>CM070301.1:8560000-8925000 GCA_036321655.1 Quercus alba
CGCAAAATTAGAAAACAATTGGAATTCAATTTAGAACATAATTAGATTTTCTCTCAGTTTTACCTATTAATATATATATATATATATATATATATTTATTGGTGTCAAATGTGGAGACCACACCATAAATATTTATCCATATGTTCATTGTATTTATTTACAATAATGCACAAAAACACCACGATGAGTGTTTTTTTTTTTTTTACTATTCTTTAGAGTGTTTAGACTCAGAGGAGCAGAGAATATTCTACAAATCAAACAACCTAAAGATAAAAACTAGCATTCAGGGAAGCCACCATGAGTTTGATGTCTTTATTACTAGTTTTGGCAATTGATTTCTTTATTAGATTTGGTAAAATTTAGTTACAATTTTACAAGTGTAATATATTAAAATTTTCAATCAGATTCAAACATAAAATTAGGCTAAAATTAATTATTTTGAAATTTAAGTTTATTGGTCAATTTGTCGGAAAAAATTGGCCTTTACCCTTTTTAAAAAAACAATCCAGCATTTTGCCCATTTTCCCAAACTAATTAGGGAAATGCCCTTCTTTTGAAACTTGATTTTCTCAAAATCGAGTTAAGCCCTATAATAGCGTTTTTAAGAAGCCTATAGTGACATTTTAAGGACATATAGTGGCATTTTGAAACTCAAGCTCCTTGAAATTGAGTTATAGGCAAAAAAAAGAAAAAAAAAATTGCATGTAACTCGACTTCATGGAGATCGAGTTACAAATGCCACTATAGGTTCTTAAAACGTCACTATAGGCTCCTTAAAATGCCACTATAGGGCTCCAAATTTTTATTTATTTATTTATTTTTTTAAACTTGGTTTTGAGAAAATCGAATTTCAAAAGAGAGGCATTTCCCTAATTAATTTGGAAAATGAGGTAAAATGCTGAATATTTTTTTTGGAAAGGGGCATTTGCCCATTTTCTCCTCAATATGACAATATATTGCAATTTATTAGTCTTTATATTGTTGGATTTTGTTCTAACCTTTTATATATATTGTTTGATGCATTTTGAGTATGAGGAATAAATTATGGGCCAATGGTTTTAAAATATATAGCTCCCACATCATTTTTACACAATCCACTTTGGAAAGAGACCTGAAATTTCCTTATGATCCTGTTGGGCCAATATGATTTCATCTTGGACATTTGTCCCTATCTCTTATATTCGTAGCACTTTTATCACTTTGGTGAAAGCATATGGTCTAGGTCTTTGAATCTTTTTTCATTCCTTAATGAAACTCTTTATTGATTGAAACAAAAAGAATTATCTTCTTCAAACTTTAAAAAAGTATATATATATATATATATATATTAGTATTAAAAATTTTTTGATGGTGGTTAGTGAAAGGCACATGGATGTGAAGTTTTGACTGTCGTGGTCAAGATGTTCTTGAATAATGCAAAGTTCATAATGGCAGTGATATGGATTAGTGTTCATTGCTCAATATCAAGCACTTACAAGTTGAGAAAGCACAAAAATGGCGCCAAGTCTTTGGCCTTTGTTGAATCGAGGTCATTTAAATAACGCAAAGCTCATAATATTATTAGAATATGTGAGCTAGTCATCATTATGAAACATATTATAAGAAGGTGCAAGATAGGGATCAGGAAAGCGCCATTTATGCCAAAGATTTTGGCCGAGTCTTTTTGAGTTTACAGGTTTTGTTAAAGGATGTAAAGCTCATAATACCATTAGTATGGGCTAGACATCAATTATAGCATGTTCCAAGAAATTAGTAACAGATGGTACGCAATTTGAAAAGCACCATCGACCCTTAACTTTAGTTCTTCTTAAGTAGGACCTAATTGCAAAAAGTTGAGAAAGAAGGAAAATTATAAGAGTTAATTAATTAAAAGTTCTTTTATTCATCAAACAAAATGAATGATCTTCTTCTACCTTTTTTATTTTATACTATTTGTAAACTATAAAAAGATCTCTATGGTTGTGGGTGGAAAGACGCCTTGGATGCCAAATCTCAGTCTTGGTCTTCTTCAACAATGCAGAGACTTTTGAAGAAAGCACAAGATAGAGTTTGGGAGAGTGTCATTATATAAATACTAGATCTAACTTTTTTACTTGATGAATGAAGACTATTATATAAACAAATAACAGGGGAATTGAGAGATAGAGAGGAAAACTTGAATATATTAGATTTGTAGAAAACAAAACTAGAAATGAAAAAGTGTCAAAAATTTATTATCTCAATAATGTTTCTTACTTAGTATTCATGTCTATCAGTCTATTGATGATCGGTGATAGTTGGAAATAGCTTTAAAAGGAACGTACTTTGCAACATTAATTTATTAAAACATTTGAGAGTATTCGTGTTCATTTAAGGCATGTTTGATAGACTGTAATAGACATTATAATGTAATAGTTATTCCTAAGATTTAACTATTTAATAGCTTGGTTATTTTTTTAATTACAGAGAATATTCATTCCTTATGAATATCTATTCTTTTTTTCTCCCAAAAAAAAATAAAAAAAATCCTTAAAATGAATAATAACTATTTCTCTTTGAGGACACGTTTGATGCAGTAAATGTGGATTATAATAGGAACGGTAATCTTTATTACTGAGAATAAAATGTGTTGTAATGGAATAATTAAACCTATTCATTAGTTTAGTTGTAAGTTGTAATATTAGAATAAGACTTTCTTAACAAAAAAGAAAAAAGAATACAACTTAAGAGTAATGTTACAAACACAAATTATTTTACAACATTTTTACAAACTGTTGATGTGACTTTAATAATTTTCAAATAAATATTAGTAAACATAAATGTGATGTTAATAGTGGATTCATATTAGAACTAATAAGAATTTGCCACATCAATAGTTTGTAAAAATGTTGTAAAATAGTTTGTGGCTGTAGCATTACTCAAAACTTAATATCTATTTTAAGAAATATCTCACACATACAATTATATTTCCTAGAAAATAATATATTTTAAATTTGAGAGAGATGAGTTATTTTTTGATGATTTTTTATTTCTATAATTGGTACGTGGACATGGAAAGTTTGTTTATTTGGAAATATATTAATGTTAGAAATTATTACACCTATTAAGAAATAGATATTACAACCCTTTTAGAGATTAATAGTTATTCCTCATTTTAAAGAATAGCTATTCATAATGAATGACTATTCCCTACAATAAAATCATAATCAAACTATTGAATAGCTAAACTATAGGAATAACTATTACATTATATTGTCTATTATAGTCTACCAAACATGTCCTAAAAGGGTTGTAAACTTGTAATAGTTATTCTTTAGTAGGTATAATAATTTCTAAAATTAATATGTTTTCAAATGAACAAATTTTCCGTATGCATTATGTAAATAAAAAATCATCAAAAAATAAATTATCTCTCTCAAATTAAATATATATATATATATATATATATTATTTTCTTAGAAATATAATTGTTTGAGTTAGATATTTTTTAAAATAAATCTTTAATATTAATCTAATGTTACAACTCATCAAACTTATGAATAAGTTTAGTTATTCTATTACAACATATTTTACTCTTTGTAATAAAGATTACCATTTCAATTGTAATCATCATTTGGTGTACCAAACGTACCCTAAGGATTTAGCCAAAAGATTTCTACTATCTATTCGATGATAAGAATCTTTAAAAATAAAATTAGCTAACTATTTTGAAAAAAAAAAAAAAGGTTAACCTCTAAACCCGTTTGGAGGAAAACTCCTCCAGCTCTTGTGAAGGTTGCTAAAACCATCCACGTGACACATGACCTATTAATTGGGTCATCAGTCATGTGACGTATTTAAATAGTATATGTAGATGATTAAAGGACTTGCATTTAATGAGTTAGAGGAGATTTTTTCAAACTAATTCTCTATTTCATTTAAGGGAAACATTTAGCTCCAAATGTGTTATGAACTATGTTTTTGCGATCTATTATGTGGTAATTGAATATTTATCCATAATTTTACTCATATATATGACTTTGTGAATGAGTCATGTGATTTGTTTAAAAAAATACACATTGGTAGTTTTATAAATCTCGATATAATGAGTTTAAAAAATAGCTCAAAACATATTTATAGCCAAAGTTTATTCTCCATTCAATAACTAGTTAAAAGCCTGTGCATTGCACAGTAGTAGTCATGAACTTATCAAATATACAACTTTTAAGAAACAATAATTAAAAACAATATGATGAAGCAAAAAATGTTCGTCAATTGATAGCCTCGTTGGAGCTTATGATGAGTTTATGTTCCCTGCAAAGATGAAAGAGAAAGGCACCGTAGTGGTGTTAGCCAATGGTTTTTTAATGATTAAGTCAGTAGAGTTCTCAATATCTCTTAGAGAATAAGAATGTAATTCTGTATGTTTAGGATTGTGTTCCTTGGCTTGATATAGCCATTGGAAGCCTCATTATGAGTGTGCTATGTTCTAAGGACACGTTGGATTAAGTGTTGCAGCTACAGATAATGACTAGAAGAAGATGGTTGCTGAGAAGATAATGCCTCAATTAGGATTGTTGCTATTTGAATTATATTAGGATTGATGCTATTTGAATTATAGGATTGTTGTTATCAATAAATAACCACTTGATGATAGGGCTCTCCTTGTTATCTTGGGATAGGATTAGTCAGTTAGAGTTGGAGTTATCCTTATAGTTTGAATTTCACGAATTACGTATTTAAGGAGGAAGTGAATAATAAGAGTTGGAGTTATCCTTATAGTTTGAATTTCATGGATTATATATTTAAGAAGGAAGTGAATAATAAGAGGCATGAGATTATAATTTTAGAAATGTGTGAATAGTACCGTGGGACCCATTTTTAATAAAAAAATTGCTAAAAAGTGAGATTTGTGAGTCCCGTGCACTGTTCACGGGACCCACTGATGTGCTGAAAAGGGTTGAAAAGTCAAATAGTGTGGCTACTGTTTATAAACAATGCATGAATAGTAACCACACTATCTCCTTAAACGTGTGCCAAAAAAAGAAAAAAGGGAAAACACAAACTCAAAACGCCAACGCTAGACATGTATCCAAACCCCACCTAAATACTGGCCATACCAGCTGATTTTGGGCATACTGGCCAATACAGGAAAATTTTTTTTTTTTTTTTTTAGTTTTGTTATGTAAGGGCAAAACGTTAACTTACTTATATTAACTTATTTGTTTTTTTTAGTATGCAATGAACAATTAGGGCCTATTTGGTACATGTGTTTAAACACTTTTTAGTTTTTAAATAATATTACACGTATTTTCTATATACTTTTTCACCTATACGTATTTTCAAAAAAATTGAAAACTATTATTTAAACACACATACCAGACGGGCCCTTAAGCTTTCTGTTTTTTTACATCGTGTGTGTGTGTGTTTTAGTTGATGCTAAAGAATAAAATCATGAATAATTTGTTCTGAATTGAGGTAATGTTTTATGATAAACTTTTATTATTATTATTATTATTATTATTATTATTATTATTATTATTGTAAACTCGAAATGGTATACTGGTATTGAAATGTACTTCCTTATTAAATATACTAGTATTATTATTAGCAAACCTTTCCAAATGTTGGTGCACCTGATGTACTTCCTTTTAAATATTTTATTTTAAACTCAAACGTTTTCTAAGTTGCTAAACCGATATGCTTCTTTCTTGTAATAGTCAAAGAATTAAAGTAATAAATGAGACTTTATTTCTAACGTATATCTCCTTAAATGTGTTTTAATTGGCATGGATACTTTACTTTAAATAATAAATAGTTTCCTATCCGGCCAAAATGATATGAAGAGAGAAAGATCAATTTTGGTTACAGACTTTTCATGGAACAAATTCTCAAAAAATACTTGTTTAGTTAATTTCCTTTTCTTTTGGAAAGTGCTATATTAAGAGCTTAATTAACATCCTACAAGTTGGGTAGTCTTGTTAGGACAATCAGCAAGGAGACTAAAAGTTGTTGTATCCTGGGAGCAGCACACATAATGTTGTTAGTCTATTACACCGGAAATCTAGTAGACGGTATGTAACGTCTCAAGATAGTGACATGGTCTACATCTCAGCTCTGGCATCTAAAAACTCATGAGTTGGTGATAATTATTTATCATGTTATGATATGCACTTTGAAGCGTTATTGAGGTAATATCTCTCAAGTGTCTCTAATTTTATGTCAAATTCTAATTTATGTGAATTATTATTATTTAAATTATATTTTGAATTTTATGAACTTCATTTTATTTATTTATTATTGTTCTTAGGAACAACAATATATAGATAAAAGAATACAAATAATTTGTACAAGTTTTTGTGTTCCACCAATAACAAGAATACAAGACATTGGAGGGACACCAATAAAAGTACAAGATATTATTTGTGAGGACAAATTTAGTCCCTAGTTGTGCCAAATGCCAATAACCAGTTATTAAGTCTAGTGAATTTATTACGGTCCAATATTGCTTTTGGTTATGGTTAATACAATCGCACACAAAATTGCATAAAGAAAACTATAACGGTCAATATTTGTAAGTGTGGCAAATCTAAGTCAAAATGCATTTTCCATGTAATTGAGTTGTTATTTTTTTAGCGTCTGGAGGAGTCTTAAAGAATCACATTGAAGACACAATAAATAGCTCAAGAATCTGCTCAAACATATCTTCTGACTTGACTCACTAACTAATCGATAGAGACACAAGAAAAGAAAATGTTAATTTTTTTGGTTTGATGATGGGAAACCTTGGAATTCATGCACTATGGTTCCAACTTGAAGCCTACTTTTCAAAGTCATCATCACAAAAGATTTGAGAGTTTCTTTGTGACATAATAAAGGAGAGTTTCATATCAAGAACACTTTACGCCGAGGAACCAGTTGTGACCTTGTGCATCTCGGGCTTTGCATCAAGACACCGAGTTTCCCAAGCTGTGGAGTTTGTAGTGTTCCAGTAAATATTGCTGCACCCTTTTCCTTCAAAAATCAAAGTGTGAATGTGTGAAGTTAGCCATAGATTATATATCAATGCAACAAAGAGATTAACTTGAAGAGTAATTCAACTAGGCTAGAGCTGCACTTGGATAGTTTAGTAAGTTCTACAGTAGGCAAGAACTTTAGAATCAAGTCTAATTCTTATGACATTAATCTTCATAGTGAATTCTTCAAATTGATGGTGACCTCCAAACTACCTGTTTGGTTTTTCTCGTTAGGATTTTTCCTATCATAACCATTTTGCCATGCCAAAATTTATTTTCCATTGCACTTAGATTTTGTAAAATGATTATGTCAATCACATATTAATTTGACATTTGCATAATTAATGTAATTAATCAACTTGAGTAATTGGTTAATTTAACTGAGTTCAACTCAAACCCAACAAAAACATCATAATCAAAGGAAGCTGCAATATGGTGATCTAGGAAAAACCTTGACTCGGTTTGGTATTTTTGCAAGCAAACCATGGCTAACAAAATACATTATCAATAGTACATTGATATGGCGGCATCTGCTTAATAATTGCAACCAAAATTGGTGAACATTATGGATTGAGAAAAAAAGAAAAAAAAAAAATCATCACCTCTGTTTCCTTCTACTCTTTTACTCAAATACTATGTTTGGAAATTGGAGAAGGGAAAAGAAAAGAAGGGATATCATTTCTTCCGTTTGGTTGTACAAGATAAAAGAAAAGTGAATGAGTTAGAATGATGATATATCCGTGAGGCCCACTATTTTAGCATCAACCCAATTTGGGCAAAAATGGGAGGAAGGAAGAGCATTAATCACATGGAGTCTACCACTTTATTTTATAAAATGATGAATATGTCCTTAATATTTTTAAGAAATTACAAATGTTCTAATATTTTTCTCATTATTAAAAAGGGCACAAAGGTAAAAACATGTATTTTTCCTTTCTTTTCCCTTTGCAAACCAAACAAAGAAAATATAAAATTCTCACATTTTCTTCTTTCCTTTTTTTCCTTTATCCGAAGTCCAAACACATCAGAGGGAAATATTTTCTCTTCTCTTTCCTTTCTCTTTCTCTTGCATTCCTCTTTTCCTTTTCCCTTTTCCTAGCTACAACCAAACATGGTGAAAGTCTCTTTGATTTTATATCTTCTCATCTCAGTTTTACTTTCCACCGAATACAATTAGCTAGTCTTTATGTAATAATTATGTCCTTCTGGGTAAGCTCCCTATTGCGTCAACAAATGCTGCTTTAAATCAAAGTCTATAAGTCTATTAGAAGTTTTCAATTATGAGAAAATAAACTCTCCATTACATCAATGTCTTAGTGAAAGACTTTCGGTCTGTGTATATCACGCTTTCTCCATTGTCGTTTCTGAAATCATTTTGGTGTATACTTTCCACCAAAAAACGAAAAAGTCACTGTCATCACAAGCCAACGATGCAGAACAGATGGCTTGGATGCCGTAATGGCAGATCTGCAAAGAAGTCACTGTCACCAGATATCAACTCTGAGGATCTGCTTGTCTTGGTACAGTTAAATTAGACAATCTCGGTATCTAAATTTGTATTACTCTGTCAGGAAGCTTTGACAAGCCAGTTAACGTAGAAAATTTTACAATCTAGAGTCTAGAGTCTCTATACTAGTATATGACTAAGTTAAAATCTAGATTTTCAATCAGATAATGTAGACCTTATACTATTTCTTCAAAAGCATGAGCTAATAAAATGAAGAGCCTTATTCTTTTAAAATTGCAGTTGTTTTCATATCAAATGTATATATTCTTTTCCAAATTTTCTTGAAAAGAAATCACAGTACATGTTTAGCTTTTTTTTTTGCATGGAACAAGCACTTTCCATAAAATTTTATCATTCTGACAACCTGTCTGTGAGTACTGTGCAGAGAGGAAATTATTGCAGAGACAAATGATCCGTTTCATTACATTGAAGTCAGCAAAATCCTTTTGTATCTTTGATTTACTTAGATTGTGTTTTCATTTTGGTCGGGTCTTAAGTCTTTTTCATTTACAATTTCAACAAAATGTTAAAAAAGGAAAAAAAAAAGTTTGAGTTCCAATCATTTTGGTCTGACGAAATGAAATGATTTTGGTCATACAACACCAGAGATTATCATTTACTGTTTCCTTTGGTTGGAGGAGAGGAAAAATAGGAAGATAGAAAATGATGGGAAGATGAAAAAGTGGAAATATAGAAAATCTTGAGAGAATGGAAAAGCAAGCATGAGGATAGAAAATATTTTATTTTCTCCTCTATTTATTTGGTTGAAAGTGAAAAAGTAAAGAGATGGAAAAAATGAGTTTAAATAAATTTACTTATATACCATTGTTAAAGAATGATGCCCAATTAAAATAAAAAAAGTGACAAATAACCACAAAAAAAGAACAATCACCCAAATTTATTTTTTAAAAAAATATGTCTAAAAAAAATCATCTTCTAGTTAAAAAAAAAAAAAACAAGTATCACGCCCAGATCCTATACAATCAAAAGAAAAAAAAAAGAAAAAAAAAAAAGAAAGAAAGAAAGAAAGAAAGAAGAGGCAATGTTCAGCAAAAAACAAAACCAAAAAAAGAAGGCAACAAGGCAACATTACTCCCGAAGAGAAGAAAAAATAAAATAAAGGCAACGTGAAGGAGCCCATGTGCACATCCATATGGGCAGGCAATAAAAAAAAATTCATCCCTACTCAGTTTTCTCTTCATTTTGAAAAGAAAATTTTTAGGTGTGTTTAGGGAGAAAACATCTGGACTTCACCATTTATTTTTCTTTCTCCCTAACCAACCAAATATACTTCAAAAAAGTTTTCCTTTCTATTTCCTCTCCAAAATTTTCCATTTACCTTATTTCATCTCTAAACAAATACACCTTAAGAGATTATCATTTACTGTTCTTTTTTTTTTTTTTTTTAAAATTTTTTTATAGCCATTTATAGCTCAAGTTGAATGAGGAAAAGTTGAGGTAAAATGGGGTGGAGTTAAGGAGGGTTTGGAATGCTACTAGAAATGCATTATTCTCTTATTATTGAAGAAAATTAGTATATATTTTATTTATATTAATTAGAATAAATTTTTTAATAAATTTAAAAAACACAAGGAAAGTCCCCCCACTAAGGCATACAGACTGTGAATTCAATGGTTTGGAATGTGAAGTAAATTTGGAAGTGCCAACCTCAACCGACCATGTTATTAGTGAATAGGATTTTCAAGCTGTCTCATAAAAAAAGAAGTAGAATAGTCTAGTGTACTTCCCTGCATCAACAATTATCATTCCATTATACTTTTAACTTTTGTTTTTGTTTGATTCTTAAAAAAAAAAAAAAATTTAATTTATTTTTTTGTTTTGTTTATTGTCTTCTTCTTCCCCTCTCTCCCAAGCCTCCTTATCTTCCAAAGTCAAAACCCCTTCATTTATTTATTTATGTATTATTATTGCTATGCTGGGCTCTCTTTGTATCTGGAGAAAATTTGGGTTGCGGAGACTGGAGTTCCATTTGTTGACAAATAAAATTTGTACTTTGGATTCAATGTGTTTGTTTGTTTAGGTTCCTTAAATCAGATTTTTTAATTTAATATATTAACCAAGTGATTACTCAGGTTAATTATTTAGATCTAGGCTAAACACAAATAAATCATATCAAGCAAAGATGTGGAAAAGTAAATAACATACAATATGATAACTCAGGAAAACTAATGAAACTAATCGTTTCAAAGTAAAAACTTGGGGAGGGTTTGATCTAACCATCCTTAAGGTAAACCAAATCCACTATAAGAAAATTGAATTTTTTACAAAAGATTTAACCCTAAATCTAATGCTACCTCCAGTAGTAACTTACTGACACGACCACGTGCAAGCTCCGAATCCATGGACTCCTTCTCTTCTTGGATTAACAGCAACACAAGCCACCTTGCTTGTGACTTTGAGATCCCACTCAAAGGTTTCAGATCACCCTCAGTAATGATCTTGATGCAGCAAAGGTTTCAGATCACCCTCAGTAATGATCTTGATGCAGCAACTATGTTCTACTAATTCTTGATTGTAGTTTTGGCTCCAGTAGATTCTTGTGCAGTTAGAAGGTATAAAACCTCTTAAATCTCACAAAGAGTAACACACAAGTCTTCTTTAGTACCTTTAAAATGTGGTTAAGATATTTCTTTTATATGTGTAGAAGTTTAGATGAAACCCTAAATGTTTTCGCAGGCTTGGGCTTGTTTAAAAATTCGCAGAAAAAGCTGTGCCTACGATTTTCGATCGGTCGAGCCTAATTCTCGATCAGTCGAGTAAGGCAGAACCACACTTCCTTTTTTTGAACTTAGCTAGACTTGAACCTTGAAACACGCACATTTAAGCATTGCCTAAACACTTAGTCTAGACATGTTTTGTTCTAGGTTTGCAAACACAATATAACGATGGCTCTAAATATTTAAATCTAAATCTTTAGAACTTAACACAATGATATCACAAAAATATCTCAATATTGTTCATTTTCTTCATTTCCCTTACCTCATTGGAATTTTGATACATGGAATGGAACCTAGCTTGATCTCAATGAGATGGAAGAACACTTAGAACGGTGTTAGCACTTAGGACTCAGACCCACTCTACAACTTTTATTAAAATCCAACATCCGTGTAACTATTTTGTTTCAAATTTCCTTTTTTTATTTTTGGGTGCTATAGTTCTTCAAGCCAACAACTTTATGCCATAATTTTTGGGGAAATTTGGTATTTTCCCCTAATTTATAAATTATGTAGCAAAATGTCTCTATTTTGAAATTATTTAACAAAATGCCACTGTCTTTAAATCTCGATTTTAACAAAATCAAGTTCTATGTAAAATTTAATATCCTCAAAATCGAGTTCTATGTATATTTTTAAGTAAAAATCGACATCAGCAATATCAAATTCCACTTAAATTTTCAAAAAAATTTAAGTGGCAAAATATGCATAGAACTTGACATTGCTAATGTCAAGTTCCACTTATAATTCGATTTTATTAAAATTAAGTTTAAAAAATAGGTATTTTGCTAAATATTTTTAAAATATGGATATTTTACTATATATTTTGTAAAATTGGGACCAATACCCATTTTCTCCCAAAATTTTTACCACAAATTTAATATGATTGATTCCTAGCAATAAACTATTATTTTTATATAGATTTATCACAATCACATTAAAGTCTACAAAAAGGAAAAAAATTAAAAAAATAAAGAGAAATTCTTCATTAACTTTTAATTAAATTATTTATTAAACTGTCTATTACATAAACGGAATGATAAAAGAAAGATTAACGTGAGCATTCCTCAAAGTTTAAGGTTTTATAATTTCAAATTGGACGTAAAGTTTGTGGGGGAAATTCTTGATTTTTTTTTTCAGAAAAATGAAAGCCAAACTATAAGGTAGTATATATGTATAATAATATCACTTCCATGGATTCATTAACATTTAATCATCGAGATTCAGCTAATTTATGCAAAGAGCCCTGTAGCTCAATCACATAATTTGCTCACAAAAATTAAAATAAAAAATAAAAAATAAAAAATTGTGCTGTGGGGTCTTAGTCTGCCTCATGATACGGTAGGTTTTCTCCTTCAGATGGTAAAAGAGTTGTTCAGTTTTGAATTCTGGCTCAAGAACTAGACCAATCCATTTGTACTCCACTGTTCTCGATCACTTCACTGTTATTTCCTTCAATTCTTTCCTTTACAAACAAACAAAAATCCTCAAAGCGTTTGACCATTCCATTTTGTCCTCCACTGTTCTCAATCACTTCACTGTTATTTCCTTCAATTCTTTCCTTTGCAAACAAACAAAAATCCTCAAAGCGTTTGACCATTCCATTTTGTACTCCATTGTTCTCAATCACTTCACTGTTATTTCCTTCAATTCTTTCCTTTGCAAACAAACAAAAATCCTCAAAGCCCTTGACCATTCAATTTGTACTCCATTGTTCTCAATCACTTCACTATTATTTCCTTCAAACAATGGCTGAGGCTGTGGTTGGAGGAGCATTTCTCTCTGCTTTTCTCCAGGTTCTGTTTGACAGGATTGACAGGATGGTATCGCATGAAGTACTAGATTTCTTCAGCCGATGGAAGCTTAGTAAAGAACCACTGATGAGGTTGAAGACTTCATTATTATTTATCAATGCAGTCCTCAATGATGCAGAGGAGAAGCAGATAAGTAACACAGTTGTCAAAGGGTGGGTTAACGAGATAAAAGATGCTGCCTATCAAGCTCAGGACTTGCTGGATGAGATTGCAACTGATGCCTCGCGCTGCAAGTTGGAAGCTGAACTGAAGAGTCAGGTACAACTCTTCAACTTGACTTCTCATAGTTCTTACAAGGAAATAGAACTTAAGTTAGAAGAGATTTTAGGCAGACTAAAATTTCTTGCAAAGCAAAGAGACTTCCTTGGTCTTAAAGAAAGTAGTGGTGGTGAGAAACCTTCACCAAAAAGGTCGACGACGTCTTTGGTAGAAGAATCTGCTGTATACGGTAGAGATGGAGATTCAGAGGCCATAATTGAATTGTTGCTAGCAGATGATGGCAGTGGTTATAACATAAGTGTTATTCCCATAGTGGGCATGGGTGGCGTAGGCAAGACCACACTTGCTCAGCTTCTATATAACAAGAAGTTGGTGGTGGAGAATTTTGATGTCAGAGCATGGGTTTGTGTTTCACAAGAATTTGATTTGCTTAGGATCACAAGAACTATTCTTGAGGCAGTGAGTTCCTCGACAGGAGATACTAACGACCTAGACCTACTCCAAGTTAGGTTGAACAAGAGTCTTGTGGGAAAGAAATTTCTGATTGTGTTAGATGATATTTGGAATGAGAATTACTTGGATTGGGAGGTCTTACGAACCCCTTTCAAATCTGGGGCTAAGGGAAGTAAGGTAATCTTAACAACACGTAATGAAACTGTTGCGTCAGTTGCACGCACAGTTCAAACTTATCATCTAAAGCCTTTAACGGATGAAGATTGTTGGTTATTATTTGCAAAACATGCATTTGGCAACAGAGAATCTAAGGCGTATCCGAACTTGGAACTAATTGGAAAGGAAATAGTGCAAAAGTGCAATGGCTTGCCTTTAGCAGCAAAAACTCTTGGCGGTCTCTTACGGTTGAAGTTGGATCCTAAGGAATGGGTTAAGATTGTGGAGAGCAATATATGGAATTTCTCAGATTGTGAAAGTAATATTCTTCCAGCTCTCAGATTGAGTTACCTCTATCTACCTTCACATCTCAAACCATGCTTTGCCTATTGTTCAATATTTCCGAAAAACTATAAATTTAGAAAGGAGGAATTAGTGCTGTTATGGATGGCAGAAGATTTTTTATTGCATCCTAAAAGAGAGAATTTGGAAGAAGTAGGTGTTGAGTACTTCAATGATCTAGTATCTAGGTCATTTTTTCGGCGGACAAGTGGTAGGAGTTCATGCTATGCTATGCATGATCTTTTGAATGATTTAGCTCTCTTTGTCTCTGGAGAATTTTGTTTTAGAATGGAGGCTGACAATTCATATGACTTGTCGGGAAAGACTCGCTATTTTTCATATTCTAGAAGGAAGTTTGATGCCTATGAGAAATTTGAAGCCTTTCATGGAGCCAAGGGTTTGCGAAGCTTTCTACCTTCAAGTGCGTCATTGCAGTCAGCGTGCTTAGGTACTAAAGTTGTACTCCACTTATTACCAGAATTGAGAAGCTTAAGGGTACTATCTCTATCTAAGTACTGGAATTTGACAATTCTACCAGACTCAATTGGTAATTTAAAACATTTACGATATTTGGACCTTTCTCGCACTGCAATCAAAGTATTACCTGATTCAGTGTGTACTTTATATAATTTGCAAACATTACTTCTGTCATTTTGTTATTCTCTCACTGAGTTGCCTGCCAACATGGGATGGCTAGTTAACTTGCGTCATCTTGATATTAGTGAAACAAACTTGATAGAAATGCCAATGCTAATGGGTAGATTGAAAAGTCTCCAAACACTAACTTCTTTTATTTTGGGCAAAAAGGGTGGCTCTGGCATCAAAGAGTTGGGGGAGTTTCAGCAACTTAAGGGAAGCCTTTCTGTTTTGAAGCTAGAAAATGTTGTTGATGCTAGAGATGCTTTAGAGGCCAATTTGAAGGATAAGTTGCAACTTAATGAATTGATATTAAAGTGGGGTGGGGATACAAATGACTCCAAAAAAGATCGAGATATACTAGACCACTTGCAACCTCATGCAAACCTGAGAAGGCTTACCATTGAAAATTATGGTGGCACAATACTTTCAGACTGGTTAGGACATGCATCCTGCAATATCGTATCGGTCCAAATTCGAAATTGTAAGTATTGCCTCTTCTTGCCACCATTTGGTCAACTGCCCTCTCTGCAGAACCTCTCTATTGAGGGATTAGATGGAGTGGTGACTATTGGTTCAGAGTTTTATGGGACTGTTGGTTCTGAAAGCAAGCCGTTTGCATCGCTCCAAACTTTGCGCTTCAAGAACATGTTGCAATTGCAGGAATGGCTTCCTTTCAGAGATGACAATGGAGGTGCAGTAGCTTTCCCTCGTCTCCGACAGCTTTTTATACAAAATTGTTGTAACCTGACTAAGGGTCTTCCGGATAGCCTTTTTTCTTTAAAGGCACTTGTGATTGAAAAATGTCAGCAGCTTGTTGCTTCACTTCCACGTGTACCAGTCATCCATGAATTGAAGTTACAGTATTGCAATGAAGTGTTGTTGAATGAACTACCACCTCAAGTGCTAAAGTTCACAATTAGTGGATATGATGCCTCGGTGTCCTTACCTATGGGTAACAACCACTGTCTTGAGGAGTTAGATATCTCTGATTGTCCATCTCTCAGGTTGCTTCCTAGTATTGGCGAAGCCGATGCACTAAAATCACTTAGTGTCAACAACTGTGGGAACTTAGTGTTTCCGATGCACCGATGCTATCCATCCCTTGAGAGTTTGTGCATAAGAAGCAGTTTCGATTCTCTTGTGTCCTTCCCATTGGAATTATTTCCAAAGCTGAATCATCTTGATATCCACGGATGTCAGAATCTTCATTCCTTCTCTTTTTCAAATCAAGGACAGCTTCAGCATCTCTTATCTCTCAGAAGCTTACAAATCAGTAACTGTTCCAACTTTGTATTCTTTCCCGAAGAGGGACTGCCTGCCCCCAACCTGACCTGGCTCCGTGTTGATAACTGTAATAATTTGAAGGCGCTTCCTGGCCAGATGCACACCCTGCTCGCATCTCTTCAGGATTTGAGTATACGTTTTTGTCCAGAACTGGAGTCATTTCCAGACGGGGGGTTGCCATCCAGTTTAAATTCGCTTGAAATCCATTCTTGTGAAAAACTTATCGCTAGCCGCTTGGGTTGGGGTTTGCAAGCACTGCCTTCTTTGAGAAGCTTCTGTATCAGGGGTTCTGAAACTTCAGAATCCTTTCCAGAGAGGGAGCTGCTGCCCTTGTCTCTTATATCCCTTGAAATCTGGAATAATCTGTTTTTGAAATCTCTGAATGGTGATGAACTTTTACATCTTATTGCACTCAAACATTTGGGGATTGGCCGCTGCCCAAATCTTCATTCCATGCCCAAAGATGGTCTGCCAACATCTCTATCTTTTCTGAGTGTCACGAAATGTCCATTGCTGAAAAATCGGTGTCTTAGGGAGAAAGGGGAAGACTGGCCCAAGATAGCTCACGTACCAGTCATAAAAATTGATGGAAAAGTGATCTAAATCTGAAGGGCTTAATTTCTAAAGGAACCCCAGCTGTTCAATATATCCAACTTCTTCTCAGGTACACCGCTATCTGTTAATTTACTATGATCCAGTGATTCCTTTTTTTTATTGACCTTAACTAATGCTGTGTTGTGATCTTTGAATAACCAAGGAGAAGCAGCGCTAGTGCTTTGTCTGGTCAGTAGAAAGTCGATGATTTTTTGTCTTTAAGCTTGAAGCTTCCTATTCCTTTCACGTCGATGGTCCTCCCTCTCTTCTCTCTCGCCAATGTGACACAACTGAGAGAATAGAAAAATGGTGGGAAGCAGCAATGAGGAAGAAATGGAGTTGGTGCTGCTCCCCAATTTCGATCTCATCTACCAGGTAACCATATGGTGTAATATATCATATAGAGAGAGAATTGGTATTTGTTAGTAATTGTTAATAATCTTTAATTCAGGATTTCAAGAATGCCATTACGGAGATAGAATTGCTCAAAACCAACTCCAATGCTGAGCTCAAAATCCGAGAAGCCCTCCAATTCACTTCTCATTCTCTCCGCCAAGGTCAAATAGGATTTCCATTCTTTTACTGCTTTGAGTTTGTTATATTCCTCAATAAACAATTTAAATAAAAAAAATCTTCTAAAGTCAATTGAAGTACTATGCTCTATATATATATATATATATATATGTACATTGCAGAGAATGAGCGGCTGACCAGACTGCAATCAGAATCTCTATATACTCTTGCTGACCAGGTCCGTCTCTTTTTCAACTTCCTTCTCATCCCTCCACATGAACATGAGCAAATAAGTTGGAAAACATTTTGAATTTATAATGAGTGATTGTAAAACAAGCTATGAGGAGGAGTCGTGGTTGCAAAATAAAGTTTTGAGTTTTAAAAACGCTTTTTTTAAACCCCCAAAGCACCTAACCAAATGGATCCCTTAATTCATAATAACTATCTTTTTCCTTTGCCTACATTCATTATTGTTTGAAATGCGGCTTGAACAGCGCACAAAATGCCAGAGTTTGAAAGAACTTAATAGAGTGAGTGATGAACGTCTCCATCAAGAATATGTAAGTTGATTCCATAATTTCTACATGTTAAATATGTTAAAAGCCTAACAGGGAAAATGAGAAGCTCTGATCATAATTTCTATTGGGTGTACTTGTTAATCTATCTGATTATAAATATGTGAGCAGGAACACAAGAAGTCTATGGATTTGCTTAAGCGAGATTACATGACAAAGGTTGGCGTTGGAGGCTCAAAAACGGTGAGTCAAATTATTTTGCTCAAATGTGTTGTGTTTCTTCTTCAGTCGACTAATGATGTTATCATACACCTAATGGCCTTGTGCTTGAAAAGGCAACAAATGAAGCAACTATTAATCTCCTCCGTCAGGATTTAACAGCACATAAAACTCATATTTGTCAACATCTATTAAATTCTTCTATGCGACCATTACGTGACCAAACTAAAATCTAACCTATCATCACTCCATTAGATATGTTAGGGACTAAAAAGATCACTTTAAGGTTGTTAATTACTTTAAGGTTGTTAATTATGAACTAAAAGAGAACACTATAAATTTCAAGGGCTAAATTGGTCATGGGCTAAGGTTTTAGGAACCAATGGTATATTTGACTTTTCTTTTAATGAATGAGAAAGATATTATTAAGTACAAAGTCACACACTGTCACGCCCTAGACTCAAAAGGGTTCACGCTCTTAGTAGTTTCATAAAATATTTCAATAACCAAGATTTCCATAAAATTCCCAAACTCTTCGAAATCATTCCTCGTCAATAAGATTTTGTATAACTTCCCAAATAATACAGTTTAAGATAAAGCATCTTTTAATATCTCCAAATAACATCATAAATACATGAAATACATTGTCAAATGATGAGATCAAAGATGCTTGTCTTCCCATGCCAATAATTCATGCATTTCCCTATATGCAATATCAAACATGATGCGCTTTTCATATATAATCATATACAGTAGAGTCATAACACAACACTTTTAAGGAAAACATAGTCCCACAAAATAATTTTTCAAAATGTGTTTTTAACAACAATGTTTTATGCAATATGATTATTATTATTTTTAATCCCATTAAGAAGCCACTTATCTCGGAAGTCCATCCGAATTTACCTCAACCGGGCACACATAATCATCCAATCTAGTCACTAGGTCTATCACCAAGAATCTTAGAACCTAAAAACACGAGGATCAAGCCTATCAATAACAAGAACTATTACAAGGTACAAGGTACATCATCAAATTGTCTCTATAAATCTTCAGGGTTTTGCATGTAATTCTATTCTTAAAATTTTAGTTGATAATATGGTTGTGTGATGAGGGGGAAAATCAAACATCTTGATTTGAATCATATGGAGTAGCAAGTATGGTTAAGCTATATGTAGATGAATAATCCTGAATTTTTGCAACATTGCCTGTTATAATGTTTTGAAGATAAAATGGTTAAGGATATTCTTTTTTTATTTACTATATATATATATATATATATATAATATTATGTAGAGGGTTGTAATTTAGTACTTCAATTTTTTAATCACATTTATGATAAGTATTTTTGCTATATGTTATGTATATCAAACATGTTTGGAGGGTGGTATTGTCAAATTTACATTTTGAGAACTTTGAGATCTTTATGAACATGTAATTTTTTGTTCTACCCTCCTATCCATGGTTGTAGCATGTTCTTTTAGATTTTAGGGTAAGGATTCTATAGATTTCTTAGAGCAATATAGGATGGAGTTTGTCTAATCTTGGCCAAAATTGCACCATATTTGTCACAGATGAAAAGATATATGTTGAGCTAACAATGGCAAAATAGATGATTGATGTGGAATCATTAAAATGTTGAATTTTGATTAAAAGGTTGATATCAATCTAATTTTTAGTTTTTTTCTCAATTTTAAGTGAATACACGTAAGTTTGTTAAAATGTTAATTTTACGCCTTATAGGGCTTTGAGGAGTACATGAATTTGATTCTGGATGATGCTAGAGAAGTCAACATCAAGAAGAGCAAAAAATATTTAGGTGGGCTCATTTTCCTTTACCTTTAATCTCCCAATTGTGCATACTTTGAAAGTGGTACATCTATTTTTTTCTAGGTCAATTACGTAAAAAAAAAAATGAAAAAAAAAATGTACAAGGTAGATTCTTCTTAAGAGATGCAACACAACAACCACCTCTCTCTCTCTCTCTCTCTCTCTCTCTCTCTCAATAGTGGAAAGTGATGATTTCAGCAATTGTGTAAATTGGTATTGTGTTTTTTTTTTTTTTTCAAACTCATTGAGGTCTAGCATCTTTGTTTACTGGCAATGTTAGAACTTAGATACATCTTGGACATCAAGAATGATTAATATAACTTTTGAAAAATATTTCATTGAATAAGTATTGAATTAACTATAATTGTGTAATTAATCCTATTGGAGTGTACTTATATCAGTTATATATTTTTTAAATATGATCTCAAGTTCTTCATTATCATGATATCTCATTTTATGTGATAGATTTTATTGGTTTGGTATATAGTTTGATGGTCACAAGGAAATAGAAATCACAAAACATGATTAGGGGTTTAATTTTTTTTTTCCCTGATTTTGATAATGCTAAATGTGGAATTTGGTTCTTGCAGGGTTTAGGAACATTGATCTAGATACATGGGAGTTTGACAATGAAGGATTCTTAAGTGGCTAGAGACATTTCTAACAAACTTGAGGAGAAGAAAAATAGTTTATTCATCAATTTGAGCTAGGTCAATTTGGACCAAATGGAAAGATTGATCATTTAAGGCATGACATGTTGGTTCTCATGATGGCATTAGGAAAGCTCAGGGAGCAGTAGTAAACTACAAGATCATACCTTCAATAAATGGAACAAAGGCTAAAAGGGACTAAAAAAAACAAGCAACAAATGATGTCCTTAGCAAGAGCAATGCAAAACCTAGCAATTGAGTCCAATACATTATTGTTTGTGGTTTTTGAAACAATAAGACAAAAAAAATTGAGTTCACCATCATTATTTTGATATCGGTCCATTTACAGGTGATTCAAATATTTGTTCATACTTATTCTTCTTCAATGATTCAGAATTAGCTCAAAACAAATGTTACAACCTGGGATGCTATTCCCAAAACAGGGCAAATAGCAATCATCACTTCATCGATTCAAATAACCCAACTCTATACAAAGCAAATTGAAAATTTAAATGCTATCTAATTTTTTTTCAATAGTTATAATGGGGAGGGAAGATTTGAACCTTGGATGTCATGGACACTCTAAGAGATGCCAACCATTTGAGTTGCAATGCTCTTGGCTAAATGCTATCTAACTAGATAACATTAGATTGATACAACTTAATTATAATTAAAACACTTTTGACTCCTAACTACTACATCAATTACTACAAAAAAATCGTTTTGTCCCAGCGTTTTTTTCCCGGCGTTTTTACAAACCGCCGTAATAGATAAGCCTGTACCAGCGCTTTTTGAAAACGCTGGTATAGGAAATCCTATTGTTCAATTTCTAAGAAAAATGTGAGTATTCTCTCTCTCTCTCTCTCTCTCTCTCTCTCTCTCTCTCTCTCTCTCTCTCTCTCTCTCTCTCTCTCTCTCCTTTAGATTGATGAATTATTGTGTTTTTTGTATCTCTACTTTTTGCTGAGCTAATACGTTTTTTGAGTTTCCCATCACATGCACTCTCTCTCCCTCTAATAGTTTTGTTTGATTTAATTCTTAGATATTTTGGAAGTGAGAATTTGAGTTTATATCAAAATACAATCAACATGGTTACGTATTTGAATGTACCTATCAATTGTACATTTGTGATGAGGTTTGATTATTATGATAGTCTTTTTAAGAGGATGAGAAACTTGAATAACTAATTTGAAACTTAAAAAAGTTTAGTTGTATCCAAAGAAAAGGAAAATATAAACACTATAACAAAAGTTTGAAGAATAATAGTTCACTTCAAAAAACAATAACCCCACCCCTCCCCCCGTTTCTTAAAAAACCCCAAAATAATAGATTAGAAATAGATAAGACTTTTAGAAATAATTCAATTTTTAAAGAGAACAATTTAATTTCATTAATGTATAAAAAACAAAAGAAGTATATATTCCCACGCATTATATAGGTCTATAACTAGTTGAACATAATTGATAATTCCACCATGCATATTCATCTTCTAGTCTCATCACATTAATAATTGCATGCATCATTTTATCATGTTATAACCACAATCTAGGAGCAGGTTCATTCTAACAATTCAGCCCATGTTAATTAGGTAGAATTTCAGGTTGACCTGACACCCCGAAGACCGAGTAAAGTATAACAACATATATTAGCCCAAAAAGTATTTGGCCCAAACTCAATCCGACTCGACCCAACTGTTTCAAAACCGAACTCAAACCCCAACAACTATACCCGCTTATAACGTTTAGTCCTTCGAATCACTGTTCCAAAAATGTGTTTAGTCTTTATGTCCTCTTGTTTAGAAGCTTCCCTGCTGCAGAAACAAACGGTCCATTACATTACATTACATTAAAGTCAACAAAATCTTTTTGTATCCTTGAATTTGATTACCTCTTTCTCAAAAAAAAAGAATTTGATCACCTTAGATCGTGCTTCCATTTTGGTCGGGTCTGAATCTGAAGTCATTTTCGTTCACAATTTCTACAAAAAGAATAGGAAAAAAAGCAAAAAAAAACCTGACTTCCAGTCATTTTGGTTTTGATAACAGACAAAATGAAATGATTTTGGATCTAAAACACTAGTTAAACTTGTATCTAGTACATTAGTACATTGGACACAAGCGGTGTCCATTAATATTTTTTTAGCCATTTATAGATCATGTTAAACGATGGAAAGTTGAGATAAAATGGAGTGGAGTTAAGGAGGGTGTGGAAAAAAACTGGTATATATTTTTATTGAAGAAAACAAGTATATATTTTTAGTTCCCTTAATTATAATAAAACTTTTAATAAATTTCAAAATACAGGAAAAATTGTATCAAAAAAAAAAAAAAAATACAGGAAAAATCCCCCCACTAAGGCACACAGACAGTGAATTTGTTTTAGAATATAACGTAAATCTAGAAGTCTTAACTTCAATTTACCATGTTATCAGTCCATAAGATATTCAAGGCGTCTCATAAACAAGAAGTGGAATAGTCTATCTACTTTCTTGTATGGACAATCATTTTTATTCTATCCATTTTATTTTAACTAGTCGCGGATCCGTGCATTGTGCGTGATAAATTTGTTTATGATAGTTTTATTATTATATATTATTAATTATTAATATTTTTCTATGTATTGCTACTCAAGTTGTATTATATATGTTTGACCAATATATTGCAGGATTCATGGTGATTGGAGGTTTTGGTGATAGAATTAATTTTTTATTATTAGAGATTTGTATTCAGAATAGAATGAGGAAATTTTATCGTAGATTTTTATTTTGTAAACAAAATTTATACCATACTCGGTTGGCTAATTTGTACATTTCCAAGTCAATTGAGCACATTTTGCATGTAACATGTAATTCTTTGTTTCCATAAGAGTAAGGGCATTCATGATCCCAATGATTCACTGCATTTTTCTTGCATACTTGGTTTTTTGGGATGTGAAATGTGTTTGTTCCAAAAGTTGAATGCCAAAGGATTTGTCGATAGTTTTGCAGCAACTGTTTTCCAGCTGGTTGGTTTAGAATTAATTGCAATATTGGATCCATGAAGTCAAAGGTTTTTTTTTTTTTTCAAAAATATAACAATGACTCTAGAACAGTGCACGACTTCATTGGATAAAGTTAATAAAAAGAGAAAATATAGGATTGCAATATTTTGTGGCACAATTTTGGACATGGTAGATTATGATTAGTAGAGAAAAAGTAGTTCATGTAAAAGTAATAGACATCAGTTGTGAATTTAAAATTGTGTACCTTATTTTGATGTTGCCTAAAAATTTTGGCAATTGTCTTCCAACATTGGAAAATATTTCAAGCAATAATTCTATGGTAATTCATGTTGTATGCACATTTTCGTGATTGTGTAGAGAGTATTTTAATGATATTTTTGGTTTGTATTTTTGAAGTTGTTTAGGATGGTAATTTATAGTGTTTTGCTAGTTTTATGGATGAGTGATTGTTTAAGTTATTAGAAATTATTTTTAGTTTTTTTTTTTTTTTTTTTTTGAATAGAAGCCTTTCATATACCCTCCACTATAAAGCTTAAATCTTATAGTATTGAATATATATTTCAATTGTAACTTACGTTTAATGTTCTCCTCCACAAAGTGTATCATTATTGAGATGTCTTGATTTGAATTGATTTGTGTGCATAATTTTGATCTGCTAACCTAGCAATGTCTTAAACAATTTTATAGAGTTTTTGATAGCAATCACATATTCCGTGTATCTAAATGATCAACAAATAAATTAACATGTGTCAGTTACTTTTATTAATGGTAAAATAATAGTTGTGGAGCAACCGAATAGTTCTATATCTTTTGCATAATAGCGTAGTAAATTTTAGATTGAACATGTAACCTATTCAATAAATAGCTGTGACTTTATGTTAACAAACCTGTGCCATACACCTACAACCTTGCTTTTCTGTTCTTTAAAACAGTGTAGAGAAGGTGAGAAGTTAATATGACCCCAAATGATTATATTTCTAATGGCTAATGCTATCATTTATCTTACCTTCAACTATAGGACTCTTTTGTAAATTGAATTTCTAAGATATCACCATATCACAACTAGCATGAGTTTGTTTTTCAGTTGAATAACAATTCTTATCCTTAACAATTAATTAGTATTAATTTTATTTTATAAAAAATTCTAAAATTATATCACTAATAATTGTATATAACTATATATCACTAACTTAAATTAGATATCTATTGATGATAGTGCAAGCATTGAATATTGCAAAAAGAAATAGAAACTAGAAAGAGAGCCATCCAAACATAAACCCTGCATAAGTTGCATATATAAATACATTATTAATAATTTTGAAATAGCTAAAATATATTAATATCCAAATCAGTTACTAAGGACAAAAGAAAAACCACTTCATATCTCGTTTTGGAAGGAATGATTTCTCTGTAGTCCATAGCTTAGACATTAGAATTGAAGCCTCTTAAAACAATTAAATTAAAAGGAAAATGAAAAAGAAATCTATTGGAGGAGTAATTGTTCTTTTAGTGCTTTCCTTTTCACCATATTCTTTGGAGATAAAGGAACTCCGTATGAACCGGCTTTTGTTAAAGGCCCAATGAGAAAAAGAATTTTTATACCAGGATTTAGTCATAAAGAAGAATGATAAAAGAAATCGAATAAACAAAACAAACAAAAAAGTACTTTTCCAACACTAAAGAATTCTCAGTTCACATTGGCATAAAGTTCAATATAATAAATCCATCATTAACCACATACATATACTGATTGATTTCTAGAGTGCCAATGTATAGGTTGAGAAGACAGTCGTTGAAGTACCATGTGAGGGATGTTCTAATGCTAATAACATAAAAACGCTTGTGCAGTGACTTGAGTTTCATGAATTAAAAAATTCTTAAAATTGAAACCATTAATATCAAACCATGTCTAAACCAAAGACCATGATAAACACAATTATGCAAAAAAATTACTGCAGAAAATTCAAACACCAAGAATCATGTGTTGTCAGAGTAGCTAGGATGTGCATATATGCTAACAGTGCTAGTGATAGTGAATTGCATCTCAACATATTATATAATTTCTCAAACCGGATACATTAACTGATTCACATCTAACCGGTTTATGAATCCAAAAGTCCAATTAATAGAAGTCCAATTCCAACGATAAATAGTTAGCAAAGAAGTTTAGGTCTACCCTCTACCTCAGCTAAAAGCAATTCGTTAACAACTTCCTAGGCCGCAGGTCCATTAAGATTGTATTCAACACCTGTTTCAGTATCCACAACCACAACAGTAACATCTTGAACTGAGCAAATGAAAAATAAACAAAAGAAAGAAAAAAAAAAGTGACAATAGCAAAATAAGAACAAATCATTACTTTGTTAATGTTCACCTTCACAACACATTGAGAGCAAAACATTACTCATTATAATGTCACCAATGTTGAAAAGTAATTTGTTAACAACTTCCTAGGTAGCAAGTCCATTAAGATTGTATTCAGCACCTGTTTCGGTATCCATACCCACAACAGCACCAACATGCCAAATCTAGATCACATCTTGAGCTAAGCAAACAAAAAATGAACAAAAGATAAAAAAAATAAAATAAAATAATAAAAAAAGTGACAATAGCAAAATAAGAACAAATCATTGAGAGCAAAACATTACTCATTTTAGTGTCACCAATGTTAATCACATTAGCAGACTGATGATTGAACATACGGTAGACCCAAAGTGGAAAAGTTTCATCACTACTGCCGAAAGAAACCATGTCTAAACCAAAGACCATAATAAACACAATTATGCTGAAAATTCAAAGACCAGGAATTCAGAGTCACACTAAACAAACAGCGGAAGCAAACACCACAGCACTACACTAAGAACTTAGAGACACACTAAGTCATTGGAATCACACAGAATTTAACACCCAGCAATCTAAAAACTCAAAATGAATAGACCCAAAAGAGGTAGAGCTAGCAATAAAAAAATTCAATACCCTAAAGCACGAAAGAGGCAGTAAGAAAGGGAAAAAAAAAAAAAAAAACATCAAGCAAAAGAATAGAGCACAAAAGGAACTGAGATTTAGAGATTCCTTAGCAACTTCTGCCAATATTTATATAATGTGAAGAGAGGAAGACAGGAAGGAAGGAAGACAAAGAGGCTGTTGTTAGAAGGGAGTGAGGCTGGCGTGAATTTAATGTGAAACCGTAGAACAAAAGGTGGGGAAGGGGAAAGAACTAAAACGTGGGGAGAATGTGAAACCATTGAAGGGGAGAGGAATGAACTAAAACGTGGGGAGACAGGAAATTCAAACCGTGTAACAAAAGGAAAGGAAAAGCAAAAAAGTTTAAAGTGTGAAGACAAAGGGTTTTGCTTTGGGTTTGGGCTTTATGGTGGAATTAAATTTAGAAGAAGTGGGCTTTATGGTGGAGATAGGGTTGTAATTTATTTTATATTTATTAGGATTTTAAATTTGATAAAAACTATTTTAAAATTGTAAGTCAAATTTAGAAAAGATGATGGAAATGACATGGCTGCTAATGTGGCTTAACGGGAGTATAGCAACATTAAATGCTACGCTTCAGCTTTTAGTATTATATAGATATAGATTGTATTTTATCCTCTTCTCATTACTTTCTTTTAAAAGTCATGGCATTACAACAGGTTTGACTTTTTTCCATTACTTTTTAATTAGACAAGTCCTTTTGTTTTAAATATACACGAGCAAGTGGTTGTAGATTTTAATCTCTACCTTTTATTTAGTTAGTGAGTGACATGACAATCTCTCATTAAAACAAAAAGAGATTTTAGTTAAAAAAAGTATTAGAGGTAAGCCAAACCCCATTACAACCTGTGCAAATGGATAGAATTGAAGTAGTTGGAAGGGAAAGGAAGGGATAGGCATATTATTTGGGAGATACTTTCAAAAGAAAGAAATGTTTCATTCACTTCTAAAACTTTTTCCAAAAGGTGGATTCCAGTTAGCTCAACTGGTAAAGTCTCTAATGATTGTATAAGAGATCTGGGATTCAATCCTCGCCTACACCAAAAATTGATTGGTGTCTTGGTTTGATGATAAATAGTTATCATTAAGAGTGGATGCCATAGATTGAAATTCTCTAAAAAAAAAAAAAAAATTTCCAAAAGAATAGGCAAAATGATTCGTTTCCTTCATTAGAAGATGTAAAATTTCATTTTACCCTTCTTTCTTAAATCATAAAAACAAAATGCAAGGTTGCAATTGTCAAATTATCCTTCTTTCTTCTTTTTTTAATTCTTTTTTCTTTTCGCAAACTACCAAACATATTTGAATTTGTAAATGATACCCTATGCAATTAATATTTGAAAATTTTAAATAACTCATAAAATATAACATATCCATTATATTGAGTTTAATTATTGGGACTTTATATATATATGAGAAAACATGTTATATTTTTTATTGTCAAAATTCCATTTATATATCTCAAGTAATGATTTTTTTTTAGAATTAAATAAATGTTAATTACAACCTATATCAGCTTTTATTTAACACATAAAATAATTGAATAATAACAATTAAATATCATTTTTTTTAGAGTTTCAACCTATGACACCCGCTATTAATGATAATTCTTTATTATTAGATCAAAATACCAATTGATTTTTGGCGTAAGCGGGAATTGAACCCTAACTCTCTTATTCAACCATCAGAGACTTTACAAGTTGAGCTAACTAGAACCCACAATTAAATACCATTTAATTGTGCACCTAAAACCTTAGAGTTTAACTTGAAAACAATATGAAATTATAAATATTATATTATTTCCATGTTTTATTACAATACACAACTTTTTTATTTAAAAAAAAAATAGAAAATTTGATCTCTTATTACTGTTAAAAGATAATAATACTTTTTTCTCTATTCAACTAAATTTGTTTTTTCCTTGCTCACAAAAAAAAAAAAAAAAAAAAGGAAAATTTTGTTTTCCTATTCTATATTGTCAATTCCGTTATACTTTTTTTGTTTTTTGTTTTTGTTTGATTCTTAAAATAATTATATATAAAAAAAAAATTCTTTATTATCTTCTTCTTCTTTTTCCAATCCTCCACAACATTGCTCATTTTTTTTCATTTCCCTTACCTCTTTGTAATTTTGATACATGGAATGGAACCTAGCTTGAGCTCAATGAGATGGAAAAACACTTAGAACAATTTTAGCACTTAGGACTTAGACCCACTTTACAACTTTTATCAATGTCCAACATTGGGGCCAAAATGGAACAATAACATTGTTTACTGAAATATATATCAATTTACCACTGATTCGAAAATGTGTTAGGATTTACTACTTTTTGGGTACTCGAGTTCTATAGAAAAATTTTCCATCAAATTTGATGAGTTTGCTGGAAAATCTCTCTCTCTCTCTCTCTCTCTCTCTCTCTCTCTCTCTCTCTCTCTCTCTCTCTCTCTCTCTCTCTCTCTCTCTCTCTCTCTCTCTCTCTCTCGGTTTTTAGTCCGTAAAAATGAGTTTGAAGGTAAACTGAGAGTGTAAATGATTTTACGAGTGAAGGGGAAAAAATTTACAGTCAAAGTAAATGGGTTTCAGTTTAATCGAGTTTTCCATGTGCACCCAAACACACATCAAGGTGTAAAATATTTTCTCAATTTTATTTACATTCAAAACAATCACAACCTTAGCTAAATTATTTATTTATTTATTAAACCGTCTATTGCATAAATGGAATGATAAAAGAAATATTAATGTGGGCATTCCTCCAAGTTTTACACTGTTTGGTTGCACCTCGGAAGAGGGAAAAGAAAAGAAAAGAATAAAGAAAAGGAAAGGAAAGGATAGAGGAAGGGAAGGGAAAATAAGGGGAAAGACAAGAATAATTTTTTTTACTTTTATACCCTTATGAAGTAGGAAGGGAGGAATAAAAAGTTAATGGCAAAACTGACATTTTGGAAAGTATTAAAAGTCAAAACTGGTTGCTGGCATTTAAAGTCTTCTCTCCATTTCATCCCAATTTGGACGGATAGAAAAATGTGGGGCCGGATGATTTCCTTTCACTTTTACGCCATTTCCTTTCTATCAAAGCAACCAAACAGAGGAAATACAATCTCTTACTTTCTCTTTCCTTTTCTTCTCAAAGATTGATCCCAGCCACTTCCTATTGTTCTCAATCACTTCCTATTTTTTCCTTCAATTCTTTCCACTGCAAAAAAATAAAGCTGAGGCGCTAGGTGGAGGAGCATTTCTCTCTTGCCTTCCTCCAGGTTTTGTTTGACGGGATGGTTTCTCACGAGGTACTAGAGTTCTTCAGCCGATGGAATCTTAATAGTGAACCGCTGAGGAAGTTGAAGACAACTCTATCAGTTATCAATGCAGTCCTCAATGAAGCAGAAGAGAAGCAGATAAAAAACCCAGTTGTCAAACAGTGGGTTAACAAGCTAAAAGATGCTGCCTATGATGCTCAGGACTTGCTTGATGAGATTGCTACTGATGCTGCAGTCTACAAGTTAAAAGCTGAAATGAAAATTGGCACAAGTAAGGTACGAAGCTTCAACTTGACTTCTCGTAGTTCTTCTTACAAGGGAATAGAACTTAAGATAGAAGAGACTCTAGGTAGACTAGAATATCTTGCAAAACAAAGAGACCTCCTTGGTCTCGAAGAAGGTGGTGGTTGTAAGAAACCATCACAAAAAAGGCCGACGACTTCGTTGGTAGAAGAATCTGCTGTATATGGTAGAGATGGAGATTCGGAGGCCATAATTGAATTGTTGCTAGCAGATGATGGCAGTGGTTATAACACAAGTGTGATTCCCATAGTGGGTATGGGTGGTGTAGGCAAGACCACACTTGCTCAGCTTGTATACAACAACAAGTTGGTGACGGAGTGTTTTGATGTTAGAGCATGGGTTTGTGTTTCACAAGAATTTGAGGTACTTAGGATCACTAAAACTATTCTTGAGGCAGTGACTTCATCGATAGGTGATACTGACGACCTAGATCTACTCCAAGTTAGGTTGAACAAAAGTCTTGTGGGAAAGAAATTTCTGATTGTGTTAGATGATATTTGGAATGAGAATTACTTGGATTGGGAGGTCTTACGAACCCCTTTCAAATCTGGGGCTTATGGAAGTAAGCTCATCTTAACAACACGTAATGAAACTGTTGCGTCAATTGCACGCACAGTTCCAACTTATCATCTAAAGCCTTTAACGGATGAAGATTGTTGGTTATTATTTGCAAAACATGCATTTCGAAACAGAGAATCTACGGCGCATCCTAACTTGGAACTAATTGGGAGGGATATAGTGAAAAAGTGCAATGGCTTGCCTTTAGCAGCAAAAACTCTTGGTAGTCTCTTACGGTTGAAGTTGGATCCTAAGGAATGGGTTAAGGTATTGGAGAGCAATATATGGAATTTCTCAGACTGTGAAAGCAATATTCTTCCAGCTCTCAGATTGAGTTACCATTATTTACCTTCACATCTTAAACCATGCTTTGCATATTGTTCAATATTTCCTAAAAATTTCAAATTTAAAAAGGAGCAATTAGTGCTCTTATGGATGGCAGAAGATTTTTTGCTGCATCCTAAAAGAGAGAATTTGGAAGAAGTAGGTTTTGAGTACTTCAATGATCTAGTATCTAGGTCATTCTTTCGGCGGTCAAGTGGTAGAAGTCAATGCTATGTTATGCATGATCTTTTGAATGATTTAGCTCTCTTTGTCTCTGGAGAATTTTGTTTTAGAATGCAGGCTGACAACTCATATGGCTTGTCAGGAAAGACTCGTTATTTTTCATATTCTAGAATGAATTTTGATGCCTATGAGAAATTTGAAGCCTTTCATGGAGCCAAGGGTTTGCGAAGCTTTCTACCATCAAATGTGTCAGTGCGGGCAGGATGCTTAAGTACCAAAGTTGTACTCCACTTATTACCTGAACTGAGAAGCTTAAGGGTACTATCTCTATCTCACTACTGGAATTTGACAGTATTGCCAGACTCGATTTGTAATTTGAAACAGCTAAGATATTTGGACATTTCTCACACTGCAGTCAATGTATTACCAGATTCCGTGTGTACTCTATACAATTTGCAAACTTTGCTATTGTCACGTTGTCGTTCTCTCACTGAGTTGCCTGCCAACATGGGATGGCTAATTAACTTGCGTCATCTTGATATTAGTGGAACAAACTTGATAGAAATGCCACTGCTAATGAGTAGATTGAAAAGTCTCCAAACATTAACTTCTTTTATTTTGGGCAAAAAGGGTGGCTCTAGCATCAAAGAGTTGAGGGAGTTTCAGCAACTTAAGGGAAGCCTTTCTGTTTTGAAGCTGGAAAATGTTGTTGATGCTAGAGATGCTTTAGAGGCCAATTTGAGGGACAAGTTGCAACTTAAGGAATTGGTGTTAAAGTGGGGTGGGGATACAAATGACTCCAAAAAAGATAGAGATGTACTAGACCAATTGCAACCTCATGCAAACCTGAGAAAGCTTACCATTGAAAATTATGGTGGCACTATATTTTCAGACTGGTTAGGACACGCATTCTGCAATATGGTATCGGTCCAAATTCTTAATTGTAAGTATTGCCTCTTCTTGCCACCGTTTGGTAAACTTCCCTCTCTGAAGTTCCTCTCTATTGTGGGATTAGATGGAGTAGTGACTATTGGTACAGAGTTTTATGGGACTGTTGGTTCTAAAAGCAAGCCGTTTGCATCGCTACAAACTTTGCGCTTCAAGAACATGTTGCAATTGCAGGAATGGCTTCCTTTCAGAGATGATGATGAAGGTGTAGTAGCTCTCTCAGGTCTTCAACGGCTTTATATACAAAATTGTTGTAACCTGACTAAGGGTCTTCCTGACAGCCTCTCTTCTTTAAAGACACTTGTGATTGAAAAGTGTCAGCAGCTGGTTGCTTCAGTTCCATGTGTTCCAGCCATACATGAATTGAAGTTACAGTATTGCAGTAAGGCATTGTTCAATGAATTACCACCTCAAGTGCTAAAGTTCACAATTAGTGGATATGATGCCTTGGTGTCCTTACCTATGGGTAACAACCACTGTCTTGAAGAGTTAGATGTCTCTGATTGTCCATCTCTCAGGTTGCTTCCTAGTATTGGCAAAGCTGACACACTAAAATCACTTAGTGTCAACAACTGTGGGAAATTAGTGTTTCTGATGCACCAATGCTATCCATCCCTTGAGAGTTTGTGCATAAGAAGCAGTTTTGATTCCCTTGTGTCCTTTCCATTAGAATTATTTCCAAAGCTGAATCATCTTGATATCCACAGATGTCAGAATCTTCATTCTTTTTCATTTTCAAATCAAGGACCGCTGCCGCATCTGTTATGTCTCAGAAGCTTACAAATCAATAACTGTTCCAATTTTGTATCCTTTCCCGAAGAGGGACTGCCTGCCCCCAACCTGGCCTGGTTCCGTGTTGATAACTGTATTAATTTGAAGGCGCTGCCTGGCCAGATGCACACCCTGCTCCCATCTCTTCAGATTTTGAGTATCCGTTTTTGTCCAGAACTTGAGTCATTTCCAGACGGGGGGCTGCCATCCAGTTTAAATTCACTTGAAATCTATCATTGTGAAAAACTTATCACCAGCCGCTTGGGTTGGGGCTTACAAAGACTGCCTTCTTTGAGAAGCTTCTGTATCAGGGGTAAATTTGAAATTTCAGAATCCTTTCCAGAGAGGGAGCTGCTGCCCTCGTCTCTTACATCCCTTGAAATTTGGAATAATCCTCTTTTGAAATCTCTGAATGGTGATGAGCTTTATCTTATTGCACTAAAAAAACTGGGGATTGGCTGCTGCCCAAATCTTCATTCCATGCCAGAAGAGGGTCTGCCAACATCTCTATCTTTCCTGAATGTCATGAAATGTCCATTGCTGAAAAATCGGTGCCTAAGGGAGAAAGGGGAAGACTGGTCCAAGATAGCTCACATACCAGTCATAAAAATTGATGAAAAAGTGATCTAAATATATCCAACTTCTTCTTAGGTACTCTGCTATTTGTAAACTTAATTTACTATGATCCGGTGATTCTTTTTTTTATTGACCTTAACTAATGTTTTTTTGTGATCTTTGACTTTGAATAACCAGGAGAAGCAGCGCTAGTGCTTTGTCTGGTCAGTAGAAAGTCGATGATTTTTTGTCTTTAAGCTTGAAGCTTCCTGTTCCTTTCACTTCAACGGTCCTCCCTCTTCCTCTCCCTCTCCCTCTCTCTCTCTCTCTCTCTCTCTCACAACTGAGAGAATAGAAAAATGGAGGGAAGCCGCAATGAGGAAGAAATGGAGTAGGTAGTGCTCCCCAATTTCGATATCATCTGCCAGGTAACCGTATGGTTTAATATATTATTGTTAGTATTTGTTAATAATCTTAATTCAGGAATGGGTTAAGATAGTGGAGAGCAATATATGGAATTTCTCAGATTGTGAAAGCAATATTTCCAGCTCTTAGATTGAGTTACCATTATTTACCTTCGCATCTAAAGCCATGCTTTGTATATTGTTCAATATTCCTAAAAATTTCAAATTTAAAAAGGAGCAATTGGTTCTCTTATGGATGGCAGAAGATTTTTTGCAGCATCCTAAAACAGAGAATTTGGAAGAAGTAGGTGTTGAGTACTTCAACGATCTAGCATCTAGGTCATTCTTTCAGCGGTCAAGTGGTAGGAGTCAATGCTATGTTATGCATGATCTTTTGAATGATTTAGCTCTCTGTCTTTGGAGAATTTTGTTTTAGAATGGAGGCTGACAATTCATATGACTTGTCAGGAAAGACTCTTTATTTTTCATATTCTAGAATGAAGTTTAATGCCTATGAGAAATTTCATATCCACTGTCTTAAAGAGTTAGATGTGTCTGATTGTCACTCTCTCAGATTGCTTCCTAGTATTGGCAAAGCCGATACACTAAAATCACTTAGTGTCAACAACTGTGGGAAATTAGCGTTTCCGATGAACCAATGCTATCCATCCCTTGAGAGTTTGTGCATAAGAAGCAGTTTCGATTCTCTTGTCCTTTCCATTAGAATTATTTCCAAAGCTGAATCATCTTGATATCCAAGGATGTCAGAATCTTCATTCATTTTCATTTTCAAATCAAGGACCGCTCCAGGATCTCTCATCTCTCAGAAGCTTACAAATCAATAACTGTTCCAGTTTTGTATCCTTGCCCAAAGAGGGACTGCCTGCCCCCAACCTGACCTGGTTCCGTGTTGATAACTGTAATAATTTGAAGGCGCTGCCTGGCCAGATGCACTCCCTGCTCCCATCTCTTCAGACTTTGAGTACACATCTCTGTCCAGAACTTGAGTTATTTCCAGACAGGGGGTTGCCATCCAGTTTAAACTCACTTGAAATCCATTCTTGTGACAAACTCATTGTCAGCCGCATGGGATGGGGTTTGAAGGGACTACATTCTCTTAGGAGCTTTTATATCAGTGGCAAATGTGAAAATTGGGAGTCCTTTCCAGAAAGAAGGTTCCTTCCATCTTCTCTTACATCCCTTGAAATTTGGGGTCTCAAACATTTGAAATCGCTCAATGGCGATGAGCTTCAACATCTTACTGCACTTAGAAAGTTGGCTATTGGCCACTGCCAAACTCTCCAGTCCATGTCAGAAAAGGGTCTGCCAACTTCCCTCTCTTCACTAATAATGAAGAACTGTCCCATGCTGAAAGAGCGGTGCTTAATGGAGAAAGGAGAAGACTGGCACAAGATAGAGCACATACCACTCATAAAAATTGACAAAGAAGTGATCTCTTCTAATTGGAGTTCTGCTCAGAATCCTCAGATACTCATTTTACGCATCATATCATACTTTCGGTCAGGTATATGGATTGGCAAATTCTTTCTTGACCTTACACATCTTAACAGATTTTGGTGAAAAATGATTGTATTGAATAAATCAAGATTTACGCATCATATGTATAGGCTAATCTAAAACAGAGTGTAGAGAGGGAAATCAACTAACTAATCCTAACTAACACTAACAGCCTAGTTAGTTACAAAAGAGCACGTGTGACTGATACAGAATTAATGAAGCTACAGAACGACCTGTAGTTTGTAGTTCTAGTATAGAACAACTTGTAGCTTAAGACTGTTTATTCTTTCCTTCTTTATGCTTCTTATTCTTCTTCTCTTCTTTGCTCTGGTTTTGATTGTATCTGTTCTTTACTGATGTTAACTCTCTGATACATCTACTGAATTAAAGAAAAAAATTATAAATTATAAATTATCAACTTCAACTTAGTGATCATTGCAAAACTGGTAGCAGCAATGCTAGAGCTTTGTCTGTTCATGGAGGTCAATGAGTGCTCATTGTATACTGGAAGTGCTTGAGCTTTTCCCTGTCTCATGTTATGCCTACATTTCTTGTCAACACTTTGCAGGAAACTAACTCATATCCTCTGTAAAAGTTTGAAGCCCCAGTGATGATTCTTGGGGCAGTGATATTAAAAGCTCTGTATACAAGAAGTCCCGGGTTAATGTAGGGCCTAATGAACAAACTTCATTTATTTTTCTTAGAAGTGCAGTTGGAATATTGCGGAAAGCACTGTTGAATGGATGGTCCTTGGGCTGCACAAAGGATGTGCTTGAGAAGCTTGTGCCTCATACAAACTTGAATAAGCTACAGATCCATAATTATGGTGGCACAAGATTTCAAGGTTGGTAGGAGATGATTCTATCTGCAATATTGTGTCTGTAAGCCTTCAAAATTGTGAAAGTTTCTGTATCTTGCTACCCCTTGGGAAGCTACCTTCCCTGAAACACTTTTTCATTGAAGGTTGTGATGAACTAGTGGCTGTTGGTCCTGAGTTCTAGGGGAACAATTCTCTTGTGGCTCAGCGGTTTCTATCACTTGAAATATTAAAGTGTAGTTGGATGTCTGCATGGGAGGAATGGTGTTCTATCAGAGTTGAAGATGAATTCGTAGCTTTCCCTCGTCTGCAAGAGCTTCACTTAGATGTTCTTTTGAAGTACCAAGATCAGCACAGAGCTTTGTTACGTCTGCTAAATTTATCAAATTTCTTAAAGCAGAGTTTCATGCAATTCTGCAGGTATGTCCTCATTGCTTATTGTTTGGTATACTTGACTGAGTATATTCCACAAACTTACTGATGATTTATTGGTTCTTATTGTGGACCATGCAGGCTTTTAGTTCTCACAAAATTGAGGCTTTTACAACATTCCACCTGATGATTATCCCATAATTACTTTTTTTGGTGACTACTACGAGCATTGTAAGCATTGGAACAATGGAGAAAATCTCTAATATTGGTGGTGGAATAGGGCTTCTCATCTTGCTTAGTTTAGGTTACTGGATGTTTTGTTTTCTGTCCAATGTAGCAGCAAAATGAACAGAATCTGTGGTAAAATTTTCATCTTGCACTATTGGATTGTATGTTGTAGTTCACCATCCATTTTGTTTGAAAAACGCCAGAGGCTTGTAGTGCTAATTTTAATGGTAATGCTTCTAGTTTGTGTGGCTTTAACTTGCGTTTGTTTTGTTGCATTATCTCTACCTCTAATGTCTAATTGATAAGCACTTCATTTTTCATGTGGTAGACTTCAAAGGGTTGGATTTGTGACATTGAAGGCAGAGATTGGCTGTGACCACCATGGTGGCAGCCGGGTACATTCTTTCCTGTTATATTGAGCTAGCATGTTGTGTCTCTAAAACTGTACTATTGTGAGCAATGGAAGTAGTTTTCTAACATAAAAACACCTAGTGGGGAGCCTAATTTGAGATTGGAAATAGAGATGGAATAAAAAAAGTTCTTAAATATGAAAATCTCTATAGTCAGTGTATTAATTTGCCTCTACCTAGGACATGGGTATTTATATATGTTGGAATATTTTTACAAAGATTACAATATTTTAATTAATATGGATTAATTGAAGTGATTTAATAGAAATCTTTTTTCTTTCTTTTATGTTTACCTTTGTTACTAAGCTGCTAAACCGATATGCTTCTTTCTTACAATAGTCAAAGAATCAAAAAGTAATAAACATGAGACCATATTTCTTAACGAAAAGTTTGTGACAACAAGATGTTAAAGGGAAAAATACTCTTCCGCAGCCTACACGTCCTCACCACCTTAAAATTTCCATCTTAAATGATTTGTAAATTACATTAAAAAAAATATTATATCTTTTAAATTACATAAAAAAAAATTATATCTTTTTGTAAAACTACAATTTCAATTAATATTTTTTTTTATTAGGTGTGAATGTTGAGAAACTCTCCATTGGATTACATATTTTTCCTTATATTCTTCATGTTTGCAAAATTCCAAATGATTAAAGATTAATAGTTGTGTTATCAAACAAATGTTTAAATTTCTAATTTTTGTGATCTAAAATTAGGCATAAAAAATAATTTTATAGATCAAATATTAAATAATATATAACTAACGCGAAATTTGATATGCGTGTTAAAAACAGAACATGCAATATTATGGTCAAATTTTCAAAATTATAGTCATATTAATTTTTTCAGTGAGAGTTGTAGCCATTAATTATAACCAAGTCGTTTTTTTTTTTTGAGGGGGGATAATTGTAACCAAGTTTGTAACCAAATGTTGTCATTTTTATTATAGGTTTTAATGCACTAGACTTTTGTATGGCCTTGGTTAAGTGATTGTGGGCTCCCGTGGTTGGCAATTGATTTCTTCATTAGATTTGGTAAAATTTAGTTACAGTTTTACAAGTGTGATATATTAAAATTTTCAATCAAATTCAAACATATAATTAGACTGAAATTAATTATTTTGAAATTTATGTTTATTGGTCAATATGACAATATATTGCAATTTATTAGTCTTTATATTGTGGGATTTTGTTCTAACCTTATATATATATATATATATATAGATGCATTTTGAGTATGAAGGATAAATTATGGGCTAATGGTTTTAAAATATACAAATCCCACATCATTTTTACACATTTGACTTTGGAAAGAGACCTAAAATTTTCTCATGATTCTGTTGGGCCAATATGGTTTCATCTCAAAGGCTTGCCCCTGTCTCATATATTCATGGCACTTTTATCACTTTGGTGAAAGCATATAGGCTAGGACTTTGAATCTTTATTCATTGCTTAATGAAATTCTTTATTGATTGAAACAAAAGGAATTATCTTCTTCAAACTTTTTATATAAAAATATTTGTATTAAAAAAGTTCTAATGGTGGTGAGTGGAAAGACACGTGGGTGTGAAGTTTTGACTGTCGTGGTCTAGGTGTTCTTAAATAATGCAAAGTTCATAATGGTAGTGATATGGACTAGTGTTCATTGTTCACTATGAAGCACTTTCCAAGAAAGCACTTAAAAGTTGAGAAAGCACAAAAATGGCACCAAGTCTTTGGCCTTTGTTGAATCAAGGTCATTTAAATAATGCAAAGCTCATAATATTATTAGAATTTGTGAGCTAGTCATCATTATGAAACATCTTCTAAGAAGGTGCAAGATAGGGGTTAGGAAAGCGCCATTTACACCAAACATTTTGGCCGAGTCTTTTTGAGTTTATAGGTTTTGTTAAATAATGCAAAGCTCATAATACCATTAGTATGGACTAAACATCAATTATAGCATGTTCCAAGAAATTAGTAACAGATGGTATACTATTTGAAAATTAAGGACAAATTAAGCTCTATATAGCTTTTTTTTTTACTCGATATGTGGTTTCAGTTGATGAATTTGTTTGTTGCAGAGAAAGAAGCCAGGGCTATGCCTCTTGAAAACTCTCAAACACGAAGTGCAGCAGTGTATGGTGCTGATCAATCCAATTATGGCTATGATACCTCTCAAACATATTATCAGGTGTTTATTTGTGACTCTCTTTTCTGTGTGATGTAGTTGTCTCAGCTGTTGTTTTATTGCAAACATTGTTGCATTTCTCCCAGTTATTCTAATGTGTATTTTTTTTTTATCCTTTGAATTTTTTTAATGCGTATCGTTTAGGAAACTGCGCCTTCACAAATGCAGCCTAGTGTTCCCAGCAGTCCATATGGTGGAAATTATCAACCTCCCTCAAGTTCTCCTTATGGAGCATACGGAACTCCTGCTCCCTATCAGCCCCCAAATATATTCCTTCCATCACAGACACCTTCCCAGGTATTTTTTGTTATACGGTTCATCTAGTACCATTGGTTTTTATTTGGTGTTTAGTATATAAAATTTCTTAGCAATGCTATAGACCTACTAAATTATTCTTATTTGGTGTTCAGTATTGATAACTGTATTAATTTGTAGGCGCTGCCTGGCCAGATGCACACCCTGCTCCCATCTCTTCAGGTTTTGAGTATACGTTTTTGTCCAGAACTTTGAGTCATTTCCAGACGGGGGTTTGCCATCCAGTTTAAATTCACTTGAAACCTATTCTTGTGAAAGACTTATCGCCAGCCGCTTGGGTTGGGGTTTGCAAGCACTGCCTTCTTTGAGAAGATTCTGTATCAGGGGTAAATTTGAAATTTCAGAATCCTTTCCAGAGAGGGAGCTGCTGGCTGCCCTCGTCTTTTACGTCCCTTGAAATTTGGAATAACCCTCTTTTGAAATCTCTGAATGGTGATGAGCTTTACCTTCACTGGGGATTGGCTGCTGCCCAAATCTTCATCCCATGCCAGAAGAGGGTCTGCCAACATCTACCAGGAAGAAATGGAGTTGGTAGTGCTCCCCAGTTTGGAATAAATTTTTTTTTTTTTTTTTTTTTTTTCTAAATTATCAAATTCAACTTATGTCTTTTAGTGATCATTGCATAACTGGTAGCAGCAATGCTAGAGCTTTGTCTGTTCATAGAGGTCAACGAGTCATCATTGTATACTGGAAATGTTTGAGCTTTGCCCTGTCTCATTTTATGCTTACATTTCTTGTCAACCCTTCGCAGGAAACTGACTCATATCTTCTGTACGAGTTTGAAGCCCCAATGATGATTCTTGTTGCAGTGATATTGAAAGCTCTGTATACAAAAAGTCCCGGGATAATGTAGGGCCTAATGAACTAACTTCATTTATTTTTCATTTTAGGATAAAACCAACTAGCAATAATTGTGTTTATTGAATGTCTGCAGCTTTTTACTTAACATCAGACAGTATCTGGCTATGTGAAGTGCAGTTGGAATATTGCGGAAAGCACTGTTGAATGGATGGCCCTCAGGCTGCACAAAGGATGTACTTGAGAAGCTTGTGCCTCATACAAGCTTGAATAAGCTACAGATCCATAATTATGGTGGCAAAAGATTTCGAGATTGGTTAGGAGATGATTCATTCTGCAATATTGTATCTATAAGCTTTCAAAATTGTGAAAATTTCTGTATCTTGCTACCCCTTGGGAAATTACCTTCCCTGAAACACCTTTCCATTGTAGGTTTTGATGAACTAGTGACTGTTGTTCCTGAGTTCTATGGGAACTATTCTCTTGAGGCTCAGCAGTTTCTATCTCTTGAAATATTAAGTGTAGTTGGATGTCTGCATGGGAGGAATGGTGCTCTATCAGAGTTAAAGATGAATTTATAGCTTTCCCTCGTCTGCAAGAGCTTCACTTAGATGTTCTTTTGAAGTACCAAGATCAGCACAGAGCTTTGTTAGGTCCGCTAAAGATATCAAATTTCTTAAAGCAGAGTTTCATGTAATTCTGCAGGTATGTTCTCATTGCTTACTGTTTGGTATACTTGACTGAGTATATTCCACAAACTTACTGATGATTTCTTGGTTCTTATTGTGGACCATGTAGGCTTCTAGTTCTCACAAAATTGAGGCTTTTACGACTTTCCACCTGATGATTATCCCATAATTACTTTTTTTGGTGACTATTACGAGCATTGTAAGCACTGGAACAATGGAGAAAATCTCTAATATTATTGGTGGAATAGGACTTCTCATCTTGCTTAGTTTAGTTTACTGGATGTTTTGTTTTCTGTCCAATGAAGTAGCAAAATGAACAGCATCTGTGGTAAAATTTCATCTTGCAGTATTGGATTTTTTAAGTTGTATGTTGGTAGTTCACCATCCATTTTGTTTGAAAAACGCCAGAGGCTTGTAGTACTAATTTCAATGGTACTAACGTTTCCGGTTTGTGTGGCTTTAACTTGCGTTTGTTTTGTTGCATTATCTCTACCTCTAATGTCTAATTGCTAAGCACTTCATTTTTCATGTGGTCCCTCAATGGGTTGGAGTTGTGACATTGAAGGCAGAGATTGGCTGTGGCCACATTGGTGGCAGCCGGGGGTACATTCTTTCCTGGTATATTGAACTAGCATGTCGTGTCTCTAAAACTGTACTATTGTGCGCTATGAAAGTAATTTTCTAACATAATTTTAGATTGGAAATAGAGATGTAATAAAAAAAAGTTCATAAATATGAAAATCTCTATATTCAGTGTGTATTAATTTGCCTCTACCTAGGATATGGGTACTTATATATGTTGGAATACTTTTATAAAGATTACAATATTTTTATTAATATGGATTAATTGAAGTGATTTAACAGAAACTTCTTTCTTTCTTTTATGTTTACCTTTCTTACTATGCAGCTAAACCGATATGCTTTGACTATTTTTGAATTGATGGTTTCACTTATTTAATATTAGTAAATTACTAAGCTGCTAAACCGATATGCTTCTTTCTTACAATAGTCAAAAGAATCAAGGTAATAAACATGAGACTTTATTTTTAACGTATAGTTTGTGACAATAGCATTCTTAGTTTTAATTTTATCTCAAGTCGACAACAAGATGTCAAAGGGAAAAATACTCTTCTCAGCCTACACTTCCTCACCACCTAAAAATTTCCATCTTAAATGATTTCTAAATTACATAAAAAAAAATATTATATCTGTAAGGATGCAACTTGGATCTTAAGCCTAAAAGGTAAAAGGATTTAGGCCCAACTAACCCAATACAATGAATTTGTAGAGAGTGAGTTAGAAAACTAGGTTCTAATGAGTTGGGTAGTAGCTATAATGGATCCAGATGACAATAAAATAGAAGTAGTCTGGTTTTATTTAAAGAAAGTCATCCTCGGCACAGTCCGAGGAGATCAGTTCTTATATATATTGCCTGAAGTTGGATACAAGTACAGTGTTAATGGCTACAGTCTTTCTTTCTACCATTTTTCGATCTCCTTCTCTCATTGCCTTCTTCCAATTTTATACTATCCCTCTACCTTCATATCTGCCTTCCATGTGTAGATCAGATTATTGGTGTTGATCCTTATCCCATCAACACCTTCCTGAAGTCTTTGGGGGGTAGTTGTAAGGTTGTAAAACACTGTTCAGATATCACTTTCTCATTAATATGGCCAGAGAGTTAGCTGCAGAGCATTTAATGCGGTGGTAGCAGTTTTCTTTTAGATATTTCTCAGTTACCATCCCTCCTATGCGTTCATAATGCATGCCCTTATCAATAGAACTTCCTGGAAGGTCATCTTGGATGGTAGGATACACATTTTGACCTTTGCTTCATTCAGCCGAGGAGATATTCCTCCTCGGCCTGCCTTCCCCGACCTTCTCATTTGTAACTTATTTATGGGGCTCTAAGAATTACATCTTCAATACTATTTATTTGTCCTCAAACAAACTAACGTCCTCAGACAAAGCCGAAGGCCTAATATGCATTTTTGGGCCCCTTCTACCTACAATATCTTTTTGTGAAACTACAATTTCAATTAATATTTTTTTATTAGGTTTGAATGTTGAGAAATTTGGATGACATATTTTTCCTTACATTCTTCATGTTTGCAAAATTCCAAAAGATTAAAGATTAATAGCTGTGTTATCAGTGAAATATTTAAATTTCAAGTTTTTGTGGTCTAAAATTACACATAAAAAATAATTTTATGGATCAAATATTAAATAACATATAACTAGTGCGAAATTTGATATGTATGTTAAAAACAAAACATGCAATTTTATGGTCAGATTTTCAAAATTATAGTCATATTAATTTTTTTAGTTAGAGTTGTAGCCATTAATTGTAACCAAGTTTTCATTTTTTTTTTTTTTTTTTTGCTTTTTGAGAGGGGATAATTGTAACCAAGTTTGTAACCAAATTTTGCCATTTTTCACATATTCTAATAATATTATGAGCTTTGCATTATTTAAATGAACTTGATTCAACATAAAAGCCAAAGACTTGATGCCATTTTTGTGCTTTCTCAACTTGTAAGTGCTTCATAGTGAACAATGAACACTAATCCATATCACTGCCATTATGAACTTTGCATTATGTAAGAACACCTAGACCACGACAGTCAAAACTTCACATCCATGTGTCTTTCCACTCACCACCATCATAATTTTTTTAATACTAATATTTTTTTTAAAAAAAAGTTAGAAGAAGATAATTCCTTTTGTTTCAATCAATAAAGAATTTCATTAATATATTCAAGTTAAGCCCTTTGGGATATACACCACTGTTAATTTCATAAAAACCTTCTCACCTCTCCCCTTGTGTGTGTGTGTGTGTGTGTTAAAATACTTTGTATTCTCAATATATATATATTCAAGTTTTCCTCTCTATCTTTCAATTTCCCTGTTATTTGTTTATATGATGGTCTTCAATTCCCCTATTATTTTCTTTTCAATTGTGCACCATCTGTTACGAATTTCTTGGAACATGCTTAATTGATGTCCAGCCCATACTAATGGTATTAGGAGCTCTGCATTATTTAACAAAACCTATAAACTCAAAAGGACTCGGTCAAAATCTTTGGCGTAAATGGTGCTTTCTTGATCTCTATCTTGCACCTTCTTAGAAGATGTTTCATAATGATGACTAGCTCACATATTCTAATAATATTATGAGCTTTGCATTATTTAAATGACCTTGATTCAACATAAAAGCCAAAGACTTGGTGCCATTTTTGTGCTTTCTCAACTTGTAAGTGCTTCATAGTGAACAGTGAACACTAATCCATATCACTGCCATTATGAACTTTGCATTATGTAAGAACACCTAGACCACGACAGTCAAAACTTCACATCCATGTGTCTTTCCACTAACCACCATCATAATTTTTTTAATACTAATATTTTTTTAAAAAAAAAGTTAGAAGAAGATGATTCCTTTTGTTTCAATCAATAAAGAATTTCATTAAGGAATGAAAAAAGATTCAAAGGCCTAGCCTTTATGCTTTCACCAAAGTGATATAAGTGCTAAGAATATATGAGATAGGGACAGGCCTCTGAGATGAAACCATATTGGCCTAATAGGATCATGAACAAATTTCAGGTCTCTTTCCGAAGTGGATTGTGTAAAAATGATGTGGGATCCGTATATTTTAAAACCATTGGCCCATTATTTATCCCTCATACTCAAAATGCATCAAACAATATATATAAAAAGGTTAGAACAAAATCCAACAATATAAAGACTAATAAATTGCAATATATTGTCATTGACCAATAAACATAAATTTCAAAATAATTAATTTCAGTCTAATTATAGGTTTAAATCTGATTGAAAATTTTAATATATCACACTTGTAAGACTGTAACTAAATTTTAGCAAATCTAATAAAGAAATCAATTGCCAACCACGGGAGCCCACAACAACTTAACCAAGGCCATACAGAAGTCTAGTGCATTAAAAACTATAATAAAAAAGATAAAATTATCATTACTATTTGGAGAACATGTCCCTAAATTTGAAGCGGCATTAATTTAATTTAATCTAATTTTTTCCTACCTTGATTATATTGAAGACATCATTGCCGTAGGATCAACTGGAGCTTATTGAATTACCAAAACTAGTAATAAAGACATCAAACTCGTGGTGGCTTCCCTGCATGCTACTCCCTCCGTCCCACTTTGTTTGTCCTCTATTCCATTTTGAGATGTCCCAAAATATTGTCCTGTTTCTAAAAATAAAAGTCATTAATTTACTAATGTTCTTATTATACCCCTATTAATTTACTAATTCAATTTTTTTATAAATTTATTTAAGGGTAATTTTGGAAATTTATATATTTTTAAAAGGTAGACAAGACAATAAATGATGTTCCCTTAAAAAGATTGACTTTTCAAACAGGACAAACAAAGTGGGACGGAGGGAGTAGTTTTTATCTTTAGGTTATTTGATTTGTAGAATATTCTCTGCTCCTTTGAGTCTAAACACTCAAAAAAAAAAAAAAAAAAAAAAAACTCAGAAACATGTATTTCAAGTTCATGCGTTGTCGGTAAGATCTATAAGTTGCCTCTAGTGCGGGATTGTATTGTCATTCAAAGTTAGTAGGAACCTTTGGGGAAAAACATATGATTATGTAGTTCATGAACTATGGATTCGACTGAGTTAGCATTAGAATTCTTCCTCTAGTCCATTCAGTGTGTGTGTGTGTGTTTTTTTTTTTTTTTTTTTGGTTTTGTTTTTGTTTTTGTTTTTTTTTGTTTTTCCATAATCTGTGAGATGTTTCACCTTTTAGAAAAATTTTTATTGGACTCCTCGGTTTGTGCATTATTGTAAATAAATACAATGAATGTATGGATAAATATTTATGGTGTGATCTCTACATTTGACACCAATATATATATATATATATATATATATATTAACGCTCTATTTGTTTTGATGGAAAACCTTTGTAAAGATAGTTTTCTGTGTTTTCTAGAGTTTGGTAGTATAAAAAAAAAGGAAAAGAAAAATCAAAGGAGAATTATCTTTGGTCAACTAAAAAAAATGTCGTTTAATTTTAGAGATTGTTTTTCATTAATTTTTTTTTTTAAAACAACTCTATCTCACAACAAGCTAAATAGGGGAAGTTAAAAGATTGTTTTTCGACTTATTTAAGGTAATTACCAAATATAAAAAAAAAAAATGAAATAGTTTTACGGAAAATACTTTTAAGAAAATGACTCATTTTCTAGAAAATATTTTTGCCTAAACAAATAGAGCGTAATAGGTAAAGTTGAAAGAAAATCCAATTAGATTCTAAATTGGATTCTAATTGTTGTCTAATTTTGCACCATGTACCCTAGTTAAGTTTTTTTTTTTTTTTTAATTTATTCTAGGTGAGTTAATGAGGTACAAAAGATGAAGGGTCTAATATAAATAAATCATCAAGAACTCTATAGACCAAAAAAAGGAAAAAAAAAAGGGGAAAAAAAAAGAAAAAGAAAGAAAGAAAGAGTAAACTCATGTTTATATCCAAAAGAAATTAAAATAAATAAAAAATAATAGAGAGAGAGAGAGAGAGAGAGAGAGAGAGAGAGAGAATAATTTGAATCCATATATATGTGTGTAATTGTAATTTTTTTAATTGTACAATGCATATGCACGAGGTATATACAAGTATATAGTAAAAGCCAAAGATCAGAGAAAATCAAATTAGAATCTAAATTGAATTTCAATTGGAGTACAATTATGTACCATGTGTCCCATTTAATTTTTCGTTTTTGTATCAAATGAGTTATTTAGTGTAAAAATCGAATAGTCCAAATCCAATTAGATTCTAGATTGGATTTCAATTGGAGTCCAATTTTGCGCCATGTGTCTATCTAATTTTTTTAATTTCTATGGCAAATAAATTATTGGATGCAAAAACCGAAGACTATAAATCAAATTTAATTCTAAATCATATATATATATATATATAAAATAAGAAACCATTACATATTTTAAAAATGTATGATTCAAAAAAGGTGTAAGCTAATACCACAAATAATTTCAATATCTTCTAAAAAAAGGCATAATTTGAATTGTATAATTGTAATTTTTTTTAATTGTATTCATGCATATGCATGGAGTTACATAATAATTAAGAAATTTTTTAAGACACATGACGCAAATTGCACTTCAATTGTAGAATCTAATTATATTTTCACTCAGTTCGAGTACAATTAAACAAACACTCACACACACAATATTTACATATATAGTTAGACAAACAAATGGCATAGGAAGGAAAAATCATTCAAAATCTCTCTTCTTCAAATTTTATTTTAGGGAGAGGACTTGCTTCATACAAGGTAAGATGGAAGCCAAAGAGAAGTGACAACAAATTATGGGTTAAGCTGGTCATATGCATTGCACAGGACCCTTGGACACTAGTCACTTCTCTTTGGCTGCCATGCAACAATTATTGCATACGAGGTTGCAGTGAATCCTTTTCCTTTATTTTATTCATAGATTTAGCTATATAGCTGGGTTCCTAATGGTTCATTCATATTGGACTACTCTTATTTTACACTAAATTAACTCATTTGATACAAAAATTTAAAAACTTAGATGCAATTGCATTCTTTTTGGCAGGTTTTTGCAACTCTCTAAAGATATTAAGAAAATTGAAATTACATATGGCATAAAATTATTCTTCAATTGAAATTCAAATTGTAATCTAATTGAATGTTTTCTCAACTTTTGCTTTATATATATATATATAGAGAGAGAGAGAGAGAGAGAGAGAGAGAAGGGTATATTTATTGGTTTATATTCCTTCACTATTCAAGCAAGCCATCTTACAAGTGAACCACTTCAACCTCTTCTAAAAATAAAACCAAACTATAGAATAGTTAAACCTTAGAAATAACTGTTACATTACAGTATCTATTACAGTTTATCAAGCATGCCTTAAAAGAACGCGAATACTCTCAAATGTTTTAGTAAATTAATATTGCAAAGTATGTTCCTTTTAAAGCTATTTTCCAACTATCACCAATCATCAATAGATTGATACACATGAATACTAAGTACGAACGTTATTGAGTTAATAAATTTCGGACACTTTTTTATTTCTAGTTTTGTTTTCTCCTCATCTAATATATTCAAGTTTTCCTCTCTATCTCTCAATTCCCCCATTATTTTTTTATATAATAGTCTTCAATTCCCCTGTTATTTGCTTTTCTAAATTGTGTATCATTTGTTACTAATTTCTTGGAACATGCTATAATTGCTGTCTAGCCCATACTAATGGTATTAGGAGCTTTGCATTATTTAACAAAACTTATAAACTAAAAAAGACTCGGTCAAAATCTTTGGCGCAAATGGCGCTTTCCAAATCCCTATCTTGCACCTTCTTAGAAGATGTATCATAATGATGACTAGCTCACAAATTCTAATAATATTATGAGCTTTTGTTATTTGCTTTTCTAAATTGTGTATCATTTGTTACTAATTTCTTGGAACATGCTATAATTGTTGTCTAGCCCATACTAATGGTATTAGGAGCTTTGCATTATTTAACAAAACCTATAAACTCAAAAAGACTCAGTCAAAATCTTTGGCACAAATGGCGCTTTCCAAATCCCTATCTTGCACCTTCTTAGAAGATGTATCATAATGAGGACTAGCTCACAAATTCTAATAATATTATGAGCTTTGCATTATTTAAATGACCTTGATTCAACAAAGGCCAAAGACTTGGAGTCATTTTTGTGCTTTCTCAACTTGTGAGTGCTTCCTTGGAAAGCGCTTCATAGTGAACAATGCACACTAATCCATATCACTGCCATTATGAACTTTGCATTATTTAAGAACACCTAGACCACGACAGTCAAAACTGCACATCCATATGTCTTTCCACTCACCACCATCAGAACTTTATAAATACTAATATTTTTATATAAAAGTTTGAAGAAGATAATTCCTTTTGTTTCAATCAATAAAGAATTTGATTAAGCAATGAATAAAGATTCAAAGGCCTAGCCTATACACTTTCACCAAAGTGATAATAGTGCTATGAATATATGAGATAGGGATAGGCCTTCCAGATGAAACCATATTGGCTCAATAGGATCATGAGGAAATTTCAGGTCTCTTTCCAAAGTGGATTGTGTAAAAATGATGTGGGATCCATGTATTTTAAAACCATTAGCCCATAATTTATCCTTCATACTCAAAATGCATCAAACAATATATTTTTATTTTTATTTTTGAAACTAAGTGTAGTGCATTAAAAATTCTAATAAAAATGACAAAATTAAAAACTATAATAAAAATGGCAAAATTTGGTTACAAACTTGGTTACAATTCTTTCTCAAAAAAAAACTTGGTTACAATTATCCCCTCTCAAAAAGAAAAAGAAAAAAGGAAAAAAAAAAAAAAAAAAAAAAACCTTGGTTACAATTAATGGCTACAACTCTAACTAAAAAAATTAATATGACTATAATTTTGAAAATTTGACCATAAAATTGCATGTTCTGTTTTTAACATGCATATCAAATTTCGTGCTAGTTATATGTTAGTGGTGAGGAAGTGTAGGCTGCGAAGAGTATTTTTCCCTTTGACATCTTGTTGTCGACTTGAGATAATATTAAAACTAAGAATGCTATTGTCACAAACTATACGTTAAAAATAAAGTCTCATGTTTATTACTTTGATTCTTTTGACTATTGTAAGAAAGAGGCATATCGGTTTAACAGCTTAGTAATTTACCAACATTAAATAAGTGAAACCATCAATTTAAAAATAGTCAAAGCATATCGGTTTAGCTGCGTAGTAAGAAAGGTAGACATAAAAGAAAGAAAAAAGTTTCTATTAAATCACTTCAATTAATCCATATTAATAAAAATATTGTAATTTTTATAAAAGTATTCCAACATATATAAATACCCATGTCCTAGGTAGAGGCAAATTAATACACACTGAATATAGAGATTTTCATATTTATGAACTTTTTTTTTTTTTATTACATCCCTATTTCCAATCTAAAATTATGTTAGAAAATTACTTTGATAGCACACAATAGTTCAGTTTTAGAGACACGACATGCTAGTTCAATATAACAGGAAAGAATGTACCCGGCTGCCACCAATGTGGTCACAGCCAATCTCTGCCTTCAATATCACAAATCCAACCCATTGAGGTCTACCACATGAAAAATGAAGTGCTTAGCAATTAGACATTAGAGGTAGAGCTAATGCAACAAAACAAACGCAAGTTAAAGCCACACAAACCGGAAACATTACCATTAAAATTAGCAGTACAAGCCTCTGGCGTTTTTCAAACAAAATGGATGGTGAACTACAACATACAAGTTAAAAAATCCAATAGTGCAAGATGAAATTTTACCACAGATACTGTTCATTTTGCTACTTCATTGGACAGAAAACAAGACATCCAGTAAACTAAACTAAGCAAGATGAGAAGTCCTGTTCCACCAATAATATTAGAGATTTTCTCCATTGTTCCAATGCTTACAATGCTCGTAGTAGTCACCAAATTTAAAAAAGTAATTATGGGATAATCATCAGGTGGAATGTTGTAAAAGCCTCAATTTTGTGTGAACTAGAAGCCTGCATGGTCCACAATAAGGACCAATAAATCATCAGTAAGTTTGTGGAATATACTCAGTCAAGTATACCAAACAATAAGCAATGAGAACGTACCTGCAGAATTGAATGAAACTCTGCTTTAAGAAATTTGATAACATTAGCAGACCTAACAAAGCTCTGTGCTGATCTTGGTACTTCAAAAGAACATCTAAGTGAAGCTCTTGCAGACGAGGGAAAGCTATAAATTCATCTTCAACTCTGATAGAACACCATTCCTCCCATGCAGACATCCAACTACACTAATATTTCAAGAGATAGAAACCGCTGAGCTACAAGAGAATTGTTCCCATAAAAGTCAGGACCAACAGCCACTAGCTATTTCATCAAAACCTTCAATGGAAAAGTGTTTCAGGGAAGGTAGTTTCCCAAGGGGTAGCAAGATACAGAAATATTCACAATTTTGAAGGCCAGATACAATATTGCAGAATGAATCATCTCCTAACCAACCTCGAAATCTTGTGCCACCATAATTATGGATCTGTAGCTTATTCACGTTTGTATGAGGCACAAGCTTCTCAAGTACATCCTTTGTGCAGCCTGAGGGCCATCCATTTAACAGTGCTTTCCGCCATATTCCAACAGCACTTCACATAGCCAAATACTGTCTGATGTTAAGTAAAAAGCTGCAGACATTCAATAAACACAATTATTGCTAGTTGGTTTTATCCTAAAAAGAAAAATAAATGAAGTTAGTTCATTTGGCCCTACATTATCCCGGGACTTTTTGTATACAGAGCTTTCAATATCACTGCAACAAGAATCATCATTGGGGCTTCAAACTTGTACAGAAGATATGAGTCAGTTGCCTGTGAAGTGTTGACAAGAAATGTAGGCATAAAATGAGACAGGGAAAAGCTCAAGCATTTCCAGTGTACAATGATGACTCATTGACCTCTATGAACAGACAAAGCTCTAGCATTGCTGCTACCAGTTATGCAATGATCACTAAAAGTCATAAGTTGAAGTTGATAATTTAGAAACATTTAAAAAAACAAAAAAATTGTTTATTGAGGCAATATAACAAACACAAAGCAGTAAAAGAATGAAATCATATTTGACCTTGGTAGAGAGAATGAGAAGTGAATTGGAGGGCTTCTGGGATTTTGAGCAATAGAGTTGGATTTGAGCAACTCTATCTCCGTAACAGCATTCTTGAAATCCTATTAACAATTACTACTACTATTTTTTTATATAATATATTACACCATACGGTTACCTGGTAGATGATATCGAAATTAGGGAGCACTACTGACTCCATTTCTTCCTCATTGCTGCTTCCCTCCATTTTTCTATTCTCAGTTGTGAGAGAGAGAGAGAGAGAGAGAGAGAGGAACACATTATATTAATTTTAAATATTCTCTAATTTCATACCAAGTGTCATTTTATTTATTTATTTAAGAGAATTTCAACCTATAGTGTTTGCTCTTGATGATAACTCTTTATCATCAGACTAAGATACCAATTAATTTTTGGAATAGGTGGGGATTGAACTTCAAATTTTTTATTTAATCATCGGAAATTTTATTAGTTGAGTTAACTAGAACCAACCATTTCAATTATACTTTAGTTTTATATCAATTATTTATATATTTTTTTGGTGGAATAGTTGTATATCTATTATGATTACATGCAAATTCATGTATTTAAGCTTAGAAAATACAAAATAAATAAATTTTAATTTTATTATTATTATTTGATAATCAATTAAAATTTGTTATACTTCTATATAGTATTATAAATATATATAAATATATATATATATATATATATATTTTTATGGGGTAATTACTAATTACACATAACCCACCTGTGATTTGGGCGAAAATCACTTTGCCTACCCGTGGTTTGAAAAGTATCACTTAACCCACCTATGGTATGTTTCTGTCAATCTCCGTAATCCACCTCAAGCTCAACTGTTACAAAAACATTTCTTAACCCCAAAACATAACATAACGTGAATTAAAACACCCAAAACTCAGAAACTTTTTGAGAGAGAGACCTGTGGTGAGATCAACGTGTTCTTCATGGTTTAGAGTGTTTGAAGGGGGAGAAAACACTAGTTTCGCAACATCGAAGCTAGGGAAGGTAGTTTCGGTAAAGAAAATCAAGGTATTTGTGTCTATTCTTGATTTAGGGTTTTAGATTTTGTTCAAGTGCCAACTTACTATGTGAAACTCTAAATTTGTACTTCAAGTGGAGCTGTTTGCTTGTAGAAGCCATTGCAAGGCTTGCACTGTAGCCAAATCAACTCACTACTAGTATTAGAAATGCTTAGGATTTGGACTGGTGGTGCACCAACAGAGTATTTCAAGAGGTATTCACCTCCATTTGAGATTATATCTGCTTGAGCTACATTGGTAGAGAGTGAAGAAGTTGGCTTAAAGTGATTGACATGGTTAATGAAACAATGCAAAGCCTTGGCTATGTGCTGTGAAGGAGTTTCTAAAGGGTTATAGATGGGAGAGTTTGGAGAGTCATGGCGGATTAGATCTGGGTTATTTGGACACAGTATTAAAAAAAAAAAAAAAAATTAAACCCAAAAGAGGAATAGCAAATTTTATTTGGTTCCATAAATTGCAGATGTTGAAAGGCTGTGGGGAGTTTCCACTAGCCCTTGAAGTGATTGGTGGATCATTCCCTGGGCAGAGTGCAGAGGTTCAGCTTAGTAGATTGAGGAAATGTTCTATTGACGACATTATTTCCAATATTGATCTGCATAAATGTCTCCAAAGAAGCCTAGAATTTTCATGTCTTGAGGTCAAATTCAAAAACTTTTTCATGGATTTAGGTTCATTTCCTGAAGACCAAAGGACCTATGCTACTGCCCTCATTGATATGTGAGCAGAATTATATAATCTAGGTGAAGATGGTGTTGATGCTATTGCCACTTTATAGGAACTCAACATTTGGCATCTTGCTAGTCTTGTGATGACAAAGTATGGTGACTTTTATTTCAATAATCTGATTTTTCATACCATTGATGTGGTTGGTGATTATTACAAAGAGCTTGAAAGAAGGAAAGTTGTACAAAGCTAGAGACAATGAGGGATTTCAACTACTTTACCAAGAGAAAGAAGGGGTTTCCAACTTCTATTTGTTTGGGAAAAAAAATTGTTGCTTGTCTTGTAGATGTTTGAATTCAATTATTCTAGATGGAAACTAATAGTATTTATTTTCCTTAGCTGTCATTTCCTTTTTTGGGTATCCATTTTTGGGTTTAAAAGTGGATTAGATCTGGGTAGGTAGATCTGGCTCCCCTTGAATCAACGAATGGTACATCCCATCATAGAGCTTCAAACTCTTATCCTTACTCGCCGAAGAGGAAAGCTGGGAGGAGTTTGTACAGCTCACTATTGTGGATGTGAAAGAAGAAAGATAGGGAACTTCCGGCGATTTTCTCTATGTCGACTAGGTAGTAGTGGAGGCCGTCAAATCTGCCGTGGCCGAGGAGATCGGTGGCAAAGATGGTGTAGCCATAGGAGATCTGGGTAGGTAGGTCTGAGTTTTTTTTTTTTTTTTTTTTGGGTATGTTTTTCATGTTCAAGATTTATGTGAATTGAGAGAGAGAGAGACCAATACCACTTTTTGATTTTGTTTCTCTTGCATTTTTGTGCTATTTTTTGTTTTGGGAGGAGAGAGACAAAATTTGAGCAAAAATACTTATTTATCCTTGATTTTAACAGAGGTGGATTACAAAAAACAAACAGAACATACCTCAGATGGGTTAAGTGACACTTTTTAAACCATAGATAGGCAAAGTAATTTCTGACCAAACCATATGTGGATTTAGTGTAATTACCCCTTCTTTTATTTATTGGATAGAAATGTTATTTGTATAATATATACCTTTGAGGTAACATTGGGGCAGAAGATGTCAACATCTGGGCAAGCTTAACAGCATCTCCATGTCGATTAATAACGTGTTGTCAATATTATTTTACTTCCAATCCAAGTAATCCTCATTCCAAATATCATCTAACGCAATCAGAAATTTCTTTCCCACAATACTCTTGTTCAACCTAACTTGGAGTAGGTCTAGGTCGTTAATTAGTATCACCTGTCGAGGAAGTCACTGCCTGTCACAGTTTAATAAATAAATAAATAATTTAATTAAAAGTTAATGAAGAATTTCTTTTAATTTTTTTTCCTTTTTGTCTTGTCTCATAGCCAACCAATTAAATACCACCTTTCAATCATTCCTTTGGAATTTTCTTGCATGGTGACTCTGACTAGGGCTGTCCACGGGTCGGTCCGGGTCGGGTTTGTGCCCAACCCGGAACCGACCCGATCAGATCGGGTCTCCAAAACTTGGACCCGCAGCCGACCCGCCGAAGGCAGCGGATCGGGTGGTCGGATGTCATCGGGTCTCTGACACTGCGGAATAAGCGGCAGATAAGACAAAATAAATAAATAAATAAATAGTACAAATACAATAGAAAGACTATCAACACAATTTTTTGTGTAATAATTTTTGTCACGATTCTAATGTAATTAACTATAAGTGATAAATGTATATAAAAATAATAGTTTATTGCTCAAAATCAATTATATTAAAATTGTGGTAAAAATTGTGGAGAAAAATAGGTATTTATTTTTAATTTACAAATTATATAGTAAAATGTCTATGTTTTTAAAACTTAATTTTAACAAAATCTAGGTCTCAAACTCAATGAATTGACTATCGGTGTGCCTTTAGGGTAGGGATTTTCCATATGATTTAAAATTTATTAAAATTCTTATTCTACTTAAGATAAATAAAAATATATTCTAGTTTTCTTCAATAATAAGGGAATAATGCATTTCGCCTAACATTCCACACCCTCTTGACTCCACTCCATTTCACCTCAACTTTCCCTCGTTCAAAAGACAACATGAGCTATAAATGGCTAAAAAAAAAAAAAAAGTAAATGATAATCTCTAGTGTTGTATGACCAAAATCATTTCCTTTTGTCGGTTATCAAAAACAAAATGATTGGAACTCGATTTTTTTTTTTTTTTTTTCCTTTTTGACATTTTGTAGAAATTGTGAATGAAAATGACTTCAGACCCGACCAAAATGAAAGCACAATCTAAGTAAATCAAAGATACAAAAGGATTTTGTTGACTTCAGTGTAATGAAATGGATCATTCGTCTCTGCAATAATTTCCTCTCCGCACAGTACTCACAGACAGGTTGTCCCTCTTGCCACACCTTTCACCTATAGACAGGTTGTCATAATGATAAAAGAAACGCTAAACATGTACTGTGATTTCTTTTCAACAAAATTTGGAAAAGAATAAACAGCTGCAATTTTGCAAGAATGAGGTTCTTCATTTTATTAGTATAAGGTATACATTATCTGATTGAAAATCTAGATTTTACTTTACAGTCATATACTAGTCTAGATTGTAAAATTTTCTACATTAACTTGCTTGTCAAAACTTCCTGACAGAGTAATACAAATTTAGATACCAAGATTTTCTAATTTGACTGTGCCAAGACAAGCAGGTCCTCAAAGTTGATATCTGGTGACAGTGACTTCTTTGCAAATCTGCCATTTCTGCATCCAAGCCATCTGTACTGCATCATTGGCTTGTGACGACAGTGACTTTTTCGTTTTTTGGTGGAAAGTATACACCAAAATGATTTCAGACACGACAATGGAGAACGTGATAGACACAGACCGAAAGTCTTTCATTGATGTAATGGATAGTTTATTTTTTCATAATTGAAAATTTCTAATAGACTTGTAGACTTTGATTTAAAGCGGCATTTGTTGACGCAATAGGGAGCTTTCCGAGGACATAATTATTACATGAAGACTAATTGTATTCGGTGGAAAGTAAAAGTGAGATAAAAAGATCAAAGTTACTTTTGCGTAAAGGAGTGGAAGGAAATAGAGGCGATGGTTTTTTTTTTTTTTTTCTTCTCTCTTTTTTCTTTTTTTCTCAATCCATAATGCTCACCAATTTTGATGGCAATTATTAAGCAGATGCTGCCATAGGTACTGTTGATAATGTATTTTGTTTATTGGTTTGATGTCTTTATTACTAGTTTTGGAAGTTCAATAAGCTCCAGTTGATCCTTCAGCAATTCAATATAATCAAGGTAGGAAAAATTGGATGAAATTAAATTAACGCCGCATCAAATTTAGGGACATGTTATCCAAATAGTAGTGCTAATTATCATGATTTTTAATTATGCAGTTATGTTTCTTCACGTTTATTTTTAAATAAATTTAGTAGGTGATTGCTAAAACAGTTGCTGATTAATTGGAAAAATAAGAAAATTGTTTTGTAAAGTACCTTGTAATTTGTATGATCACCTTGCTCAGTTAGGTAAGGTAACGGTTCATCAAAAAAAAGTTAGGTAAGGTAACTTTTGCATCATCGCTGTTTGAATGTTTCTGTGCGTAAGGGTTACCACGTAGTATCCTTGGTGTGTATGAAGGAATCCAAATAGAAGAGGCAATTAATTAGGCAAAGGAAAATGTTAAAGCTACAAAAAATATTACAAACGGTTAATGTGGTAAGTAGTTATTGATAAATAAATAAATAATGTCAGTTGTGGGTATAAATAGCAATTAGTAAGAATTTATCACATCAATATAGTTTGTGACAATAGCATTCTTAGTTTTAATCTTATCTCAAGTTTACAAAAAGATGTCAAAGGGAAAAATACTCTTCGCAGCCTACACACTACAAGAAATTTGATCTTTAGCGATGACATATAGTCGTCGCTAATGCTTTAAATATCGTCGCTAATTATATTGGCGACGAAAAATGTCATCGCTAACTTTCGTTAAACGAAAATGATAACAAAAAAGTTTTTTAGTGATGGTATTAAAATCGTCACAAATACAATACTATTAACGATGACAAAGTCGTTGCTAATAGTGACAATTGTCGTCATAAATAACTCAAGAACCCAAGACGAAATGTCGTTGCTACTAGCTCATTAGTAGTGACAAATTTTTTTGTCGTCACCAGTAGATTATTATTAACAATGACGTTTTTGTTATTGCTAATATGTCAGTACTAGCGACGACGCTTGCTGTCGTCACTAATAATGATATATAAGTGACCACAAACATGTCATCACTAAAAATTGCATATTAGCGATGATATTGTTTGTCGTCACTAATGATATGATAAAATATTAGCGATGACATTGTCGACGCTAATAATATTTTACATTTTTTTTCTTTAAAATTTACATTTTGAATTTTACATGGGTACTTGTTGGGAAATAACAAAGCACAATCCTATGCACATAATGAGAAATAATAAACCACAATTGCACACATCACAGATACTCAATCAATAACTACTAATAAGGAAAACAATACCCAAGTTCAATATCATATACATAATTTAAATTCAAATCCACTGTCTCAAATACAAATCAAATAATAACACATTTTTCAAGAAGATATACAACCAAGCTTGCAATGAAATGTATCTCCCCTCAACATCATCAGTAACCCAAGGCACACGACATTTTAACCTGAAATAAAAAAAAAAAAAATATATATATATATATATAAACTAATGTAAAAGTCAACTAAAGTAGATGACAAAAATGCGTACAAAATAGTTTTAACATCCAAGTAAAACTTTAATATTTTTATTTTTTAAAAATACCATAGATAAGAAGATATGAAAGCTTTATGTATTTAAAAAAACTTAACCTGTATCAAAACTCAACTTAATCTTTATCCCCAAGATCTCCAATAGATTCATCATTGCTAGATAAATCTTTTTCCTAATTTGAGCTTGAAACATCATTATCACCATATATTTCTTCTTCATGGTTGGAGTCTATATTCCATTCCTCATTAGACAAGTCATCATTGATGAACATACTTTCACCAAGTTGTACATAGACATCATCAACAGCTATTAAGGCCCTAAATCTATAGCTGGCACATCATCTCTATGTAACAAAGTTGAGTTTTCATCATTTTCTTGTGGAAAAAAATGACAACAACTAATATATGTTGATAGAGAAAAATATTGTAAAGAAATTAAAGTAAAAGAATTTAAATCAAATAAAAAATCATTAATACATACAAAATATCACATATCTAAAAAAACATATCACGAATTTAAAGAAAAAAATTTAAATGGAGACACAAACAAATTGTTAATTAAACAAAAAATAAATAGAAAAAATAAGCCTAATTCTTTCTTCTACTTCCAAAATCAAAAAGACAGCAGTCTAGCATCTCTCAGAGAGAGAGAGAGAGAGAGAGAGAGAGAGAGAGAGAGAGAGAGAGAGAGAGAGAGAGAGAGAGAGAGAGAGAGAGAGAGAGAGAGAATTAATGTTTTTTCCCTACAATGTACCATACACAATTCAATATACAATTTAAGTTATTTATTGTTCATAGTATGCTACAAAAAAAGTGTAATCAATTATTACATGAGTTAGATATGTTTGAAAAAGTAAGAAATAATATAAAATTAGATTCTATCCCATATTTTTATCTATAATTGGAGAAATTGACAAAGCGCTCAAAGTATTCTCCATTAGTTCTATTCTCCATTAGTTCTACACATTCATACTAAAAAAGATGGAAATTTTGTGAGAGATGAATGATATAGGAAGTGGTTACATTTAGAACTCAAGAGTCAAAGAATAAAACTAATCCACTTTTAGAACTCCATTATACTATTAGCATATTTAGTAGATCAATATTAAAGAACTAGTTGGTAAATACTGTGAAAATGATAATTAAATAAAACATGTAGCATTACCAACTAATAGACACTTACACTTGGAAATTGAATAAATCCATTATGTAATGTGCAGTACACAAATAGTTTTTTTTTTTTTTTTTTTTTTTTTGAAAGCAAACAATTATTTGTTTCAGGTATGACATTTGGTGCATATAAAAAAACATATATGTTCAAGTAAACTATATCTTTTAAGCATTTCTTAAGTATTGAGAATCTATTTCAATATATCCTAATTACAAAAATAATATTAAAAAAATCAAACATAAAAAAACTATTCAATTTCCATTAGATGTTTAACCTTACTTAAAAGAATCAATGAAAACATATTATGTTGCAACTGTGTTTTAACTTTTAAGGGGTTCTAAATCTTAGCATAAAGAAATGTAGTACTTGTAGCTACGGTTTATCATATTACATATTTATTAATTTATCATATTATATATTTATTAATTTAATGACAAAAACAAAGAAGAAAATTCATACCTAGGGCCCACTTGTAGGACTTGGAGTAGACCTTAATATCAAATATGTAAAAAATTGAAAAACAAAGCAACTTGATGAACTGATAAACATGAAGAAGAAGCAAAGAAAGAAAAAATACAAACCAACTTAATAAACATGAAGAAGTAAAGGAGAAAGAAAGAATTTACATATTTATTAATTTATTATATTATATATCTATTAATTTAATGACAAAAATAAAGAAGAAAAGTCATACCTAGGGGCTAGGGCCTACTAGTAGGACTTCCAGCGAACCTATATAGCAAATTGGTGAAAATTTGAAAAGCAAAACTTGATAAACGTGAAGAAGAATTAAAGAGGAAAGAAAAACTGAAAAGCAAACAAAAGAGATGAGAGTGGCTGAGAAAACAACCAACTGAGTGACTGAGAAAAATATGGGGATGATGCACTTCAAATCCGTTACGTTAGGTAGTGCTCTTTTTATCTTTCTTTTTTTTTTTTTCTTTTTTTCTTTTTTAAAAAAAAAAAAACATCTCATGAGTTATTTTGACAGAAACTATATAATAATGCTAGTGATACAAACTATAGTAAGTGATTATTGGTAAATGAAAAAGTGATATTAATGGTGAGTCTAGATGAAAACCAATAAAAAATTAGCTATATCAATATTTTGTAAAAATATTATAAAATAGTTTGTGACTGTAGCATTACTCAAAACTATATCTATTGTGGCATTCATTTGTCACAATAGGGCATATATTATAAAAGATTTACATTGTCTTCGTAGAAACACAATATTGTGACAACTATTATGCTTCATAACAATAAGGTTTCTTTTTTTTTTTTTTTTTTTTTTTGCTAATAAATTTTATTGGTGGGGATATAATAATTTGTGAATTGAAAAATTTTATTATTTTGGCTCATATATCATGTATTATCACTTCTGGGTTTAATCAATTTAAATATGTATGTTATAAATTGGTTAGTTGAATATATTACATATTTGATGATTAAATTGGTTATTAGTTGAATATATTATGATTTTATAATGAACATACCATTCATACATATATATCTATAATTTTATTAAGTATTTGTGTATCTTACAATACATGATATAGGTACACGACACATTTCCATCACATGCCATACTTAGGTTTGAAATCTACCCGTTGGATTTGAAGAGTATAATGAAATGTTAATTCTGGTGAATTATGGTTACAATCAAACGGTTTGATTTAGAGAAAGGCATGGTCAAAGTTTAGTTAAAATTGGTCAAACCCGGTAAACTTAATGAATGGTCCCGATACCACTGGACTTGGTGAAAAAATTCATATTCAAATCTTGGTTATTGGGATTGAAGAGTATGACAACATATTGGTGTTGATGAAAGTTGAGACCAATTAAATGATCAAATTGAGAGAACATAGTCATATAGGCACACAACACATGTCCATAACACACCATACTTAGATTTGAAATCTAACCGTTGGATTTAAAGAGTGCAATGAAAGTTTAATTCTCGTAAATTATGGTCACAATCAACGGTTGGATTTAGAGAGAAACGTGGTTAAAGTTTAGTTAATGTTGGTCAAACCTAGTCAAACTTAATAAATAGTTCCGAGACCACTGGACTTGGTGAAATTCATATTCAAATCTGGATTATTGGGATTGAAGAGTATGGTGACATATTGGTGATGGTGAAATTTGAGACCAATTAGATAGTCAGATTAAGATAACATAGTTGTACAGGTACACAACACATGTCCATCACAACCATACTTAGATTTGAAATATATCTGTTTGATTTGAAGAGTGTAATGAAAGGTTAATTTTGGTGAATTATGGTTACAATCAAACGGTTGGATTTAGAGAAAAGCGCGGTCAAAGTTTAGTTAAAGTTGGTCAAACCCAGTCAAACTTAATAGATGGTCCTGAGACCATTGGACTTGATGAAATTCAAATTTAAATCTTGATTATTAAGATAGAAGAGTATGGTGACATATTGGTGTTGGTGAAATTTAATACCAAATTGGTCGGATTGAGAGAACATAGTCATACAGGTACACAACATATGTCTATCACGTACCATACTTAGAAGAGTGTAATGAAAGGTTAATTCTCATAAATTATGGTCACAATCAAACGGTTGTATTTAGAGAAATGGATGGTCAAAGTTTAGTTAAAGTTGGCAAAATCCGATCAAACTTAATAGATGTTCCTAAGACCACTAGACTTTGTGAAATTCATTTTCAAATCTCAATCATTAGAATTGAAGAATATGATGACATATTGGTATTAGTGAAATTTGAGACCAATTGAATGGTCAGATTGAGATAACATAGTCGTACAGGTACACAACACATATCCATCACAACCATACTTAGATTTGAGATATATCCGTTGGATTCGAAGAGTATAATGAAAAGTTAATTTTGGTGAATTATGGTCACAATCAAACGGTTGGATTTAGAGAAAGGTGCGGTCAAAATTTAGTTAAAGTTGGTCAAACCCAGTCAAACTTAATAGATGGTCCCGAGACCACTGCATTTGATGAAATTCAAATTCAAATCTTGATCATTGAGATAGAAGACTATGGTGACATATTGATGTTGGTGAAATTTAAGACCAAATGGATGGTCAGATTGAAAGAACATAGTCATACAGGTACACAACATATGTCCATGACGCGTCATACATAGATTTGAAATCTAACCGTCAGATTTGAAGAGTGTAATGAAAGGTTAATTATCATAAATTATGGTCACAATCAAACGGTTGGATTTAGAGAAAGATATGATCAAAGTTTAGTTAAAGGTTGCCAAATCCGGTCAAACTTAATAGATGTTCCTAAGATCACTAGATTTTGTGAAATTCATTTTCAAATCTCGACCATTAGGATTGAAGAGTATGGTGACATATTAGTGTTGGTAAAATTTAAGACCAATTGGATGGTCAGATTAAGAGAACATAGCCATACAGGTATACAATACATGTCCATCACGCGTCATACTTAGATTTGAAATCTAATCGTTGGATTTGAAGAGTGTAATGAAAGGTTAATTTTTATAAATTATGGTCACAATCAAACGGTTAGATTTAGAGAAAGGCACGGTCAAGGTTTAGTTAAAGTTGGTCAGACCCGGTCAAACTTAATAGATGGTCCTAAGACCATTGTACTTGGTGAAACTAGGTTCATGGGAAGGTTTTTAGTGGATTATTGGGTATTGGAATTGTTGATAGAAAATGTCAATGAAGAAATAATTTTGAAATATGATGATCATCATGTTAACATTGACTTAGGTAAAGTTGATTAGGCAAAATGATGAAAAAATTTATTATTTTAGCTCATATATCATGTATTATCACTTCTAATTTTAATTAATTTGAATATGTATGTTAAAAATATTTTTTAATTTGATTTATTTAGTTACTTTTGGTAAATATTATTGCATAACTAATGATTGAATTGGTTATTAATTGAATATATTATGAATTTATAATGAATTTATAAATTCATAATATTTATAATGAATTTATTAGTTTGGTAAATATTGACTAATACCTTTTTTATGACATATGATACAAAAAAATCAAAAATTGATTCACGATACGATTTACATTTTGATAATTATGGGTATTAGTCAGTATTTTGAATGGAATCAGAACCTTCTCGATTTTTGTTATTTTATTGATTTCGAGTTTCAAATGGGTAACATTATAGTTGGAGAGTATTCTGAAGCAACAAGCCCTCCCTTTTATCTCTCTCTCTCTCTCTCTCTCTCTCTCTCTCTTTATGAATTTGAGAGTTTTAAATTACTTTGTAGGTTTCAAGGTTATTTTGGTCATTATTTAAGTTTGGGGGCATTTTGGTCATTTTGACGAGGCCAATGGTATTTTAATAATTTCAAATATACTAAAGGAATTTATGTCATTTTAAATATTTTAAGAGGCATTTGGAGGATTTGATAAATAAAAATATATATCAAAATTATTTTAGCCACATATTAGTGACGACAATCTTTGTCTTCATTAAAAGATCCCATATAGCGACGACCTGATTTGTTGCTAATATATAATTTGCTTCCCTCCAATAATTCCCTCCACTTTTTGATAGTGAAAATTTTTCACTCCATTATATTTTGGTAGATATATTTGCAATAACATGTTGTGTCGTTGCTAAAAGGTGATTATCAGAGACGACAAATTATATCGTCACTAATAGCCTTCTAATAGCAACGACCAATTTGTCATCGCTAATAAATAAAGTATATATATATATATATATATATATTATATATATATATATATATATAATATATTCACTATATATTTTTGGCCACATATCTGCGACAATACACAAGGTCGTCACTAAAGATGATTATTAGTGACAATAGATGTTGTCGTTAAAATAAACCTTATTTTGGCGACGTAAATGTCATCGCTACAAAATTTATTGTCGTTGCTAAAAGTTTCCCTCCATTTTCCAAAAGTAATTAAAATTCCCTCCATGGCGTTAGCGACGACTTATTAGCGACTACCTTTGTGTCATCGCTACTATGCACTTATTAGCGATGACCAAATATTATCGTCACTAATGTGTGCCTAATAGTGAAAATTTTTTAGTCGTCGCTAAAACATTGGTCACAAAAGACCAAAATTCTTGTAGTGACACGTCCTCACCACCTTAAAATTTCCATCTCAAATGATTTGTAAATTACATAAAAAAATATATTATATCTTTTTGTGAAACTACAATTTCAATTAATATTTTTGTTATTAGGTGTTTGTTATTAATCAAATGTTTAAATTTCAAGTTTTTGTATTCTAAAATTACACATGAAAAAATTTTATGGATCAAATATTAAATAACATATAATTAACACGAAATTTGATATGTGTGTTAAAAACAAAACATACAATTTTATGGTCAGATTTTCAAAATTATAGTCATATTAATTTTTTACTGAGAGTTGTAACCAAAATTTGTCATTTTTATTATAGTTTTTTAATTTTGTCATTTTTATTACAGTTATTAATGCACTAGACTTCTGTATGGCCTTGGTTAAGTTGTTGTGGGCTCCCGTGGTTGGCAATTGATTTCTTTATTAGATTTGGTAAAATTTAGTTACAATTTTACAAGTGTGATATATTAAAATTTTCAATCAGATTCAAGCATATAATTAGACTGAAATTAATTATTTTGAAATTTATGTTTGTTGGTCAATATGAAAAAATATTGCAATTTATTAGTCTTTATATTGTTGGATTTTGTTCTAAACTTTTATATATATTGGTTGATGCATTTTGAGTATGAGGGATATGGGCCAATGGTTTTAATATATATTGATGACGTGCAAATCATCAATCTTGTAGGTTCGTCCAGATGGAGCTGGGTCCTTCCCACTATCTTTGCAAATGTGGGACAATGGCTCTCTCAAAATGGTCACCGATGTAATGTCTGTCACCACGCCTCTGATGCCAAAATCAGTATATAGAAGTTTTTAGAGAATAATAAGAGAGTATTGAATATCAGAGCGTCTATGAATACTTTTGGGTGAGCCTATCTACTTGGTTTGTCTCTGATTAGAGTGTATATATACAGCTTCATGGTTCCTAGTCGTTGGGGGCCTTAATTGTGGCTTTAGTGCCCTTTTTGTAACGCCTCAGGGCTCATGAATATGGGTTTTGATGAGGCTCCAATGGTCTGTCAATTGTTTGGTAACTATCCAAGGTATTGAATGCTCTTATTAATGGTTATCTTGTGTTCGTCCGTGTCCTGCCAAGGTGGACGAGTATATTTGATGAGCTCATCCAAGGGAGGTGAGTTCGTCAGTCCTATCGTATATCCCACATCATTTTTACACAATCCACTTCGAAAAGAGACCTGAAATTTCCTCATGATCTTGTTGGGCCAATATGGTTTCATCTTAGAGGCCTGTCGTAATCCCATATATTCATAGCACTTTTATCACTTTGGTGAAGGCATATAGGCTAGGTCTTTGAATCTTTTTTCATTGCTTAATGAAATTATTTATTAATTGAAACTAAAGGAATTATCTTCTTCAAACTTTAAAAAAATATATATTAGTATTAAAAAAGTTCTGATGGTGGTGAGTGGAAAGACACATGGATGTGAAGTTTTGACTATCGTGGTCTAGGAGTTCTTAAATAATGCAAAGTTCATCATGGCAGTGACATGGATTAGTGTTCATTGATCACTATAATGCACTTTCCAAGAAAGCACTTACAAGTTGAGAAAGCACAAAAATGGCACCAAGTCTTTGGCCTTTGTTGAATTAACGTCATTTAAATAATGCAAAGCTCTTAATATTATTAGAATTTGTGAGCTAGTCATCATTATGAAACATCTTCTAAAAAGGTGCAAGACCGGGATCAGGAAAGCACTTTTACGCCAAAGATTTTGGCCGAGTCTTCTTGAGTTAATAGGTTTTGTTAAATAATGCAAAGCTCCTAATAGGCTATTACCAATTTATGGGCTAGACATAAATTATAGCATGTTCCAAGAAATTAGTAACTGATGGTACGCAATTAGAAAAGCACCATTGACCCTTAACTTTAGGTCTTCTTAAGTAGGACCTAATTGCAATGAGTTGAGAAAGAAGGAAAATTATAATATTTAATTAATTAAAAGTTATTTTATTCATCAAACAAAATGAATGATCTTCTTCTACCTTTTTTATTTTATACTATTTGTAAGATATAAAAAGATCTCCATGGTAGTGGGTGGAAAGACACCTTGGATGCCAAGTCTCAATCTAGGTCTTAGTCTGGGAAAGCATCATTATATCAATACTGGATCTAACTTTTTTACTTGATGAATGAAGACTATTATATAAACAAATAATAGGGGAATTGAGAGATAGAGAGGAAAACTTGAATATATTAGATTAGGAGAAAACAAAACTAGAAATGAAAAAGCATCCAAAATTTATTAACTCAATAATGTTCGTACTTAGCATTCATGTGTATCAGTCTATGGATGATTGGTGATAGTTGGAAAATAGCTTTAAAAGGAACATACTTTGCAGTATTAATTTATTAAAAGAGTATTCGCGTTCATTTAAGGCATGTTTGATTGACTGTAATAAACACTGTAATGAAAAAGTTATTCTTAAGGTTTAGCTGTTTAATAATTTGGTTATATTTTTATTACAAAGAATATTCATTCCTTACGAATATCTATTCTTTTTTTCTAAATTAAAAAAAAAAAAAAACTATTCTTTAAAATGAATAATAACTATTTCTCACTAAGGACACATTTGGTGTACTGAATGTGGATTACAACAGGAATGATAATTTTTATTATTGGGAATAAACTGTGTTGTAATGGAATAATTAAACCTATTCATTAGTTTGGTTGTAAGTTGTAATATAAGAATACGACATTCTCAACAAAAAAAAAAAGAAAAAAAAAAGAGTAAAACTTATGATCTATTTTAGGAAATATTTCGCTCATACAATTATATTTCCTATAAAATAATATATTTTAAATTTGAGAGAGATGAGTTATTTTTTGATGATTTTTTATTTCCATAATTGCTATGTGGATATAGAAAGTTTATTTATTTAGAAGTATATCAAGGTAATTATTACACTTACTAAGGAATAGATATTACAACCCTTTTAGAGATTAATAGTTATTCCTTATTTTATTCATAAGGAATGACTATTCTCTGCAATAAAATAATAACCAAACTATTGAATAGCTAAATCATAGGAATATCTATTATATTACAGTGCTTATTATAGTCTACCAAACATGTCCTAAATGGGTTGTAAACTTGTAATAGTTATTCTTTAATAGGTGCAATAATTTCTAAAATTAATATATTTTCAAATAAGCCAACTTTCCATACCATACGCACATAATAATTATGTAAATAAAAAATCATCAAAAAATAAATTATCTATCTCAAATTAAAAAATATATATTATTTTCTTAGAAATATAATTGTTTGATTAAGATATTTCTTAAAATAAATCTTAAGTTTTATTCTAATGTTACAACTCACAACCAAACTTATGAATAAGTTTAGCTATTCTATTACAACACATTTTATTCTCAGTAATAAAGATTACCATTTCAATCGTAATCATCATTTAGTGTATGAAATGTACCCTAAAGATTTAACCAAAAATTTCTACTATTCATTCGATGATAAGAATCTTTAAAAATAAAATTAGCTAACTATTTTTAAAATAAAAAAGTTAACCTCTAAACCAGTTTGGAGAAAAATTCCTCTAGCTCTTGTGAAGGTTGCTAAAACCATCCACGTGAAACATGACCTATTAATTGGGTCATCTGTCATGTGACTTGTTTAAATAGTACGTGTAGAAGGTTAAATGACTTGCATGTAATGAGTTAGAGGAGATTCCTTCAAACTAATTCTCTATTTCATTTAAGGAAAACATTTAGCTCCAAACATGTTTGGAACTATGTTTTTGCAATCTATTATGTGGTAACTGAATATTTATGCATAATTTTACTCATATATATGACTTTTTTAATGGGTCATGTGAATTGTTTAAATAATACACATTGGTACTTTTATAAATCTCAATATAGAGTTTAAAAAATAGCTCAAAAAATATTTATAGCCAAAGTTTATCCTCCATTTAGTAACTAGTTGAAAGCTTGTGCATTGCACGATAGTAGTCATGAACTTATCAAATACACAATTTTTGAGAAACAATAATTAAAAAAAATCCAATGAAGCAAAAATGTTTTTCAGTTGATAGCCTCAACAAGGTTACATTCCCTGCAAAGATGAAAGAAAAAGGCACCAGAGTGGTGTTAGCCAACGGTTCTTTGATGATTAAATCAATAGAGATTTTTATATCTCACAGAGAATTAGAATGTAATTCTATATGTTTAAAATTGTGTACCTTGTTTTTGGTGTTTGGTGGCTTATTTATAGCCTTGATACAGCCATTAGGAGCCTCATTATAAGTGTAACCATCATTGACCTCTTAATGGCTCTTTTGGCTATTTGAGTAACGTCTACTTAAGTTTAAATGGAAATTTGATTAGCTCATGATTGGCCTTTCAAATTAAAATGAAAACGAAGGAATAAAAGATATACTTTATAATTATTTATTAATCAAACAATTGGTAGGCATATTCAAATTCATAGCAATGTAGATTGTGTTTTGATATAAACTCAAATTCCTATTTCCAAAGAAAAGAAAATTATTAAGTATTAACCCAAGCAAAAATTCAGCCAAAGCTATAAAAAGGGAGAGAGAAGAATTTTTTATGGGAAATTAAAAAAACCACAATACCAAAATACATACTAAAAAAAAAACCATCAACCTTAATTAAAGTTATAAGAAATAACAAAAATACACCAAAAGAATGGGGGGGGGGGGGGGGGGAGAGAGAGAGAGAGAGTACTCATAGGTTTTGTGTGAGAAAAACTTGGATTAAATGAGAGAAATGATATCAAATTTATACAAAATAAAATGGGGAGAAAAAAAGTCAAAATATAAGGGTCCGTTTGGATACAGCTGAAAACTAAAAACTGAAACTGAAAACTGAAAAATACTGTAGCAAAATAATTTTTAAATGTGTAAATAGTACCGTGGGACCCATTTTTAATATTTTTTTCTCAATAAAGTGATTGTGGGTCCTATAAACAGTGCATAAACAGTGTATGAACAGTAAAATTTGTCTTTCGCACAGTATATGAACAGTACTTTTACTGTTCATTCGCTGAAAAAAAAAAATTCCTGAAACGCAAACGCGTTTGGGAAGCGCAAAACGCGCTTCCCAAACGCACTCTAAGAAAGAGAAAAGAATGAAGGAAGTGTAATGAAAAAGTAGATAGTAGTGGGAAGATAAAGAGACAAGGAAGGAGAGAAAATGTTGAAAAAAGTGTAATAGTAGGTGTGGACCAACAGAGAGAAGAAAAGTACTTGTTTTTTTTTTTTTTTTTTTGAGAATAGGGAGAAGAAAAGTTTAAAAAGAATTAGTAGAAATTAAGTAGATAATGTGGCTATTGATATGGCTAAACTTGAGCATAGCAATATTAAATGTTACGCTTAAACTTTTAGTAATATATAGATAGATAAAATAGATTAATATTTAGGTGCAATCAAACAATTTAACAATTATTTGTCCTCCCACTATTATCAGATACCAACAAAAAAAAAAAAATCTAATATAAACCATACTATTATTATTATTATTATTATCATTATTATTTGTAGTGTACATAATATTAAAATAACAGGAGCGGACACCATAGATTTGAAACTTTCTATATAAAAAAAAAAAACATTAAAACAATATATAGATAGATAAAATAGATTACTATTTAGGTGCAATCAAACAATTTAAAAATTATTTGTCCTCCCACTATTATTAGATACCAACAAAAAAAAATAATATAAACCATATTATTATTATTATTATTATTATTTGTAGTATACATAATATTAAAATAACAGGAGCAGACGCCATAGGTTGAAATTTTTTATTAAAAAAAATTAAAACAACACAACAAAACTAATATATCTATTATAAAAATAATAAAGAAAAAAAAAGGCATGTGGGGGTGATGTACAGCTATACATCACTTCATTACTCTAGTCTAGAAATTTACTTTAGTCGGTCATTGCTTTACAATAATGTTTAGCAGTTGTGACAATAATATGGTAGGCTTTTGTGTTAGAATCTATTTCTCTCTTTCGTATGTGTGTGTTTGTTTATTCCCCCTAAAGAGAGAGAGAGAGAAAAAAAAAAAAAAAAAAAAAAAAAAAAAAAAAAACAAACAAACAAACAAACAAACAAACAAACAAACAACAGTGTTTTAGCACACAAATGAAACAAGAGAGTGAAGGTGTACCAGTAGTGCTGCCAAGGAATGATGTTGTGAACACCCAACAAGAACACTAGGGCATGGCAAACTTTTTTTTTTTTTTTTTTTGGTTGAGAAAATAGACCTTGAACTTTCATTAAAGAAAAAATCAACCATGATCGACTAAAAGAACAACATGGAGGTGTGGAGGAACATTCTCCATTTACACCAATAAACCTCTAACATATTTAGTTAGGTTATGCACTACCGTATTACCTAATCTGAGGGTCTGAGAATAGGAAAAATTTGGTGGAGGCAAGTGACACTATTGGAACAGTTCACAGTGACCTAATTTGTTTGTTTTCTTTTTAATTATTTTTTGTGTTTATATATGTTGCTACTTTGGAATTTCTTAGAGGTTAATGGGAGGTTTTTGGAGGAATGTGGGCTGATTTATGGGCCAAATTGTGGAATTTTTTTTGTTTTTTTTTACACATGTCAATTACCCATGATAGGGCAAAAATGTATCGACCCCTTTGGCAAATTAATTAATTAATTTTCCAAGTTAATTAATTAAGACAATTTAACATGCAATAAGCATGGTAGCACAAAAAAATCACCAACTAAACTAAATGTAACGGAAAATAAATTTGATATAGGTAATTTGTTTATGAATGGGGAAAACTACCAAGGCAAAACCCCATCGGGTGAATTTAAGATCACCATTTTCGAGAATCCACTATTATCAATAACAAACGATTACAAGTAAAAGGAATCCCAATACCTAATACTAGCATACAATTGAACCCTTACCCCAATACCCAATTGGACTTGTATTGTAGCGGCAATCTCTCCGTTCAATGCACAGCTCTTAGTACGTGATTAACCAATTATGCACGGATCCCAGTATGTGACTAATACACCAACTTGAGAAAAATGTTGGTTGCAAAGTTCTTTAGTTCATCCAACAATGAAGATCAGGAAACTTCATGGTTATAAAACCCTTGGCATAAAGATGCAATAGCTTCTAGAGAAAATATGATGAACTAGAACAATTTTTGTCTCTAGTCATAATATGCGTGTATTATCACTTTGCATCATCTTGTGACGGCTCTTAAAATAATCCTTATATATGTCTAGGATTGTGAGAAAAGAAACCCTACACAAATACTCAAGGATATGCGTGTAATCAGACCTGGAAATTCTGATTTCATAATTCTCGACAGATACAGCTTGTGTCAAGTTTATGTCGAGCTTTAGTAGTAATTCTCGATAGAAAGGATTTTGTTGAGACTTCTGTCAAGTTTTAATGAACTGCACATTCTTCACTTGTTTCTTGGTCAGATTTGCATGGCTTTAATACTAAACTTGAACACTTGTTTCTTAAAGTACTAAACCCATCCTAGATCTACCCAATTACAAGTAAAATGCGTTTTGTCATAGGATTAGCCAATTACATAAGTATGTCCCTAACAATCTCTCCCTTTGGCAATTCGTGACAAAACCACAACAAACAAATGAATCATGAGAGAAGTCTTAAATCACTAAACTCATAACCACTTGTTGAATTAAAAAATAAATCTAACCCTAGTATAAACTCTTGAAAAACTTTGCAAGAAGAGAATTCATGGCATGGTGGACTTTAACAACCTGTCTTTCTAAAAAACTTAAACAAAACTCTTCAAGCCATCATATGTAAAATAGAAATAAAGATTGTGTACATAAAGAAACATGTGTATAAAGAGAGAAAAGAAATAACACATGTGGAGATAGGTGAAGAACAACATGCATCATTATATATATATATATATATATATATGAAAATAAAGTACAATGTATGCCACTAAATGTTCATAAGACTGGTGTACAAGAGGCTAATGTAAAGAAAAAAAAATACATGTAAACCTCACTACATCCCTCAAAAGATATACGCACTCCTCATAACAAAAATGTCCTATACTAACTCTCCCCTTAAGTACAAGACTACCCTCCTTTTTGTCACGAATGACAAATGGTAAGTCACTGAGAGATTGTCATCTCGTTATCACTGGAAGAGCTAGCATCATCATCCTCATCATCACCAGCATCACCATTCTCATCTACTGAAGCCTTAGGAGAAGGAGATGGAGAAGCAGCAATACCACCTAGGCGAGCCTGTCGACGTGTTATACGACCGTAGCGGGTGTTCACCTGACCCATCTCATCAGAAAGAAAGTCAAGGCGAGCATCCATGCACTAAAGCTGTGCCATGATGGCCTCCAAGGTCACATCACTAGCTGCAAAGGTGGAAGGAGCCAAGGAAGAAGGAACAGTAGAAGCTTCAAGATCAACCGTCTTCGTCCTTGGCCGCTTTGGTTGAAGCTGGCCTTGCTTCGCCGAACAGAATCGGCACTAATGGCATCTATAGTGATGAAATAAGGAGAGTCAAGAATGGGGATGGAGAAGTGGTGAAGGATCCACGTGATAGTTGAAGGAAAGATGAGCTTATCACGAGTCGCCATATCTTGATACACATTGAGGACAGATGTGATGAAGTGAAAGGGGAAGCCAATAGAGAGGTCCTCAAGAAGAGATAAAAGAAAGCAAGTATGAGGCTTAGTGATAGAGTTATAGTGAGACAATGGAGTAAGAGTAAATGTCATCACCATGTTAAGGAATCTTGGACCTTTTGTAAAACCTGAGCATGGGGTATTTTGCTTACCACCCCATATGGAAGGTGTCTCACAAAAGTGAGACATAAGCTCATCTTTGGACACAATTTGAAGATGCTCACAACCGAGGTATTTAGGATGTGCTACCACGGAACATGTAGTACCTTGGATATAAGATCTGGGGTAACTACGAAATGTGTTCCTTGAAATGTAGTGGCAAACCAAGGTACAGAGGTATCGATACCGTGTATATTGGAGTAAAACTCTTATATAAACACGATGGGACACCTTAAGGGACTCTTAAGTAGAGATTCCCAGTCTCGAGTCCAGATGACAGAGGGGAGAGAAGTGTCGGCAAAATCCGACAGGATAACATGGCGCTTGAAATGAATGCCATGTTTTTGAAAGTTCTCCAAGAAGTCCTTTTGAGCCTTCTCATCATGGAACCAAATGTGGAGAGGAGGAATAAGATCAGAAGAAGAAGACCCAAAACCAAGAGGATTCTAAGTCGGAGTGGATTTACGTGCTTTAGGTGCCATAGCGTAGTCTATCCACGAGAGAGAGAGAGAGAGAGAGAGAGAGAGAGAGAGAGAGAGAGAGAGAGAGAGAGAGAGAGAGAACATCACAACCAAATAACAAAGAAAAGAAAAGAAAAGAAAAGAAAAGAAAGGAAAAGACATATGCATGAAAAATGCATGAACATGTGACGTGAAAAATTTAAAGACATCATAGGTAAAAACCCAATCCAACCTACTAGCACATAATCAATAATAATCAAATACACATCTAAAATGCATGAAACATTGTTAAAATGCATTGAGAATGCAATGCATGAGCATATAACATAAAATCAACAACACCCAACCCAACAATTTCACAAAAATCTCAGAAACCCCAAAATTTTTCAAAAACCCCAAAAACCTAGGTCTAAAATACATGAATGCATGTAAAATAAGGGTTTAAGAACACATACCAAGTGATTGAGGCTAGATCTAGGCCGAAAATCGTGTGGGTAGGGAGATTTTTGTGAAAGAAAAGTGTTTAGGGCGAGAGAAAAGAAATTCTGTCTAAAGAGAGAAGTGAAAAATAATATTTGATTCGAGCTCAGCCTATATAAGGAAATTGCAGCTCAATGGATTGAAGTATCTATCGAGATCTGTCGAGCACTAAATCTTGACAGAAATGAATCTATCGAGGTGCTGTCGAGGATCTATCGACGACAAAAATACCTCAAAGGATCGAGAATCTATTGAGAATCTATCGGCCAGATAGAGAGCTCAAAAATTTAACTCGATGGATTGAAGAAGCTGTCAAGATTCTATCGAGGAGAAACCTAGAAATCTCGATGGATAGAGGATTCGTCAAGATCTGTTGAGAAAAGAGAAAGAAGGGCTCGATAGAAATGGAATCTGTCGAGGATCTGTCGAGCTTAAAGAAAACAAGTTTTTCAAAGAAGGTAAAAACATATAGGGATTAATGCAACAAGCAAGCTACTCAAACAGAGATCCAATTAACACATTAAGCTCTTAAAATATCTCTCAACATATATGCAAGGCATTCATAGATCCAAAACACACACACAAACTAAACAAGTCTAACCAATTTTATATTTCAAAATTAAGTTAAGACAGTTTAGTGAGTATATATTAACACATGTATTCCTTGTGATGGCCAAATCACATTGTAACTGCAGATGTATTAAAAGTAGCAAAGAGTTTGCGTGTTGTGTGTGAAACATAGCAAGAGTGCATAAGTGTCTCACATTATGACGATTTAAGATATGAGAAAAACCAAATACACTCACACACAATCATAACTGCTTGATGGGGACTATCACATTTGAGGTACATCCTATAACTCTCACATCTCCTAAAAACATGCTTATAACCATATTTAAAAGCATTTTGATTCTTTTTGCTTTTGTATTTCTTTGCATATTTTTCTTTTTGAGCATAGCATGCATGGACATATAAGAGAGAGAGAAAAAAAAAATACCCAATTATGTAAGCTGAAACATTACAATTTTGTTGTGTCTGAGTACACAGATGTTATACATGATTGGCAGGCTTTAGTGGTGAGATAATTATTTATGCATTTCTCTTAAGATTTTCTAGTCCTTCCTATCAAAAAGAGTGATATGAGTATTAAGTATAAGAGATTACTTAATCGTACTCATCATAAACATGAGCCATAAAGTTCACTTGCTTAGTTGTGCATTGAGATACTCATCTAAGCTACAAAAGATACAAAGTTTAGAAAATTTTATTTCAATGGCCATCCAAGGTATACAAGTACCAATATACACAATCACACATTGTTTTTGTATATATATATTTTTTTTTCTGATTTTTCATTTTTTTTCTTATTTTTATGAAAAGCAAAATAAACAAAAACTGAAAAACAACCAAACAAAAACATAAAGAAAATCACAAAGCATAAAACTAGACTAACTAAAAATCAAGAAAGCAAAAAAAAAAAAAAAAAAAAACCAAACAAACAAACAAACAAGTAATGCATGACTAAATCATTTTGAGCCCTTTTCCTTCCACATCTTGGAAGAACCTTTCCTTTGCGTGAGGCTTTGAACTAGAGGTGAGGGGAAAGAATTGAAACAGTTCAAGTTCGAAAGGAACATAAGGATCTTGAGAAGATCTCTAAGAGGAGAAAAAAAAGGATGGAAACTGATTCTGGTTACCGGACGAGAGCATACTATTGCTTTGTTGAGTGGCTAACCACTTATAGCAATTTGGACGAGTATGCCATGAAGCTTCACAATGATGACAGAAATGTGGCTTCTTTTGTTGCGACTTTTTGTTATTCTCCCTTTTAGTCCTAGGGTTTCTAGCCTCTTTCTTTTCAACCTTAGGGGGTGCTCCTAAAGTAGATTTGCCTTTATTTAAGTTCTTACCAGCTATTTCAGTTTTAGCTTCATCATTCTTAGAATTAACATTGTTAGGGTCTAAAGTTTAGGATTTTATGTATTTAGAACTCTAATTTGTATTGTTGGCAAACCATGATCAAAACAATGCTTTAGAAGTGTTTTTAGTCTAGCTCAAAGTTGTGATTTTATGTAAAGTTGGAATCGAGTTAAAGCAGGAAGCATTGTGCCTTTCGAGCTAGCTCGATCAATCAAAAGACAGGCTCGATCGATCGAAGCTCGGGCAGAATGTTTTTCTGCAGATTCGTCCAACTCAGCCTTAAGTGTTTTAAAACATTTTTTAGGGTTTCTTATTTGTCCTAAGTATAAAAGGCAAACCCTAACCACGTTTTAGGGTTGTTTATATTTGCGGTTTGTGTAAATCTCTTGTGAGATTTAGAGGAGCTTTCCTTTACACAAACTTAGGGTTTTCAAGGAGAAGATTTATCTATGCCTTGATGATCAATTTAGTTGCTGCCATTAAAGCTTAAAGAAAACACAAGCGGGTGTGCTTGTAGCTGGTGGTGAATCTAAGAAAGAAGGAGTCCGTGGATTTGGAGCTTGCACGTGGTCGTGTCAGTAAGTTCTACTGATTGGTAGCAATAAGAAGTCGAGCATGGGGGCTTATAAGTCTTATTGTATGAACTTTGATTCTTTCAAGATAGTGGATTCAAGTTTACCTTGAGGATAGTTAGGTCAAATCCTTCCCAGGTTTTTACCGGTTTGGTTTCCTTGGTGATTATATCTTGTGTTATTTATTTTCCGCTACTTTGCATGATTTGATTTTTTATATTGTGATAACCTAGACTTGTTTAATTGGACTAAGTAACAACTTGGCTAATTACCTAGGTTTAGTCAATTGTTTAAGGGGTCTAAAAACTATCAAACATTATTAGCAGGTGAGACAAACATAGTTGTACTGGATGAGGCAATATTAGGAGAAGAAAAATCATACCCCAAACCGGTTTTATCAGAAGCAGCTTTTTGAAAGCTTAGCATCTCATCTAGAAGTCCTGTCCAATTAAGCTCTAACCTGGAATTGTTCCACTTCAAGCTTCTTTGTCCTTTTAACAAGGAAGTTGTTCTTGAAACGCAAAGCTCCAATGGTTTGGTTTGCTTCATCAACCTTTGTAGAGAGCTTCTCTTGATTTAGCTCCATATCACTCAACTTCTTGGTAGCCAGCCTATACAGTTTTTTATGCTTCTCAGAAACCTTGTACAACTTAGCATAAGCTGTATGGATGTCATCTTGATCGTCCATTTTCTCAAATTTTGATTCCACCAAGTGCTCTTCTTCATCTACTGCTTCTACGATACCCTCAATAGTATCCACTGTGGCAGTGAAGGTACTCAAAATTCCCTCGTCATCACTGTCATCTGACTTAATCTCAGATTCGGTGTCACTCAAGGTAGCAACAAGAGTCTTACTTTTCCCAATTGACTTAAGATATGTTGGACATTCTTATTTCATATGTTCAAAACCTTGACATCCAAAACACTTTGGTCTGGAGGGAATAGTATACTAACCACCATCCTTAGCATCTTTCTTTCTTCTGTCTTGACTTTTGAATTGAGAAGAACTGGATTGCTTACGGTCCTTATCAAATCCTTTTGCATTGGCATTCTTCATGAACTTCTTGAACTGCCTAGTGATGTAGGACTTCATCTTGGAATATTCATCATCTGAAGGCTCATCAGTCTTATACTTTTGGCCTTTAGTGTTATGCTCTTACTTTTGCTTCCTTTTCCAATTCTAGTCAAACCCAATTCATAGGTTTGCAAATTTCCAACTAACTCCATCAAAAAAATTTTGTCAATATCCTTTGATTCTTCAATGGTAGTGATCTTGGCATGGAATCTCTCAAATAGAGATCTGAGTACTTTTCTCACAATCTTGGGTTCGGGAATTTGTTCTCCAAGATTAAATGTGGAGTTAAGTACGTCCTTCAGCTTAGTATAGAAATCATCGAATGACTCATCATCTTCCATCTTGATCTCCTCAAAGCTTGTAGTAAGCCTTTGGAGTTTAGAATCCTTGATGACTTTGGTTCCTTCATAGGTAGTTTGAAGAATGATCCACGCTTCCTTAGTAGTTTCAGTTGAAGATATTTTCTTGAACTTCTCATTGGTCATTGCATTGAATAGAGCATTCAATGCTTTGCTATTGAAGTTTGCTACTTTGATCTTGGCCTCATCCCAATCAGCCGGCGCTTCATTTGGCTTAGTCTAGCCAATTTCCACAGCTTGCCACACATTCTCATTCAAAAACTGAAAGAAAACTCTTATGCTTACTTTCCAATATACATAGTTAGTGCTATTAAATAAATGAGGTATAATAAGAGATTGTCCTATATCTATGACAAACAGGGGTCAATGGATCACACAGCAAAGATTAAACCTAATCAGAGTGTGTCTGCTCTGATACCACTTAATAGGGCAAAAATGTATCAACCCCTTTGGAAAATTAATTAATTAATTATCCAAGTTAATTAATTAAGTCAATTTAACATGCAATAAGCATGGTAGCACAAACAAATCACCAACTAAACTAATGCAGCGGAAAATAAATTTGACACAGGTGATTTATTTACGAATAGGGAAAACCACCGAGGCAAAATCTTATCGGGTGAATTTAAGGTCATCACTTTTAAGAATCTACTATTATCAATAACAAGCAGTTACAAGTAAAAGGAATCCCAGTATCCAATACCAACTTACAATTGAACCCTTACCCCAATACCTAATTGGACTTGTATTGTAGCGGCAATCTCTCTGTTCAATGCACGACTCTCAATACATGACTAACCAATGATGTACAGATCTCCGTACGTGATTAACACACCAACTTGAGGAAGATATTGGTTGTAAAGTTCTTCAGTTCAACAATGAAGATCAGGAAGCTCCTTGGTCACAAAATCCTTGGCGTAAAGACGCAGTAGCTTCTAGAGAGAATATGATGAATCAAAACAATTTCTGTCTCTCGTCACAATATGCGTGTATTATCACTTTGCATCACCTTGTGACGACTCTTAAAATAATCTTTATATATGTCTAGGGCTGTGAGAAAATAAACCCTACACAAATACTCAAAGATATGCGTGTAATCAGACTTGGAAATTCTGATTTCGTAATTCTTGATAGATACAGCTTATGTTGAGCTTTTGTCGAACTTCAGCAGTAATTCTCAATAAAAAGGATTTTGTCAAGACTTCTGTCGAACTTTAATGAACAACACATGCTTCACTTGTTTCTTGGTCATATTTGCATGGTTTCAATACTAAACTTGAACACTTGTTTCTTGAAGTACTAAACCCATCCTAGATTTACCCAATTACAAGTAAAATGCGTTTTGTTAAAGGATTAACCAATTACATAAATATGTCCCTAACAACCCAAACTCAAAGAAATAAAACACTGAGTCTATACCCCACCCCACTTCTTGTACCAGACCTCCCTTCGTAGATGTGAGCATGAATTTTCTACTTTTAGACTCCCATTTGAGAGAAATCATGATTGTGTCTTTTATGGTATCCAGTTGCAAATTCGTTTGAAGCACGTAAAGCTACTAAAAAGCATATCTAAAGAAATACTAAATATCAATATATGAACTAATAATCTATTTCCATTAAACTTAACATTTATCATGAATTCCATTAAACAAATATAATTACAAATTTTGGCTTCGATGATATTTGTAACTCAAAGCCAACAATCTCATTCTATGCAACTTTGAAAGTAGGCAAAATCATACTGTCACCCTTATCAACAACTTCAGATTGCTTCTTCCCTTCCGAATATTATGCACTTCTCGTTGTGATATAGATTTAAGACTTTATTAACGAAATTAATCAAAAGCTAACATGGTACAATTATCATATAAGTAGTCAAATAGAAGAATATCTAAAGTTAAGGAAATTTCCTAAAGTGCCTAGAGAAGGGACTAGTATCTCAAAAATTCTTTTGTTATACAATAAGTAAGCTCATCACTGACATGATTAGTTATATAGTAGTTTCAAGAAGCATCTAATCACAATCTACTACTATTTTCCTCAAAGTCCTGTGCCAGAAAACACCCAAAAAAAAAAAAAAAAAAATCAATAAACAAAAACTTAGCAAGTCCCTTCAGAATAATAGTCACTAGGAAGGTCGGGGTATACAATTCTGAGACCTTATTAACAAAAACCATACACTTTTGACAATTTCAAACTTTCGACAATCTCCTTCAAAATCTTAATGATGCCTTTCCTATAGTTTTAGGTATAATATTGTGTGTGGAAAACTGTTTTCCACACACAATTTTATAACATGTATATAACTATAAGGTCATTAGTCTACTGTTGAATATGTGGTGACATAATAAATTACCATATTTCAGAAAAATTTATAGAGGAGTTCCAATAAAAATCCAATTACAGAGGAGTTTCATATTCTAAGTTTCTTGCTATCCTTTTGGTTTCTAACTTTCTATTGGCTTTTCATTTGTTTTCTTTACATTCTTTTTCCCCCTCCTTTTGGCACAATTGTTGGTATCGTACAGTATGCAATACATATCATATGATAGGTATGGGAAGTACTTATGAATTGTGCAATACATAGGTATGTATTATATGAATTGTATCGTATCATAAAGTCGTATGTATTTTAAAATACATAGACAGGTTAGTTTAAAATAGTTTTTTTTTTTTTTTTGGGTTAAAATTTGTGTTTTAATTTGAGTCCAACAAATTATTAAACTTTTTTTAACACAAGATTATTTATTTTCTTAATTGAGCCCATTAAAATAACATATTCATGAATAATTTTATTTTTTCCTCTTCTTAGAAAATCGTGTAAAATAATTCCTTATGTATTGGCGTTCACTAGGGTATGAAATTCTAGGCAAAACAAACTCTGAGTAGTGTGGTTAAACATTGTCTTTATCGACGGGTAGTTAAACATTGTCAGACTTGTCTTTTTTGAATTGTTTCCTGCACAATCTGTCTTGAACTTGATATGATCTTCATAGACTCATTATATACTCAATTTAACAGGTTAACAAGGGTTGGAATATTCAAGTGTGAGTAGTGTGGTTTGTTAAGAAGTGAAGTTTCACATTGGATACTAACAAGAAGAGTGAATCATTAATATAACATAGTTGAGCTCATAACCATATTGGGCTTAAATATTTTGGGTTAAGTGGTATTTCTATATGTTATATTAACTACTCAAATAGTTTCCCCAAGGTATTTCTCTCCTCAACACAAAGTTTGGATACTAACAAGAAGAGTGAATGATTAAATATAACATAGTTGAGCTTAAATTTTTTGGGTTAAGTGTTGTTTTTATATGTTATATTAACTACTCAAATAGTTTCCCCAAGGTATTTCTCTCCTCAACACAGTCATGGACAATTTCCGATGGTACTTCTCTCCTCAACAAAAAAGACATTGACAATTTCTAAAATCTAAGTTTTGTTATATTCTATCGTTTTGGTTAAAAAAAAAAAAAAAGTTTTGGCATGTTAAAATATTTGACTGTTGGCCCATATGTGGAGTTAGGGTCCAAACTAGTGTTGGTAAAACTAAGCACATGGCGCATAAGTCTTTTAGAGACTAGGAGCAAAGCGCAATCGCATGCTTGATTGAAATAAAGTGCACAATTTTCAAGTATAATGTCTAATAACCTTTAATAGAACTATTTGTAACATATAATTTAAAAAGGAAAAACTCAAAATTTGTAAATTTCATCCCTTAGGTAAGTGAAATTGCATAATGTTTTTAAGTTCAAATTTTACTTAAGTTATTTCAATTATATTCTTAAAATTTTTATATAGTCAATTGAAAAAAATTATCAATGGACAATATCATGATAATCTAGTTGTAGAGCATTTAAACATAACATTTTATAAACTTCTCTTGTATTTTATAAAAATACATAGCCATTTATGATCAAATGATGCAAAAATCTAAAAATTGGAGACCAAAAGTACAAAAATAGTAAATTAATATTGTTTGTATCTTTTGATATGTAAATAAAAAAAATCATATGTATAATAAAAGTATACAATACCTTAAGAATAGTAGTTGTATAGTAAATCATTGGTCTATGTTATTTCTTTTAAGATCAAGAAATTAATTTGGATATTATACATCTTGTTTACGAATAAAATGAAAAAGTGTGCCTACGCTACTTTGTGCTTTTTCAAAATGCGCAAAAAATAAATAGCATGTTTAAAGGTTTTTTTTTTTTTTTTCTTTTCTTCTTTTTTTTTTAGACATTGAAATTTCTACCTTTAAACTCTAAGAGTGTGTTTGGGAAGTGATGAAAGTTGAAATTTCAATCGTAAACCCCTTGTAACAGAAGCGTGCTTTTATTAACACTTGCCTAGACCTGTTATAACAGCATGCACTTTGCATTTTGCATTTTGACTAGCGTGGATTGGAATTTGGATGTTGGATTTCCCACGTGAGAGCTGTGGAGTCCATGATCCATGACACGACTCACTGAGTATAAAAGGAGTTGCAACTTATCACAGATACAATACTCAAAGCTTAAGCTAACCTTTTTCTACTCAGTATATTTCTTTCCTTAATCAGCAAAAATAAAAATGGCAGAGGTCGTGCTTGGACTTGGCGGAGCAATTCTATCTCCGTTTCTCCAGGTTTTATTCGACAGGATGGCTTCTCTCGAGGTCCTTGAGTTCGGTCCATGGAAGCCTAGTGATGAAGTGCTGAAGAAGTTGAAAACACCACTACTGTTGATGAATGCAGTGCTGAATGATGCTGAGGAGAAGCAAATCACAAACCCAGCTGTGAAAGAATGGGTTAACGAGCTAAAAGATGTAGCCTATGATGCTGAGGATGTGCTTGATGAGATTGCAACGGATGCTTCGTGCATGTTGGAAGGGGACCTGCAAGTGAGCAGAAAGAAGGTACCACCCTTGATCTTGACTTCTCTTTTGTTTTGTTATATATATATATATATATATATATATATGTAAAATTCATAACATTTTTATAAAATTTTCACAAAAAATCCTACATGATAAGTTGTGACTAACTCTAATTCAGCCTCAATATTGGTTTACTTTTTAACAAACCAATAATAGATTGTTGCATAAGATTTGTTCTGAAAATATTATAAACAAAGCATTACTCCAAAACTAATTTTATCCTCTCAAAAATAATTCTTAGCCCCCTTAAACAAAAAAGAAAAAAGAAAAGAAAAAAAAGGGGCGTAAATAACAATAATAAAAATTAGCCCAAGTAACAACAAAAATAACTCAATGAAAAACATGACTATTTCTAATAACAACAAACCTCTTATGATTAATGAAGGAAGAAATTCTTTTGTTGGATCTACTATTTCTAAAAATATTTCAAAACAATATCAAGATCTCAATGATTTCTTACAAAAGAATTTTGAAAAACCTGAGTTGAAGTTGAAAGGGGTTGCAAGTGATAACTCCCAAGTAAGAACTGCTTATTATTCTACAAAAACAAAGGATCCTTCTAAACATAGCAAGCATGTTATTGAAGAAGAAGAAGGAACCGAATCTGAGTCTCCGTCTGCTTCTGATTTTCAAGCTTCTATTGCTCTCGATTTTCAAACCCCTATTATTCATAGCCAACTGAGAGTTTCAAACAAAGCCTTTATTATTGATATGGTAGCTTCATTTGATGAGTTTAAATCTGCAAAAAACAAAGAAAAAGGAAAATCCTATCATGCTACTTTTGAGTAGAAAGAAAAATATTATGTTAAAAGAAAATGGAAAGAAAAAATGCATGAATTGCAAAAATATATTTTGTTTTTTGATTTCATTGAAAACTATTATGTTTCAAAAAATATTTCAAAAAACAGTTTGGATATGGTAAAAAAAATCAAATTTTGTTAAAGAAGATAAAACTGTTGCTCGGTCTAGTCATCTACCTCCTTATGGCATTTCACATATTTGGACTTGCCAAAACCCATATTTCATATCGAATTTAGAGAATATGACAGCATCACTTAACCTATGTACTAGGTCATTCTTATTGGGGATAGGATACCTAATCCATCCTAAAACTTTGTTCAAAGGTTTGTAAAGGGATTGAGATAAAGGCCTTCTCTTTCAAAATTGCTAAAATAATTGATGTTAACACCCCTATTTCTACTGGAAAAAAAAAGATTATTGAACAAAACAATTTTTTTAATAATTCCTAACATCAACTTGACTGTATTGAAGAAAAATTGAAAAACCTACTTCTTCTTCAAAAACTAAAAAACCTTTGATTGATGTACCTGGTCAAAGGCAAAGCTTGAGCCTTAAGACCACCGAGAGTAAAACTATTGAAAAAGTTGAACAATTGCTTCTTGATTTACAAAAAATAAAAACTGAGTAGAATACTACTTCTACAAGTACTGCCCGTGCTATTTCTAGGAAAAGAGAAGAGGTTGTTTTTTCTTGAAGATTCAGATTCTAATTCCTCATCCTTTACTCCTGAGTTTGAAAAGATTTGTCAGAAAACCCAATTCCATATCTTTTACAAAAAAATTGGTATTCAAAACCTACCCCTCTTGATATGCAATTTGAAGAAATATTTTTTCAAACCTAGTTTTCTATTTCTGCTGATAAATTTTATGAATGAAATATTGATGGTTTACTTGAACAAGAAATTATTAATAAAATGGGTCAAATGTCTATGTTTGCTAATGCTTATATTACCAATCATAATCTTGAACATGTTGAAATTGTTGACCTTCTTACCACTAGTTTTTCTGGAACCCTTCATGGTTGGTGGGAAAAATATCTTACTGAAGAGTCTAGAAAATCCATCAAAAAGGCTGTTAAAAAAGATGATGATGGTTTACCTATTTTTGACGAAAGAATTGGTCAAGGTATTCTTGATGGAGTCAATACTTTAATCTATACTATTATTAAACATTTGGTTGGAACTCCTTCTAATATTTCTTCCCGTATTAGTGACTACTTAAACAATTTATGTTGTCCTACTATGTCAGATTACAGATGGTACCAAGATGTTTTTATTTTTAGAGTAATGTTTATATATATATATATATATATATATATATATATATTCTCTTTGATACTTTATACAACAACATGAGGACTCATAAAAAAATTAAAAAAAAAATAATAATAAAAAACAGGAAGGAGGTTATGAATTCTAATTCTCCTAAAACAGGAGGGTAGTTTGAATTGAAACACTCATTTTTAACCCAAAAAATATAAAGAAAATGAAATTGTATATGTTCTGGTTACATAGAGATTAAAGTTGAATTGCAATAAGAACTTGCATTTCGTGAAGAACTTAGAAAGAAATAGCTTGATAAAAATAATCAAATAAAGACATAATACAAACTGCACTGAAAAAATTAAAATCACTAGATGATGATAGTTTGCAAAAATATGCTCTTAATCTTGATTGTTTATTCAAATGCGATATTTATTTTGATATTGATGGTTTAGATTTATTTTCAATACAAATTTTTTTGAAGAAGTTATGACTATGCCACAAGTGGATTAAACACATTAATTATCAATTAAAAATAAGTAGCAAAACTTGAATACAAAAACTTAATTAGAATTCCACGTCTCAAAACAATGAGATGGATGTAATCTAAATTAAAAAGTATTATATAGAAAGTTAAATATTAGTTGATAAATAATTAAATATAAGAATATGTCTTATCAAAGTTGTTGCGCTAGGTCTTATATTGTGTTGATCCCTGCTTAAACTATTAGGAAAATGCAAAATTTAGCTACAAACTTAGTTGTAACTACAACTCAACCTAACATTTTTTTATTGGATGTGAATATTGATAAATCCTTCACTGGATTACTTTTTCTTCTTATATAATTTATATTTGTACAATTTTCAAAAAAATTAAAGATTAATAGGTATGTCATTAATCAAACGTTTAAACTTCAAGTTTTGTTAGTCTAAAATTATCCATAAAAGGGTTATAGATAAAATAGTAAATAATATCTTATTAATACAAAATTTGACATACATGTTAAGAATATAAAGAACACACAATTTGACAGCTAAATTTTTTATCTATAACCATGTTAAATTTTTTAATAGAAGTTGTAGCCATTGGTTGCAACTAAGTTTATACACAACTTTGTTCATAGGAAAAAGTGAATAATCATTTATTCATTAAATCTTTTTCTTTGGGGGGGGGGGGGGGGGGAATATTGTTGGTCCTTAAACTTTTACCAATGAGTTTTGTTAGAGATATATAAGACATATTAGCCCAATAGTATAGGCCTAAGTAGTCCATCTTACTTTGTGTATAAGACAAGTCTCCTACTTATACTAGAAATCTAAGGTTCAACCTATTATATATACTCATGTTAGGGTTCATTGTAGAGTATGATTTGTATTATATTCTCATATATTAAAGATGTAACCTTAAGAGTTTCCTCTGTGGATATAGGCCACATCACGTAATCCTCACGTTCTTCTGTTCCTGTTCTATGCTTCCTTTTTTGCATCTACTCTAGCATATTCACCATAGTATACATCAATGCCAATATTTAACATGGTATCAGAGCCAAACTTCATTCTTGGCATCTAGAAATATTCATCTCTATCTAGCAAAGAATATTCCTAGGTGGACAATACAAATCCTCCAACGCATAAGGTTTATCACTGTGGCATCCAGGGTGGCCCAAGCATTTTAGAGGCCTAAGGCGAAATCTTCAAATGGGGTCTTTATGTTATCACTTAAATAATATTTAACTAGGGTTTAGGCTATTAACGTGCCTTGTGTGTAAGACAAGTCTCATATGTGTACTAGAAGTTTAGGGTTTAGCCCATTATATATACTCATGTCAGGGTTTATTGTAACATAAGATTTGTACCATATTCTCATATATTAAAGATGTAGACTTTAAAGATTTCCTCCTTGGACGTAAGCCGACTAGGCTGAAGCACATAACTCTTGTATTCTTATGTTGCTATTTTAGGCTTCCTCTTTCACATTTACTCTAGCATATTCAATATGATATACATCAATACTAATATTTAATACGGTATCAAAGATAAACTTTGTTCTTAGCATCTAGCGAAATTCATATCTATCCAGCAAATAAGATACCATAGTGGACAACACAGATTCTCCAATGCACCAGGTCTATCACTGTGGCATCGTTTACTATCTCTGAACCTACTGGCACATTCAACTCCACCACAAGACCTCCACAGGCCTTGTCAGCCAAACCACACCTCCACATGCCGTCTACATCCCTCGCCCCCATTGTTAGAGATTGAGATCTAAACCCATTAAACTACAACACCTACACAATAATTTGTGATGTTCCAACCTCCTTTGGAAGAAATCAACCACACTGGCCACCTCAACAATATTGCACGAGTACAACTTGAAAAGCCGATCCCATATATTTGCTGCACGCGCTGCCACACACAGCCTCAACTCCTCGCAATATTCCAGACCCTTCTCAGTGATCTCACGCTCCTCTGAGTTCCTTGCCCCATGCGCTAGGTCATCCATTTTGGCATCATTCGAACTACAGAAATCCGAAACCCGGGCTCCAATGGAAGTTGCATACGCTACTATGCGCCTCTAGAACTTTTATCAGTCGCCCACGCGCTAGTGTCGTTCCTCGCACCTCTTTGGCCTCTCACACGTGATGCCCAGGACGTTTAGATAACGTCATCTAGCCAGGCAAGACTGCCATGTCAACCCTAGGTCCTTCTGCCACATCATTGAGCTTAGTTGCCCCAAACTGACCCTACTCGGAACACCCGAGTATGACCCTTGAACTTCTGCATGTTTGACCATCCTATGTTGATCCATTGATTAGTAGTTGACTTTTTTGCATTGACCTTTAACCAAAAAATCAAAATTTCTAAAAGGGCTTATTTTGCTTGGTTTTTTTTTGCGTAAATTCCGATTTTAGGCTCCACTTCTTCACTTGAAGCTCCAAATTTGCTTAATTAGCAAATTTATCATCATGGTTTCTTTAAGATATCTTTCAAGGCATCTTCTCAAACTTATCCAACCTCAAACTTTCACTAAGCTTCCACCTTGAGTGTTAGACATATATTAAACATATTAGTCTAATAGCATAGGTCCAAGCCCATCATACTTTGTATGCAAGACAAGTCTCATACTTGTACTAGAAATCTAGGATTTAGCTTACGATATATACTCATGTCTAGATTCATAGTAACACAAGATTTGTACTGCACTATCATATATTAAAGATGTAGTCATTAAGGGTTTCATCTTAAGGGCTACATCTGTGGACGTAGATTGACAAAGCTAAACCTCATATTCCTTGTGTTCTTATTAAATGCTTCCTCTTCCGAATCTATTCTAACAAATTCAATAAGGTGCACATCAATGCTAATATTTAACAAGTTAAAGTCCTTGTAGTTTAAAGCTATCAGTTTTAGCCCCTAATGATAACCTTTGGTCATTTCGTCAACATCTATTAGATTCTTCCATGCAACGATATACGTTGTGATCAAACAAAAAACTAACTTGTTATCGCTCCCTTAGATATGTTAGGGACTAAAAACAATCATTTCAAGGTTGTTAGTTAAGAACTAAAAGATACCACTTTAAATTTCAAAGACAAAATTGGTCACAAGTTAAAGTTTAGGAACCAATAGTATGTTTTGATTTTTTGTTTTTTGTTTTTTTTCTTTAACGACTGAGAAGGATATTATTAAGTACAAAGTCACACACAGCTATACAAACAGCATGCAGCCTCGTTGTACATAGAAAGACACAACTCAATTCTAGCCTAAACTATTGTAGATCACCACAAATAAAATTACAAAAGGCCTAGAGAAACACAAATGCCTAGCAACCACTTGGAGAACAACAACAGTTCTGAATATTCAAGTCAGCAAAGCAATCTCAACCCTAAACCATTATTGAAAGTTAATAATATCGTTATTTCTTGTCTTTTAGTTTTCGATTAAAACTCTTGCGTTTTTTTATTATTTATTTTTCAACTTTTTTTATTCTCTCTTTATAGGTTTTGAACATTTAAAAGATATTGATAAAATAAAAAGAATTTTTTATCCTAAATAAAATTTGAGATGTAAAAGAAATATAAGTATATTAATTATTAGTTATTATGATATACATAAAAAAAGACATACTTAAAGAAACTCTATAAGAATTAAAAAGATAAAATCAAAGTTTAAGTTGTGTAGGGAGAGGGAGGATTGATTAACAACACCCCCCCCCCTTTTCAACCACCAGTTTCTTCTTTAAATCAGTAAAACTTCAGCACAATATTCCTCACTTTTCGTAGGATTGGATTCTAATCTAGAAAGTTGTCGTAACTCCTCAAATACTTACTAAATAAGCAAGAAGAAGTCTTATCAACCATGGAAAGACATCAATAAATTATCGGAATAGCCCAAATAAATAAAATGAAGTTTAGAGCACCAAGAATGAAATTTGAAATCCTAAGTTTTTGACCTTGCCTTATGCGGCATATTTGATATACTATAATGATGATTACTGCGTAATAAGAATAATTATTACAAGAAATAAAAGAAGATGGAATGGAATGATAATTCCCAAAACACTGTTTTTACAAAATTATATATTTACACATATTAGATTATGTTTTGAATTAGTTTTCAAATTTTTTTGAGAGAGTTTTAATCTATGACAACTGTTCCTGATGACAACTCTTTAATAAGAGATTTACAACAAATCTAGGAAAGACTCTAGAGAATAAGTGATTTACAAAAATATATTCTTATTCGCTTAGGGAGAGAGAGAACCTAGTAAGTAAGATCGAGTAGGGTTTTTTATGGAACTTAAATTTTTACAAGGAATTTTTTGGGGTTTTTGGTAGAAGTGATTTTAGGAAGGAAAACTAGTGGGGCTTGGGTGTTTTTCCCTTGAGCCACCAAAATGGTTTCTCCCAAAATTGGGGAGAAAAATGGAGAGGAAAAAAAAAATCTGGACTAAACAATCCTTATGATGTTGCTCCAAGCCTCCAACATTAATTGGGTTTTGCTTTTTCTTTTTCTTTTTTATTTTTATTTTTTAAGCAAAGTGGGTTTGTCTTGGTTTCTTCTTTGGAGCTTTTTATTTATTTATTTATTTTTCTTTTGGTTTTCTTTTTCCGTTTTGTGCTACTCAACTGCTACTTTTTTTTTTCCCTAATTTGTTACCTCTCTTTTTCTTTTTTTCTTTTTTTTTTTTATAAAGCTAGTAGGGTTATAAAAGTAAATTTATACAAATTACATTTTCTATCCCTCCACATTTCCACCTCAAACCAAAGGAAAACTAAAATATTTTATATCATTTTACTTTTCTATCCTCTCACTTTTTCACTCCTCAAACTAAACAAACCCATAAGGAATATCCGTTCCATTATGGGGTCTAGTACAATTTTCCAAATGTACCCAAATTGTCATATAAATCTATTGGTGATAAGGGATGACCTTGCCTTAATCCCTTTTCACCCTAGAAAAGCCTAGCCAAACTACTCAACTTCCATTTATAGCCACAAAGAATCTTGGAGTGATGCACTCTTGGACCCACATCCAACCCAATGTCTAGCCTCTGAGCATATAAATTTATATATTATCTATTTCATTTCCTATGTGTAACTCAAAGATTTTCACCACTTTAATACCATATTCAAGCAGACACATTAGAAGTCAATTTCTTATATACTTCATAATATTTTTCTTACAATTAATAAATAATCCATATAATATCTAAAAATTGAAGCATAACATTTGTTGTTGTTATACTCCTATTAAGCCACATTAATGTAGCATTTCAGTTCATTTCAGTCCACTTTCGTCCATTCAATCTAATTCAGTCCATTCTGGCCCATTTTGGTCCTTAAATTGATTCCTTTATAAGTTACCTTTATAGTTTTGGGCTCAAAAATTCTTTTTTTTTTCCTCAAATTTTAGGTTGAAAAATATTAAATTTAATTCTATTTGAGCCAAATTCTTTAGTTTTGGGATAAAAAATACAAACAAAATAGACATTAGAAAGTAGAGATATGAGCTCTAGAAAAAGAATAAAAATGATAAATATTCACAACATTACATAAAATTCAAGTTTCAATAATATATGCATTATTCTTATATTTGGAAAAGGAAAAATCAATGTTACAATTCTAAACTTATATAATAATTTAAACTTATTGTAACATATATATTACATGTATTCTATTGAATGAGGGTGTACATTTAAAAAAAAAAAAATATTCTTGTATATGTTCAAATTAATCTACTTCTTAATTATTATAGTATATTTTTAAAAAGTCCATTTTAATAACATTTTCTCAATTTATTTAAAACAATATTATAATTATGTAGTTTAAATCTTTTTATTAAATTATGTGTGTGTGTATATATATATAAGCACACACACATGCATTCACATCAATCACTATGTATTGTGGTTGAATGCTAAATACGTCATGTGTTCAATTACATAAAACTTTAAAAAAAAAGAAAAAGAAAATACTTTTAAATAATGTGTGCACCATTTAACCTACAAATTTTACATCATATTCTTACAAATTTTCCCATGCATCGTCGGTTTTCAATTAGTATAAAATAATAGGCCAAGCCTTAGAAAAATTAGAGAAACTGCTAGTGCCAGAAGCTGTGCCTCCATCAATGGAAAACATGACCTACCAAGCTTCTTCTATTTAATCATCTTTCTGCAATAATCCTTGACATTTCAGCAAGTTTTGATTAGTCATCACTTTAATTACTATAGCTGCCTCTTTTTTACCAGATGAGTGTGGAGAAAACCTGAGTAGCCTTTGATATAAACTTACTGCCAGATTCTTAATTTGCCCCGGTTCTTCCACTTTGATCCCTCCATCCCACAAACATCTTATAGTATACTTGGAATTTCTAATTTTTACAAACCTATAGAAGTAGGCCACATTCTGGTCACCAAGATTAAGCCAATTTTTTCTAGATTTTTGTTTTAAAAAAGCTTTCTGTGTGCAAATTGAAACATACTCATGCATGCAATCTTTCTCCTAAACCAAAAACTTTGTCCTGCCTGGGTACTGCATCAAGCATCTTTTGTTATGCTCCAGCTTCAATCTACCTGGTTTAAACCTTTAAGGAATTCCACCAAACAGTTCTATATTAACTTTCCATAGGATGCATTTGACTGCCTTAAGCTTTGCGTATTGCCTAAATATGTGTACCCTATCAATCTCATGTGCCCATCCTTTTTGAATGCAATTCAAGAATGAATCTTTATCAACGTAAAAATAAAATTTTAAAAGTTTCTGACCAAAGTTCCCTTCCATTTCTTTAGAGATCATTGGCAGGGAGTTATCAGTGACCCTAGGATTTAGGAGCTCCAACTTTCCATCCAACCCAAATTTCCAGAACTTGATCGAACTTTCTTGACACATTGACAGCCCTCTTTCTTGTACTCCAAGTGTAATAGCATCCCGCAAAAGCAAGATCCAAGACTTCTATGTAAAACAAATAACTGCAAAAATTCTTTCATAAGTGGAGATGCCCTCAACCATTAATTTTTCTCAGTACACCATACTACATTAAAGTCTTCTGCTATCAACCAAAGCTCCTCACCAATAGAAACTTTGAATGACTTTAGACTCTACCAAAGTGATCTTCTTCCCATCCCCTTGTTGGATGCGTACAAAATGATAGAAAAAAACCATTTTACCTTAAACAATCAAGCCTTATAACATATTACCTGGTCTATATGGCACACCATATTCATCATGATTGTTCCAAATTTCCAACATACGCAGATTCTACCTAAGCCATGAGACACACAATTATGTATGAAACCCCAATCTGGTACAATACAATCCTTATCCCTTTTAACATGTTCTTCCTTAACTCTGGTTTCCATAAGGCATACCACATTAATTTTCCATCTGCCCACCAATGCCTTCACCACCTTTTTAAGGGATCATTTAGACCTCTTATATTCCACACAACCAAATTCATTGAAAATTTGAAGTTGTACAAAAACCCTCAGGGCACCTCTAATGAGCCCTGCATCTCAGGGCTCCTCTTGTCAACCCCCATCTTTTGTTTGATCTTTCTTCACATCCTTCCAAATCCATTGCACAGTGCTTGTTTGATGATTTTCTGGATGGTGACACTAGGAGATCTGTTAGTCCACTGCTCATCTATGTCAGATATCTCTCCATCCTCCTGATTATCCCTTAGCATCGTTGCTAGCCAAAATTTTAAAGAATTCTGACAAGGATGAAGCTTAGTCATCTTTCTTACTACACGGTTACCAGTAGAAACCTGCCTTTCATTATTATACTTTTGCATAGCCTTTCTAAACACTCTTGGTGCTGCATCTCTCTCTCTCTACAGTCTACACACTCTAGCACCCTAATACTATATTTATTCAACCTTGGAACCCCTTATTCTTCCTAGGAATCCATGTCTTTGTAACTTTTCTTTGACATGCAAAACTTGCATTTCCAAACATCCTACGTTTCTCACATTTGAAGGGATACATGGATACTCAACCCCGACCACAAATGACTTTCCTCCTAGATTTACCTCCTAACCCCACTTGCTACATGGCTAAAGCAAGTGGAGTTCCAGTATTCAATAGGGAGATGCACTATAGGAATCTAAATAGGAAGTTTAGTCAACAAAAGCTTCAGTAACTGCATACTTGGTTGCTATTTCCTCAAAATTAGGGGTTTATTGTGTGCCATTGTTTAGCTTCTAATACTGCATCACTGGTCGTACAGTCAGCAAACTTAATGGGAGTTTTCTGTTTAACCATTATCAATCACTTATCCCAAAAATTTTAAACTATTAGAAAATAATGAATTTAATCATTTATCATTATTCTAACAGATAAACAAGATTCTAGGCAGACTAGAGTCTCTTGCAAAGCAGAAAGACCTCCTAGGTTTGAAAGAAGGTGGTGGTGAGATATCTTCACAAAAATTGCCAACGACGTCTTTGGTAGACGAATCTGAAATAAACGGCAGGGATGGTGCCAAGGAGACGATAATCAATATGTTGCTAGATGATGATGCCAATGCTGATAATATACGTGTGATTCCCATTGTGGGAATGGGTGGTATTGGCAAAACCACCCTCGCTCAGCTTGTATACAACAACAAGTTAGTGACGGAGTGTTTTGATGTCAAAGCATGGATTTTCATTTCTCAAGAATTTGATGTACGTAGGATTATGAGAGAGATTCTTGAGGCAATCACTTCCTCGACTGTTGATACTAACAACTTAGATCAACTCCAACTTCAGGTGACCAAAAATCTGGCCGGAAGGAAATTTCTGATTGTGTTGGATGATGTATGGAATGAAAACTACTTGGATTGGGATGCCTTACGGATTTGTTTTAAATCAGGGGCAGATGGAAGTAGGCTTCTTGTAACAACACGAAACGAAAGTGTTGCTTCAATTCTACGCACAGTCACATCGTATCATTTAAAGAAATTGACAGACGGGGATTGCTGGACGTTATTTGCAAAGCATGCATTTGGAAACAAAAAGGCTATCGCAAGCCCAGAGTTGGAAATAATTGGTAGGAATATAGTCAAGAAAAAGTGCAATGGCTTGCCTTTAGCTGCAAAAACATTTGGGGGTCTCTTGCGCTTGAAGTTGGATCCTAAGGAATGGGTTAAGATATTGCAGAGCAATATATGGAACTTTTCAAACCGTGAGAGCAAAATTCTCCCTTCTCTTCTATCAAGTTACCATTATCTTCCCTCACATCTAAAGCGATGTTTTGCTTATTGTTCAATATTTCCTAAAAACTTCAAATTTCAAAAAGAGGAATTAGTGCGCCTTTGGATGGCAGAAGATTTGTTGCTGCACCCTAAAGGAGAGAATCTGGAAGAAGTAGGTGCAGAGTACTTTGATGCCCTGGTATCAAGTTCATTTTTTCAGCGTTCCCATGGCAAGAGTTCACGCTATGTTATGCATGAGCTTTTGAATGATTTAGCCAAATTTGTCTCTGGAGAATTTTCTTTTAGAATGGAGGATGATAATTCATACGACATGTCAGAAAAGACTCGTTATTTGTCTTATCATAGAACTCATTTTGATGCTAACAGGAAATTTGAAGGCTTTCATAGAGCTAAGGGTTTGCGAACCTTTCTACTATCACATTTGTCATTAGAATCAGGATGGTTAGGTAATGAAGTTCCACTTGATTCACTACTAGAAATGAGAAGCTTAAGGGTATTATCTCTAACTCATTATTGGAATTTGACAGTATTGCCAAACTCAATTTGCAATTTGAAACATTTAAGATATTTAAACCTCTCTCACACTGCAATCAAAGTATTACCAAACTCTATGTGTGATCTATTCAATTTGCAAACATTACTATTATCATGTTGTCATTCTCTCACTAAGTTGCCAGCCAAGATGGGAGAGCTAGTCAACTTGCGTCATCTTGATATAAGTGGAACAAACTTGATAGAGATGCCACCGCGTATTGGTAAATTGAAAAGTCTCCAAACATTAAGTGCTTTTATTTTGGGCAAGAATGGTGACTCTGGTATCAATGAGTTGAGGAAACTCCGACAACTTAAGGGAAGCCTTTCTGTTTTGAAGTTGGAAAATGCTGTCCATTATGGAGATGATTTGGAGGCCAATTTGAATGATAAATTGCAACTTAATGAATTATTGTTGAAATGGGGTGGGCATACCGTCAATACCGATGACTCCAAAAAAGATAGAGAAATATTAGACCAACTGCAACCTCATGCAGACCTGAAAAAGCTTACCATTGTAAATTATGGTGGCACAGCATTTCCATGTTGGTTAGGACATGTATCCTACAATTTAGTATCTATAAACCTTCGGAAATGTAACTATTGCCTCTCCTTGCCACCATTTGGAAATTTGCCCTCTCTCAAGTACCTCTATATTACGGAATTAAATAATGTAGAGTTTATTGATTCTGAGTTTTATGGGCCTGCTGCATCTACTAGCAAGCCATTTGGATCACTAGAAACTTTGCAATTGAGGAAGATGTTGCAATTGCGGGAATGGCATCATTTTAGAGATAATGATGGAGGTGCAGTGGCTTTTCCTCATCTCCAACATCTTTATATTCAAAATTGTCCTAACCTGACCAAGGGTCTTCCTGATGGTCTTTTTTCTTTAAAAACACTTGTGATTGATCAGTGTCAGCAGCTTAGGGCTTCACTTCCAAGTGCTCCAGACATCCGTGAATTGAAGTTACAAAACTGTCATAAGGTGTCGTTCAATGAATTACCACCTCAAGTGCTAAAGCTCACAATTGGTGGATATGAGGGCTTGGCGTCCTTACCACCTATCTTGTTTCCTCTTAGCAGTGGTATAGCTGATACATTAAAGTCTCTTCATCTTGAGCGTTGTGGGAAATTGTTGTTTCCAATGCACCAGTGCTATGCATCCCTTGAGAATTTGTGCATAATATGTAGTTGTGATTCTCTAGAGTTATTTTCATTAGACTTATTCCCAAAGCTGAATCACCTTGATATCCAGGAATGTCAGAGTCTTCTGTCCCTTGCAGTTTCAAATCAAGGACTGCTTCAAAATCTCAAATCTTTACAAATCAGTAACTGTTCGAGTTTTGTTTCTTTTCCCGAAGAGGGACTGCCTGCCCCCAACCTGACCATGTTTCGCGTTTATAAATGTAACAAATTGAAGGCACTGCCTAAAAAGATGCAAACCCTGCTCCCATCACTGGCAACTTTGATTTTGTGGCATTGCCCAGAACTCAATTCACTTCCAGAAGGGGGTTTGCCATCCAGTTTAAATTCACTTGATATCTGTTTTTGTGACAAACTCACTGCTGGTCACACGTCGTGGGGTTTGCAGGGACTGCCCTCTCTTAGAAGCTTCTGCATCAGGGGTGAATATGAAAATTGGAATTCCTTTCCAGATAGGGGGTTTCTGCCCTCTTCTCTTATATCCCTTGAAATCTGGAATCTTCAACATTTGAAATCTCTGGTTGGTGATGAACTTCAGCATCTTACTGCACTTAAGAAATTGGGTATTGGCTGCTGCCCAAATCTGCAGTGCATGCCAGAAGATGGTCTGCCAACTTCCCTATCTTTTATAAAAGTCCAGAAATGTCCAATGCTGAAAAACCTGTGCCCCAAGATAAAGGGTATACCCCTCATAAAAATTGACAAAGAAGTGATCTCACAAGGTGAAAGTCTGTGGTAGTCTCAGCTCTTCATCTAATTGAACTTCTGCTCAGGTACTCATTTACGCATCATATCACACTTTCTGTTCAGGTACTCATTTACATATGCATTGGTGCATTTTATCTTCTTGACCTCATGCATCTATCAAGTAAAAGAAAACAGACCTTAATTATCTACTTTTACTTATGTCTTTCAGTAATCATTGCATAACTGGTAGCAGCAATGCTAGAGCTTTGTTAGTTAAAAAGAAGTCAATGAGTGATCATTGCATACTGGGAGAAGCAATGCTTGAGCTTTGACCTGTCTCATTCTATGCCAGCATTTCTTCTCAATCCTTTGTTGCAGTGATCCTGAAAGCTCTATATACTAAAAGTCCCAGGCTAATGTAGGTCCTAACAAACAAACTTCATTTATTTATTTTTTTAGGCTAAAACCATCTAACAACACGTATATACTGGGTGTGTGCAGACTTTGACTTAACATCAGACAAAAGGGTCTGGATATGTGAAGTGCAAGATTATTGTGGAAAACGCTGTTGATTGAACGGCCCTTAGGCTACACAAAGTCATGGTTATAGAATGTATGTCTTATATTCCTTATTGTCAAATTGAAGAAAGAAAATACTGACACTTTTATTTCTTCAACTACTTACAGAATTATGGTTGCATTTCTGTTAAGCTTTCAATGGAAGGACGATTTGCAATTGAGCAAGATTATTAACAAGATTTTTGTTCCTGGCTATGTACCACTCCTACCTCCTGAAATTTTAATTCATCTAATAATTCTCTATGATTCCAGTCACATATTGCTCACCAAATTTGATGCTTTTGACTAGGTTTTAGTTGTCAATAGTGCCCAAAGTTCTGAATGTTTACATGATTTATTTACTTTGTGTTGATTTCATAGTGATTGTCCGCCAAATAAAACCTCATTTTGCATTTGTAGACCTAAACTTGTACTATTTCTCCAAGAAACTTGGAAAACACATCCCTATAATAGATGTTCATATTTTCAAGTGTTCTCCATTCCCAGTATTACTGGTGGATGTCCAGCCCATATGCTTTGTTCACTTTTAACTGGATCTCATGCTCTATGCACTTTGCATAGGTTCTCTTGTTTGATCATCTATTTGAGTACAAAAGGTGGATTAAACCAACTCAAGTCATGAACAATGTTTTTGATGAATTGGGTAAGAAGCAAGAGAATAGTGTCTACATTGTGATAGAGTGCCATTCACCTTGCAAAGAACACAGTGCTTCACGCTAGTATGAAACATATACAGTTACCTATTAAATCATACTCTTATGGTTGATAGATTGTTGTCACTTGAGAAGATTCATGGGAATCAAAATCTAGAATACGTGTGAACCAAGTCAATCACCATCAAGAAACTGAAGTTATGCTCAGCCTTAGTTGGCCTCCTGTTCAAGGACAAAGTAGTGAGTTTCTGCAGATGTGTTATAATAAGAAGACATGGAATTTGACATTTTGATGAGATCAGGCCCCGGATTGAACAAAATTGGTGTTTGTACAATTATTGGGACTATTTCTACTATTTGAGTATTTAGATGCCTTAAGCTCTTTGTTGTAATTTCACACACACATGTAGCCCAAGTAATAAGGCAGTATATATATATATATATATATACATATATGTGTGTGTGTGTGTGTGTGTGTGTGATCCTTGTAATTCCAGTTGTAGCCATCATAATGAAATTGAAACAACTCTGTGGACGTAGCCCTAGTTTTGGGTGAACCACGTAAATCTGAGTGTTTATGTGTGTGCATTGATATTGTCTATTGTTTGCATCTTATAGAGCTGGATTGGGTTTCTTGTTTCTCAACAGTGCAGTTCTGCAACCATGTTCTCATTGCCTATTGATTATTCCACTTGACTACCTGCTACAAACCTACCAATCAGTTCTTACTGTGGATCATGGCAGGCTTGTAGCTCTCAAATTTGAGGGTTTTTGTAGTCCACTTATGATTACCCATAATTACTTTTTGTGTGTGTGTGCGTGCACTACAAGAATTAAATGCCTAGGAACAATTTGGTGTAATAGGGATTAATCACTGAAAGTTCAAATAGTGTAAAAACACCCTTGAACGTTTAGACCCCCAAATTACAAATTAACCAATTCAAGCTTTATGTCAAACAACTAGTGTGCGGAAAATGAACAAAAGCTATAATATAGAATTGGAAAAACTATCTAAGCCAAATTAAAATCACAACCCACAGCAGATAATAAAAGGCAAAGATAAAAGGGAAGGAAGATGCAAACACAAAGACAACACGCGATGTGTTATCGAAGAGGAAACCGAAGCCCTCGGCGTAAAACCTCTCCGCCACCCTCTAAGCGGTAAACAATCCTCTAGAAAATGTAGTTGGGATACATGGACAACAATAGACCCTTCAAGCCTAATCTACCCAGTGCACCTAAGCCCTCCAAGCTTCTTGCTCCAACGAGGTTGCGCCGAACCTTTTTCTTTTCTAGCTTCCCGGATTCCGCTACTAGATCGTAGCATCAACCAATGTAGATTGGTTCCTTCCTAACTGCTTCCTAGAACACCAAACAACCCTCTCACAGTGATGAATATGGTGAGAACAAGATTTTGGTAAAATGCCTCTCAAAGATTTGACAATGGAAAGGAAGAGAGTTGAGGAATTTGAAGAGACTTGAGGAATTTGAAGAGACTCTAATGTATAGATTGTAGGTGAATCAATCTTGTTTTACTCTAGGATTTCTCTCTCAAAATTCTCTCTAGAAGCTCTCTTTCATTTGTGGGTATAAGGGGTATTTATACTGGGGTGAGAGGAAAATGTGAAACGTCAGGTTTTTCAAAACAGGGGTGGCTCGCGGCTTGGCCTCGTGACTTGACTGAGTTGCGAGACCCAGTCGCGAGATAACCGTATGGCCAGTTGTCTTGTAGTGCTCCAGTTAGCATGACTGTTCACCTTCTGGCATGCTTGGCACGTGTGCTGCATTTGGCGGCTTGCAGCCGCGAGTCACCCGCGAGATCAAGTCGCGAGTCTCTGTTTTGTTGCACACTCTTGAACAATCAACACTCTATCTCACTCACTACCTTTACAACAAACCCACCTAAATACAGGGTTATTAAATGCTGAAATACAAGCAAATTTGGTACGGAATAAAGCCAATAAGATGGTTGATTAAATTCAACCTTACAATCACCTTGCTCTATTTTGTGGATGTTTGGTTCTCTGTTTAAGTAGGACAAAAATGGTGGCATTCATGATGAAATTGGCCCTTGGTAGGTCACATTTCAGTTGGGGTACTTGATGGTTAACACTTCATTAGTAATTTCACAGTGAAGACAGCTGCTGTGATACTAATACTGAGTCTAATAGCCTTCACAATTGAATTTTCTAAGGTGTATGTTGACGTTCACCTTCAATCACTCAACTCTTCTACAAAAATTCGACTTTCTTATCTATGTTTTCTTTGAATAAAATTTGTCATTGCTCCAGTCAATTGCATATTTGCATTATTGCATTGCATACTTTGATATAGATTCTCAGGTCCTAACACAAAAAACCTAATGTTTCATGACAGAACAACAAATTATACTCCAATTCTATCATAAAATTCCTCCTATTGTCCTGAACTAACAAAGCAAAAATTAACAATTATTCAAGATTTGAGATAAATTGATGGAATTTTAGAATAACAGCATGAATGGACCTTCAATATTTATATAAATGAAAACCACAAACCTAATTGAAGAATCAAACTAATGGGTTTCACTTCCCAGATTTATTGGCAAAACCAGTTCATATTATAACCATCCACTATGTGACTATATGCCCATCACGGGCAGTAAAAGTGTAAAACTAAAGACACTAATTGTTTTCTAAAAACAAAGAAACAATAAACAATTAATAATTTTATTCAATTATTCACTTCGTACCTGGAAGAATGATAAATAAAAAATTCTTTGCTTTGTCATTTCAGGCTTTGCTAAGAAGAATTAGAGTGTTGAGCACTCTTGCCAGTGTCCTACTAAAATCTCACTCTACCAAATCCTGCAAAAAAAGAATGGAATAAGTGACCACTGTGACATCACACATACGCATAGATTAAATTAAAGTAAAATTTTATCTCAGATTAAAAAATAAATAAATAAAATGGAATAAGTGGTATTTATAGGACAATAAGGTTTTTTTTTTTTTTTTTTTTTTAAGATAATTTGATAGTAAAATGCAAAATGGGTTAGATTGAGAGATGGAAACGTAACATCCAAACTATGATGAATAAATACAACTATCAGCTTTTTGTATTGTGAGCCATTAGAATTTAGACACATGTCAAATAATTTTCACATGTCCACATTTCAACGAATCCAATGTACATGAACACTAGACCAAACCCTAAAACCCTAAATTGAAATCCTCCATTCCCATTGTAACTATCAAATTAAAAAAGATCATCGGGTCCCAAATCTAAAATGATGGTAGCTCCTCCCTCCAAAATCCAATCCCAACCATCCATCATCATCACGATCTCACTTCTCAAATGATACACTGATATAGCCACCATCCTTTTTGATGAATCTGGTGGCATTTTCGTTCGATCCATCAGCTTTTGATCTCATGGTGGCCTTCTAGCAGCTCGGAGGTAACGCGGCCAAAAAATGACAACCAACCAACTCATAGCTTTCATTCATCCTTTCCATGAGGAATTAAGGACTCCAAAATCAAAGAATTGGGAAAAAATTCATCCGTGTCCTGATTTGATATTTATACAAAACTTACCCACAGTGGCTAGAATTTCGATATTATAGTACAAAACACAGGAGCTTTTTTTGGAATTGGAGTTGCAACATTTTCTCTATTTTTATCTTTGTTTTTGTAAGCATTAAAAAAAAAAAAAAAACAGTTTTGATATTCTATTTGATTTGGTGGGAACAATCTTTTTGCTCTGAAGTTGCAGACTTTGAAACTTCTTGGGTCTCTTAGATTGTAATTTAAAAAGGGTCTTCTCTTGTTGATGAAAGGCTTTCAGCTTCTCTCCAAGTCACTCACGTTTGGCAGCCTCCGCATCAAGAAGAGAGACGCCGGTCAGAACCAAGAACGACGCTAATAGCAGCAAGACCACAAGCACAAGTGATCTCTTTTTGGTCACCTCATGCAGTTTTTCCATCTCTCTGTGAATCAGTTTGGAATTTTTTTTTTCACCGTGTGTATCACGTTAGTATTAAACAGCCAAACAAACAAAAGTTGTGATTTGGCACATGTGTCTGGTACTAAATTGACTAAAATGAAAGTGGGTGTAAGTGTTACAACCCCAAAATATAAGGGATATATGAGCATTTTTTTCCTAATAATTGATTCAAAAGCCATAAAAAATTAAATATTAAAGAATTTACTAAAATGAATCTTAACCATTTAAATTATATATATATATATATATATATTTAACCAATATTGTAGTATTTATTCTAGGTAATCAAAAAAACTACTAATAGGATAAGTACATTTATAATAATCATTTTAAGTTGTGAGTTAATTATTTATGTGCTATAAATTTTAATGTCATTTTTCTAAGATATATATGAGAAAAAATTGATTTGAAATATTGTATTCTTGCTCAAATTTAATTATCTATATATTATATATTACTAAAAGTTAAAACGTAGTATATAATGTTGTTACGCTCACGTTAAGCCACGTCAATAGCCATGTTATTATTAATTTTTTTCTAATTTTTTATACAATTTTTTAACATTTAAAATGAATTAAAAACTCTATTATATTACAATCAAAATATCATATTTAATTTATCTTATTATTAACTATTCTTATTTATTATTAAATTTTCAATTCCATTTTAACTTTTCATATTCCCATTACTCTCTACCGTAACTTTCTTCAACATTTCTCATTCCATTTTAACTTTTCATATCCCCACTATTCTCAATATTAATATTATTCTACCTTTTTCTCTTCCTTTATTTTTGACTCTTATTATTCTTATTCTCATATTATAAAATTGTCATTCCCTCTCTTATTCCATGCATAATTTCTATTTTTCCACTCACAAAAACCTCTCTCTCTCTCTCTCTCTCTCTCTCTATATATATATATATATTTTTTTTCTTCTATTTTTGGTATATGTATTTTTTATTTTAGTGTAACAGGTTGACCATCAAAACATACTAATGCAATATTGAAAGCTCTACCAAATGCATTGCAGAAATAAATTTTAGTCTACTAGAAGTTAGTTAGATTGCTAAAATTGGAATTAACTGGTAATCTAGCTTGATACGATTTAGTTTTGTATTTTTTTTTTGTTATTTTTTTTTATATTCTCATTGGTTTTTAAATGTTATATTATTGCTGTAAGGACACGATTCGTGACGAACCTAACAGTGTTGGGTTCGCATGGGAAAATGCCCAAACAATGTCATTTGTAGAGCGTGGGTTTGAAAGGCTAGGCCTTGGTTACCAGGTGGTGGGTTTTTCATGGTGTTCATACAAGGTTAAGTTATCTTCACCCCTGGAGTCTTTCTCCTGGAGGTGGGCTGGGAGGCTCTGGTTTTTTGCCATTTCCCCCCCCCCCCCCCCGCTTCATTTGTGCACCTACCTTTTTATTATATAGTCCATCTTGGTTGATCCTAGCCTTCCACTTGTTAGTCAGGCAGGTGCTTATTTCGGTATCCATCCCATCACTCGTCCTTTCTTACTTTCTATTAGTTGCGTGGATCGAAGTTTACACCGTCCAAACGTCTTTTCCCATTAATCAACTCTGGGTATTGGCAGGTGCATTTACTGAAGGAAGGACGCCTTTTCCTTGATCCAATCTTACACTTTGCTTCCCCGTGGGCCCCATTCCACTCACATCCCCTTCAGGGAGCGGTTTGGGGATAGCCTTCACTAGGACGTTGATCTTCCCCTCGAAGTTCTGGAGTGCCGAGGACAGGGTAGCTTCTCAGCCTTTCCCCCTTGCCTTAGCCATTGATCATTCGTCCTCGGCAAGAGACCTCCTCGGCATGGGCCATGGGCCCAGATAGAGTTTGGGCCAGATTGTAAACTTCCCGGACCCACAATAGCCCCTCGAAATCCTGCTATCCGTCTCTTCGGACGGATAGGAGGGTTTTGATGACATTAGAGATCCGCCAACATCTGTCTGTCATTATCACCTATCAGTTCCCAAGGCCTTTCACCTGCCCAAAGCACGTTCCTAGAGCCCCTGGAAGGCGAAACGTGGCCTCATTAAATACGGGCGGCTTTGTGCTTCCCACGTTCAACGGTGTGATGGAAATCGAACGGTGATGATCTCCTGGCCTCCTTGGGCGGGAAAAGGTGTGCAGTTACCCTAGAAGATATAAAAGATTTTTTGGAGATGGATCCGTCCCTTCAGTTTTGCACTTAAGAGTTGTAGTGCGTGTATCCTGGGTTCATCTGAACTTCCGCCCAAATTCGAGTCTATCTCAAGCACATAAAGTCTATCCGAAGCGTAATTATTCTCTTATGTAAGTTCCCTACCTCCACTAACTCGTGCTTTTTCTTTTCTGAGTTTATTTCTCTTTGACTCCCTGTTTTTCCCGTTACGGGTCGGGTTTGTTTTAGTAAATGACAAAGATGACTAAACTGAGATTGAGGAAATTAGTCGATACTGAAGAGGCGATGAATAAGTTCATCGTTGATTATAGGATTCTCCCCAACGTAAGTCTGGAGCACTGCAAGATGGGGGAATGGCACATTAAGAGGGGAACGGGCGCGGTTGTAATTCCCGTCCTCGCCTTTGTAGAGGGAGGTATGAGAATCCCTATGGGGCCAGTGACGAGGGGTTACCTCAGGCATTTTCGTTTGGCCCCTACCCAGTGCGTCGGCAACGTTTTTAGGATTTTGGGTTGCGTGGACGCTTTAAATGAGAAGATGGGTTTAAGACTGACCCACCATGATGTAAACTGGTGCTATAACCTCTAAAAATTGAAAGGAAAAACCTACTACATGAGGTCGAGGGACGAAAGGGTTCGGTTGATCCAGTGCCTCCCTGATTCCAACAAGGGACTGAACAAGGATTTCCTTATCGTCTCTGGGGAGTGGCACGATGGCGATCCATGCCCCGTAGTAGAAGGAGAACCAGGTGGGATATTGGGAATGGAAGAGGGCTAACCCTTTAAACCATTCTAATCTTAATGTCGTTCGATAACTAACCATGCATATGTGTTTGTTGCTTTTGTAGATGAACACGCCTACACACGGCATTTTCACTTAGTCAATCGGGCGGACTTGGAGACCGTCTTACAAGCAGCAGTTTTTGTGAATGACAGAGATGGCCAAGTCCGAGCAGCTCACAAAATACTAGGGTACCCTCCTGTTCAGAAGTCATTTGCGGATGCAAGACACGTGATCAGCGCCCGCCGTCCTTAGCTTCCAAAAATTACCATAGTTGAAACGGGATTTTTAATCTCCCAGGAGCCAGCTGTCCCTGAGAATATCCCACAGGCGGGCCCCTCATCGTCTCATCAGATAGCAGAGGACGAAGGCGATCCTGATCAGCCCGAGGAAGGTTTTGAAGTTTTTGACCGAGTCTATCAATCCGAGGATCCTCCTGGTGACATAGGTGACCCAGCCTTGTCCAAGGCGAAGTTGTCGTCCATAGGCACCTCTTCTCAAGCCGAGATGGGAGTCAAAAGAATACCTTTGACCCCCCTTCTCCAACTCCTTGAGGACCAACCTGGGAAGGATACACAGGAGACACCACAACCCCATGCTCCTTCTCCACCACCTCGGCCCCCTACCATCCAAACCAGGTCATCCTCCACCAAGTCTCAGCCACAATCCACCCGCCCCGAACTTCCCACTCCCTCCCAACCAGCTTGGCCCCACCGACCTCAAGGCGTTGATTCCAAGAGAAAGAGGAGCCCCAAGGGCAAGGATGTCATGGACGAGGGAAAATCCCCACCCTCTAAGGAGAAGGTTGAGACTCCACGGACAAAACAATTGAAGATTGGACACCAAGGCAAGGGCAAAGAAACTGGAGTCCAACCTTCTCAAGGCAAAGGAAAGGGGATTGAGTCCCAGTCTCTACCGGATGCCTGGCTTCCTGCCCCGATGCTTCACGGGGGTCCACTACTGGAGACGGCCTCTCTGAGGGACCTTGGAGATGGCGAGGGTGGTTACGTGGCGGATGCTCTAGGGAGAACCATGCTACTCCCTAAGGACGTAGAGGAACTGAGGAGAATGAGAATGCAGGAGGTTTTTCTCAGCACTAAGAGGTACTTGGGCATGGTAAAGTTCTTCGAAACTTAAAAATTTATTAACCCTTGCCGCGAGTTTGTCACTGACTACACATTCATCTCTCTTGACAGGCCCTTCAGGCAACCTATAGGATGGAGGAAGAGGTGAATGACAGGAGTAAGGCGGCCGAGAACGAACGCAAGAAGCGTATAATGACCTCGAAGACTCTCGAGGCTGCTGAAAATGAACTTGCCAAAGTCAAGGATGACTTAACAATAACTACCCGCGAGAGGGATAACGTCTCGGCGGGCCTTGCTAGCGCTCAAAAACAGGCCAAGGACCAAACAAAGCGTGCACTTGAAGCCGAAGACCAGCTGCGAATAGCCAAAGAACTGATCGAGGATTTAAATAAGCAGCTGGTCGAGGCTGTGCATGAAAAGGGAGTGGCAGAATATGCCCGTGATGAAGCCCAAAGGGCAAAGCAAGAGGCCGAGTTTGCCAGGAATGAGGCAGAGGCTGCCAAGAATACGGCCGAGGACGATGGTTACAACATGGGAGTAGCCGAAACCCACGCCACCCTTAAGGCGCAGATTCCTGGAGTATGCAGGTTTTATTGCTCCTAGGTCTGGGAAGAAGCATTGAAGCGAGCTGGGGTGGATGCTTCATCAGATTTGTGGAAGGCGGAGAGCATATTCTATCCGGTGGCCATCCGCGAGACCACTTCCACCAGCTCTGCGGCTACGGATGATCAACCCGAGGAAGAGGTCACCCCGTCGGAAAACTTACAAGCCAGCGGTTCCTCTAGCAAGGCGCCCAAAGAGGGAAAACTTCAGGATGTGATAGTGATATCGCAGCATGCGGATCCTGAGGCACCTACAGAGGTTACTGAGCCCAAGGTTGGCATTCAGGTGTCCAGTACAGAAGAGCCAGCCACATTTACGCAGCCACCACAGGCCACTCTCCTTACTATGGTCCCTCAGAGTACCAGTGCTGGCCCTATTCAGCCTTCCCCAGAAGGGACCGTCATTCCGGGCATCGAAGCTGATCCTGTTCCTATCTCCCAAGATGTGACCGACAAAAAAGCAGAAAAGTAGAAGTCTAGGCTAGGCTTTTGTATTCGTTTCTATTTTAACGATTAACTTGTTTCTTTTGATTTCGAAAACTTCCTAATTTATTGATGATGTGCAAACATTTGAGCATGTATATATGAAATCTTACTTTTCTTTTTTCCTTCTGGTTACATCGTTAGCTACCCTCGTTGATACGCACTTTTGTTTATAAATTCTGCGCTGATTCATTTTTAACACGTACGAATATCTATGTATGCAATACATTTATCATCATGTTTCCCACACTTTAGTTTATTTGCACCCGTAGAGGCTTTAGAATCATTTTTAACCATCGTTTAACGGAGATATAGGAACCATTTTCGACGTCGCGTATAGTAGCTAGGTCTTGTTTAGTGCCCAATTTTCTCATCCAAGTAGTTGGTTTCCCCATAGGCTTGAGTCCGAGGACTATGCAATGCCTTGGTTCTGTCCAAAACCTAGTTTTCCTCATCCAGGTAGTTGGTTTTCCCATAGGCTTGAGTCCGAGGACTATGCAATGCCTTGGTTCTGTCCAAAACCTAGTTTTCCTCATCCAGGTAGTTGGTTTTCCCATAGGCTTGAGTCCGAGGACTATGCAATGCCTTGGTTCTGTCCAAAACCTAGTTTTCCTCATCCAGATAGTTGGTTTTCCCATAGGCTTGAGTCCGAGGACTATGCAATGCCTTGGTTCTGTCCAAAACCTAGTTTTCCTCATCCAGGTAGTTGGTTTTCTCATAGGCTTGAGTCCGAGGACTATGCAATGCCTTGGTTCTGTCCAAAACCTAGTTTTCCTCATCCAGGTAGTTGGTTTCCCATAGGCTTGAGTCCGAGGACTATGCAATGCCTTGGTTCTGTCCAAAACCTAGTTTTCCTCATTGAGGTAGTTGGTTTTCCCATAGGCTTGAGTCCGAGGACTATGCAATGCCTTGGTTCTGTCCAAAACCTAGTTTTCCTCATCCAGGTAGTTGGTTTTCCCATAGGCTTGAGTCCGAGGACTATGCAATGCCTTGGTTCTGTCCAAAACCTAGTTTTCCTCATCCAGGTAGTTGGTTTTCCCATAGACTTGAGTCCGAGGACTATGCAATGCCTTGGTTCTGTCCAAAACCTAGTTTTCCTCATCCAGGTAGTTGGTTTCCCATAGGCTTGAGTCCGAGGACTATGCAATGCCTTGGTTCTATCCAAACCCTAGTTTTCCTCATCTAGGTAGTTGGTTTTCCCATAGGCTTGGGTCCAAGGACTATGCAATGCCTTGGTTCTGTCCAAAACCTAGTTTTCTCTTTGCGTGGGACCTTGGCTTTGGAGGAGTTAGCTCCTCAGCCAAGTCCCTAGAGTTTATCCATACGATTAACGCTACCAAGCGCCTAGTTTGCTCTTTACGGGGAGCTTTGGCGTTAGGGGAGTTAACTCCTCAGCCAAGCCCTTAGTCAAGAAACGTAGCCCCTAGCAGGACTTTATACTAGAACTCTATGACCAACGGTTAGAAATAACAAAGGAACTCTCTCTACCCACCGCCTATGCCAACACACAAGCCTTCCCACAGACGGCGCCAATTGTAAGGACACAATTCGTGACGAACCTAACAGTGTTGGGTTCGCACGGGAAAAGACCCAAACAATGTCATTTGTAGAGCGTGGGTTTGAAAGGCTAGGCCTTGGTCACTAGGTGGTGGGTTTTTCATGGTGTTCATACAAGGTTAAGTTATCTTCACCCCTGGAGTCTTTCTCCTAGAGGTGGGCTGGGAGGCTCTGGTTTTTTGCCATTCCCCCCCCCCGCTTCATTTGTGCACCTACCTTTTTATTATATAGTCCATCTTGGTTGATCCTAGCCTTCCACTTGTCGGTTAGGCAAGTGCTTATTTCGGTATCCATCCCATCACTCGTCCTTTCTTACTTTCTATTAGTTGCGTGGATCGAAGTTTACACCGTCCAAACGTCTTTTCCCATTAATCAACTCTGGGTATTGGCAGGTGCATTTACTGAAGGAAGGACGCCTTTTCCTTGATCCAATCTTACACTTTGCTTCCCCGTGGGCCCCATTCCACTCACATCCCCTTCAGGGAGCGGTTTGGGGATAGCCTTCACTAGGACGTTGATCTTCCCCTCGAAGTTCTGGAGTGTCGAGGACAGGGTAGCTTCTTAGCCTTTCCCCCTTGCCTTGGCCATTGATCATTCGTCCTCAGCAAGAGACCTCCTCGGCATGGGCCATGGGCCCAGATAGAGTTCGGGCCAGATTGTAAACTTCCCGGACCCACAATTGCATTATAAAGATAGTATATAAAAATATAGTATTATTTTATTACATAGCATAACTAAAATAATATGGTGTTTATTGCTATACATTTCATTTTTACTATTTTTCATCTCATCTTATTTTATTCAACATTTAAATTTAGCAACATCCTCCATATCATAATTATTTATATTTTGTCTCATTTTTTTTTTTAATTAAACATATAATATTTTTTAATTCAATAAATAAAAATTGTTTTTATAAAGTCTTCCCGTGAAATTTTACAATGCATCAATGGAAAAATGAAATACAAAACAAATATCAATTTAGTAACACTCAATTAAAAAAAATAGAATAAAAAATTTTCTTATAAAGTATTCTTATAAAACGTTACAATGCATTAATAGAAAAAGAGAATACAAAACACATGCTATTTTAGAAACACTAAATAATAATAATAATAATAATAATAAACCAAACATATCATAAAATAAACTAATAGTTATAGATATACTAACTTCATGCAGCAAAATGGAATAAAATAAAAATAAAAATAAATGTTAAAATATGCATTTTTTTTAGAACGTTAAAATATGCATATTTAGTACATTAGAATTATTATCAAATTTGGGAAACAATAGGATGTTAATGGAGAGAGAGAGAGAGAGAGAGAGAGAGAGAGAGAGAGAGAGAGAGAGAGAGAGAGAGAGAGAGAGAGAGAGAGAGAGAGAGAGAGAGAGAGAGAGAGAGAGAGAGAGAGATTTGTAAAAGAAATCAAACGTCAATTAAATAAATTATTTAGTAACCGTTAATTGGAAAATAAAGAGGCTAACGGCTAAGGGAGTAAAAAATTAATTAAAGATGAACTTATGTTATTAAAAACTTTACAATGCAAATAAATAAATTGTTAAATTCACTTAATTAAATCATATAATCAACAATTAATTACAATCATACAAAATTTAAGCTTGAAAGTAATCAAACTCTAATCTAGAAAATCATATATATTATCAAAACTAAAAGGAAGACGTTCTTCAGTAATAATAGAAATATGTAAGAAATAAAGATGAAAATTTTCAAAATCATTTTTTTTTTTACATTTCTTTCAATATTATGTATAAATAATAAAATATAAAAAAAAAATCCTTAAATGCTTATATTCTTCACACACCACGACTTTTAAAATCTAATGAAAGGTTCTAAGAATTTAACTCTCATTTAATGCCTCTATTATGAAAATACCAGCCAGTAAAATATGATAATAGTAAGAAACGTTATTGCAAGGACTCGATTTGTAACGACCCAAAATGATATTGAGCTCGCACGTAAAAAGGCCCAAACAATATCATTTGTAGAGCGTGGGTTTGAAAGGCTAGGCTTTGGTCACCGGACGGTGGTTTGTCGTGGTGTTCATGCAAAAGTAAGCCATGTTCGCTCGAGGAGTCATTCTCCTCGATACGGTCTGGGAGGCTCTGGTTCTTGGCCTTTTTTTCCCAACCTCCTTTTTGGCGCATCAGTCTTCACATTATATAGCCCTTCTTGGCTGATCCTGGCCCTCCACCTGTTGATCAGGCAGGTACTTATTCAAGTACCTGTCCCATCAACCGCCTCCCCTTGCTTTTTGTTAGTTGCAATAACCGAAGCTACACTGTTCAGGCGTCTTTTCTCATTAATATGATTAGGACGTTTGTGGACGCATTCAATACGGAGGGGACGTATTTACCTTGAACCACCTCCACACCGTACCCCCACGTGGGCCCCATTCTACTCGTCTCTTCTCCTGGGGACCTTTTGGAGACTGCCTTTGATGGCATGTCACTCTTCCCTTTGAAGTCTTGGGATGCCGAGGACAGGGTCATCCTCGACTGCGTCTCTAGACTATTTGGTCTTTTCCTACTCGTCCTTGGCAACTAACCTCCTCGGCACGGGCCTTGGGCCCTAGTGGAAAGTGGGCCGGGTCGTAAGTTCTCTGGCCCCACAGTTATAAATGAGATCATGAAAAAACTAATTAGATACTATTATTATGAAATAAATGTCTTTTTTTATGCATCTAAGAAAATAAAACGTATAGAGTTTACTTATTAAGATATATGTAAAGATTCACGTTAAAAAAATATCTAAAGGTTTTTTTTGAAAAAAAAAAAAGTATACATAAGGTTTTTATTAACTTAAAAGACAATGAAAAACCAATTACTACAACCGTCGCTACTCTATAAATCACACACAACACTATATTCAATAACCTAAGCTACAGAGTTAAACCCTTTTGGATATACACCATCATATTCAACTTATGAATTACAGCCCAAATCAATCACACAATTACACAATCAAAGCATGAACATGTAACATGAATTACCTTCTAAATTATTACTTGAAATTTTCACAATTATTGAAAGAGAATCGCCAAATTTAATTTTTAGAAAACATCAAGACAAGGTGAATTTTAATTTTTTTTAACTTCCATAGAAAAAAATATTACCCACATGGAAAAGAATGTTTACATGTAGCATGGAAAACATGTTTAATTGACTTAGAGATGTAAAAATTAGTCAATTGACTATGGTAGAATTAAGGTTTCAAATTTTAAATAAAACAATTCTATAATAATAAAAAATTATCTTGTGATAAATATTATTATAAAATGCATTACTTTTCATTAAATTAGTTCAAATTAAAAAATAATAATAATAATGAGACCACCTTAAAAAATAATCACGCGCAACGCGCGGGTCCACGACTAGTTTTTGTAATGGTTGAAGCAAAGTCCAATAAAGAAAAACTAAATAGATTTAATGACACACAATTAAGAATGTAAAAAATATATATTTGAAGGATATTTGCATTTTTATTCTATCAAAATGATATTTGTATTCTTGAGTTGGCCTGAGGTATGCTCATATATTTTAAGCAATATATCATGCAATTTTCAAATTTGTAAACACATATAGTATGAGCAAATCACTATACTTTTTCAGTATCTTTTTTTTTCTTTTTTTAAATAGAACATTAAATATTATAGTTTTTTACAAACAAAATTATTGAAATATTGGAGGAAACTAATAATAAATGAATTGTACATCGTCAGCAAATTCAACAAGTAAAAGAGAATTGCTGAGAAGTGACATCTTATGAAACCCTAGAGTTCTTTAGCAAATGGGAACTTAATAATGAACCACTAGGGAAGATGAAGGTGGGTTTTCTATTAATTAATTAATTCAATGCTCAATGATACTGAAGAGAAGCAAATAAAAAACTCAGCTGTCAAAGAGTGAGTTAATTTCTCTTTATCAAACTCATATCCCTTGGGAAATATCAAACAATAAGCAAAGCATTATTTAAGACAAATGAAGATAAAAACCATGAATATACCAACAATTTCCTTCCCCCAAAACTCATCTCTCAAACGCGAGTCCCCGAAACTGACCCTATCTTAATCCATGTAATTTTTTCTTCATTCTCGCAAACGCAATCGGAGTACCAACGTAGGACATTGAGATGATAGATGCTAAAATTAGTTGGCCTAAGGCAACTAAACTGTGGAATACCTCCCATGTGATTTATGAGCATTAGAAGTAATATTTATGTGTTTATATGTATGGGTTTTGTATTTGTGGAATTATTTGATGAGTGGGTTTATGGTTTGTGCTAATGATGACTACCTAAGATTTATGTATGGTGGAAAATTTAGAGGTTTTAAGTTATAACATGTGATGGTTGGTAAATTTAATTTTTTCCATTGCCATTGGATTTATTTGGAGTTAGTTGAAGTTCTAAATTCTTGTCTTGGAGGATATTTTGATTTTGCTTTCATAGGTCTTTTAATGATGTAGTGTAAATTTTATGAAAGCTAGTCATAATGTTGGAGATGATATTAAATGGGATCAACTTTATAAATTGGAGTTTATGCCTTGTGAATCAATTTGTTGAGAAACTTTGGAAGTGGGATATATTATTATTGATGAGGTTAAATACTAGGCTTGCCTAATTAAGTGCTCATTTGGCAATTCCTAAATTGTAGCTAGATATAATTTCAAGCTCTATTCTTATTGTGATAGGTTTACTTGATATTGTTTAGGTTCTAGCTAATCTCCTTGGAGCTTGGAAAATTAGGCTTTTGTGATTGCGAGGTAAGTAGCTTTTAATGGGATTTTTGAAAAATAAACATGTTGCATAAATGATGTTTTTGGGTTAGACACACTTTTGGAAACTACCTATGGAAATTATATTTTCCTAAAACTATTGTGTCATAACCTTAATATATGTATGATTATATATGAAAATGCATCATATTTGGTATTGCATTTGGGGAAATGCATGAATTGTTGATATGGAAAAATGAGCATCTTTTATTTAATCTTTGGTAAGGAAATCTTAGATTTTATGGTATATTAGAAAATTTAAAGATGCTTATCTTGTGTTGTTATGTGGGAAATTGTTAGAAAATCTTTTGACAAGAATGAAATTGAAAACTTTACAAACTTTGTGGAAGATAGATTATTTAAGGTTTTTCTAAAACTACCTAGTTATAAACTATGTATTTGAAAGAAAATGTATAATTGTGAGCCTTATGGGGTTTTAACAGCATGTCATGTGTGATTTCTCGGTGATCACCCGATTTGGTTTTCGTTGTCTTTGTGACAACGGAATCAAATCTAGCTCAGTGCCCTTTTACTTTGGATGACGTGTTCTTCCCTGCTGTCGATGGGGGGAAAATGTTCCTTGATTGTGTGTGGGTGAGGCTGCTGCCCATGGGGTCAAGAGACTACATGCAAGAGAGGTCCTATTTGACGCGCTCTCTCTACTGTCCATGGGGGGAGAGAAAAACCTTGAAGGTATGGGTGAGGCTGCTGTCCATGGGGCCAAGAGTTTGCATACCAGAAAGGACAATATTATGCCAATTGTGAATGGGTAGATCCCCTGACCGGTCTATGTGGTAGTGTGATATATTTGTGATAATTTATCTTATATTAGATATTATGGCTTTGGAAATTATATTGTTGATGCTCACAGATTATGGTATACAGTTTCAACGTATTTACTTTGAGAAACTTTGTGTTTCATTATTTAATCATTCTTGCCATATTATTATTTTTGAAGGTAAAACTTGCATTTCCTCCACCGCCATTAAATATGCTACTTACTAGGCTCTGTCTCATTCCATTATTTTATAAACTTCTCAGAGTAGGCAACAATATTTTGAGACAGTTTTTTTGGTGGCTAACAGTAGTTAGACTAACTACTGATGGAGGCTGAACTTTTGTAATAGAGATATTAGATGATATACATCTTAGAATAGGCTTGACTCATTCTTTTGTATATTATAGTGGTTGTGACGTTATTCCCATTGATGAGACAAGCTGATGATATGTAATTATTTATTCAGATCTCTATTCTTTTGTGGCCAATAATCATTGTAATTAATGCTTAGAGCTTTGACTTACATTGACAGTATATTCAATAGGATTATTATAATAATTCTTGATATTAGTACTTGATATAATTTTTGTGGATTGGATTGTCAAAAAGGGGGAAAAAAAATCTACAGGTACTTTGAGACGTCTTTCTCATGCTTTGGACCCTTTGGGGTTTGGGGCGTGACAACACCGATAACTACTCTAGTGCATAAATATGAATAACAAACAATAAAAGTAAAGCACAAGATTAAGGGAAGATAGATGCAACCACAAGATAACACCAAGACATCGAAAAAGAAATCGAAGAACTCGGTGAAAAACCTCTCTGCCACCTTCCAAGTGGTAAATCGATCCACTAGAGAATAAAGTTGGAGTACACGAATAACAAAAGACCCTCCAAGCCTAGTCTACCCAATGTACTTGAGCCCTCTAAGATCCTGCTACCAACGGACTTAACAAAGCCTTGTCTTATTTAGCTTTTCAGATTTCGCAATACGCCCGATTGCATCCGCCAAGCCTCACCGGCTTCTTTTGGCAAATCCCTAAAGTTTTCTAAGTTCCAAAATACTCTCTACACTCTGAAACGGTGTGGATTGTGTTTGGGTACAAATCTCCTCTCAAGGTATGGCAATGAGAGAGAGAAGGAGAAGATACTAGAATGATCTCTTACTAAGGATGAGTAGCTCTCTCTCTAAAAGGATGGGTGTGTGTGTTGTAGAAAACCTATCTAGAGTTTTTCTCTCTGAATGATCTCTCCTACTTTTGTAGGTAATGAGGGTATATATAGTATGGGTAAAGAATAAAAAATTCACACTTAAAAAACCTCCAGGCAGAATGTTTCGTGAGTATTTCGCGAAAAGGCTTTACCTGTGAGACACTTGCGAAAACAACAGCTTGGCATGACTCTTCAGCTTCTAGTATGTGCTTTTCAAGTGGCTATTTCACGAGTAAGCTTCTAGCGAAACACTCGCGAAATCCACTGATTCTTCATTTTATGCTTGATTCTTCATCAACTTAATACTAAACTCAATAAAATAAAATCTCACAAAATACAGGGAAATAAATTAAAGCAATTACAACATTTTTTGTCATGGAATAAAGCCAACATAAAATATAGTTGTAAATCACAACTTTACATATATATATATATATATATATATATATTTAAAGCTAAAGTTGAGAGAAAATCCAATTAGAATCCAAATTGTATTTCAATTGTGAGTCAATTTTGCGACTCGTGTCCAACCCCCTATTTGCTCAAATTCTAAACCTTCCACCATAATTTTGCTGCATTGCAATAAGAACACAGTAAAGAGATCTCTTGGATGTAGTAGTGAAAGCAAATGCCTGCAACTTTATTTCTACAAGTACTTAATGTAGAATTGTAAGGTTGAATTTTTATCAACCATCTTGTTAGCTTTATTCCGTTCCAAATTTGCTTGTATTTCAGTAATTAGTAACCCTGTATTTAAGTGGGATTCTTGTAAGGGTAGTGAGTGAGATAGTGTGAAAAAATGCTCAAGAGTGTGCAAGAAAAACAGGGACTCGCGACTGGATCTCGTGGGTGACTCGCGGTTGCAAACCGCCAGAAACTACTCACGTGCCAGGCATGCCAGAAGTTGAAGCGTCACGCCAGCTGAAGCACTACAGGACAAAATAGGACAACTGGCCGTTCAGTTACCTCACCCCAGTATAAATACTCCTTTTACCCACGAAAGAAAGTGAGCTTCCAGAGAGAATTTTGAAAGAGAAATCCTAGAGAAAAACAAGATTGATTCATCCCCAATCTTCATTAAGAGACTCTTCAAATTCCTCAACTCTCTTCCTCTCCATTGTTAAATCCTTAAGAGACTTATTACCAAAACCTTTTTTCACCATATCCATTTCTGTGAGAGGGCTGTTTGGTGCTTTGGGAAATAGTTAGGAAGGAACCAATTTCACATTGGTTAATGCTATGGTCAAGTAGCGGAATCCGAGAAGTTAGAAAAGAAATAGGTTCAGCGCAACCTCATTGGAGCAAGAAGCTTGAAGGGCTAAGGTACATTGGATAGATTAGGCTTAGAGGGTTTATTGTTGTTCATGTATCCCAACTACATTTTCTAGTGGATTACTTACTGCTTGGAGGGCGGTAGAGAGGTTTTACGCCGAGAGCTTCGGTTTTCTCTTCGATAACACATCGTGTGTTATCCTTGTGTTTGCATCTCTCTTTCCTTAATCTTTACCATTTAATTTCTGCTGTGAATGTGATTTTATTTGGTTTAAATTGTTTATTAATTCTGTGTTAAGCTTGTGTTCATATTCCGCACATTAATTGTTTGATATTAAGCTTGAATTGGTAATTTGTAAATTGGGGGTCTAAACGTTCAAGGGTGTGTTATACACATTTTGAACTTTCAAGAATCATGGTTGCATTTCTTACACATTTTTAATGTAAGGACATTTGCAGTTCTGCATAATTATTCAATAGATTTGTGTTCTTTGTACTTAGTATGTACCACTTCCATCTAAACTCATATTATTTCTCCATGAAACTCTAAAAGCTGATTCCTCTAATAGATTTTTATAATTTCAAGTGTTCTAAGTTCCCTATTGATATATTTTATTTTGGTTAAAAAGAAACTACTTAACATTACTTATTGTTAACTTCTAAAACATTATTAAATTACAATCAAACCTTAGAGCCACTACATTTAATCCTAAGGCCTGACATATAGATAAAAGTAATATTAATCTATATATATTTGTAGAATATTAAGTGAACTCGAGTTCTACCATTGAACTTGAGTTTTTAAAACTCGAGATACTAGTTTTGTAGTTTGTTTTGCAACAGGACAACTAACGATATTCTTAGAAAATTAACGCTAAATGGAAAGAAAATTTGAGGGCGCTGCTGCCCTCTTCTCTTACATCCCTTGAAATCTGGAATATTCCCCATTTGAAATCACTGGACGGCAATGAGCATCAACATTTTACCACACCTAAAAAATTGGGAATTGGCTGCTGCCCAAATCTACAGTCCATGCCAGAAGAGGGTCTGCCAAAATCGTTATCTTTTCTAAGTGTCAAAAAATGTCCATTGCTGAAAACTCGGTGCCTTAGGGAGAAAGGGGAAGACTGGCCCAAGATAGCTCATGTACTCATCATAAAAATTGATGAAAAAGTGATCTGAATATGATGAGCTTAATTTCCACTGCAACCCCAGCTCTTCAATATATCCAACTTCTTCTCAGGTACTCATTCTACGTCATACGTCATACATGGTGCTATTTGTTTAACTTAATTTACTATGATCCAGTGATTCTTTTTTTATTGACCTTAATTTTCTACTTCAACCAATGCTTTTTTAGTGGTCTTTGCGTAACCAGGAGAAGCAGTGCCAGTGCTTTGTCTGGTCTAATGAAAGTCAATGAATTGTTTTCTTTAAGCTTGAAGCTCTTTAGTTTATTATTGGTTTTGGTGTATAGTACTGTGGACACCTCTCTCATTTTATTCCTACATTTCTTGTAAATCTTTCTCAGGATGTTGATCTATATCCTCTTTACTTGTTTGAGGCTCCAACAATATCTTAGTTGCAGTGATCCCCAGTGTCCAAAGGTATACAAAAAGTACCACCCTAATGTATGAACTAGCAAATAAACACTTCATTTGTTCTCTTTTTTCCTAAAGCCATCCCAACTGTCTGCTTCTAACAACACTTGTTATGATTGAATGTGTGCAGCTTTTGACTTAATAGCAGAAGAAGGCTCTGGCTATGTGGAGTGCAGTTGGAATATTGTGGAAAGCACTGTTAATTGAATGGCCCTCAGGTTGTGCAAAATCGCAGTTATAGAATTCCATGCCTTATATTCCTTAAGATTAAATGGAAGAAAGAAAATGCTTGCACCTTTATTCCTCAACTAGTACTTGCAGAATTCCTCTTGCCTTTTTGGTAAGCTTTTAATGCAAAGACGCTTTGCAGTTCTGCTAAATTATTCAGTAGAGTTGTGTTCTTGGTACTTGGTATGTACCACTTCTACCTCCTAAATTTTTAAATAATTCTTAACTATTTCTTTAGTGTTTCAATCACATACTGCTCTCCCAATTTGATGCTTTTGACTAGGTTTTAGCTGTCAATATAGCCCACAGTTCTGATTGTCGATTACATGATTTATTTAATTTGTGTCAATTCCAAAGTGACTGCTTCCTACCAATTAAACCTCATTTTTGCATCCATATACCTAAACTCATACTATTTCGCAAGAAACTCTAAAAGCTCATCACCGTAACAGATTTTATATTTTCTAGTGTTCTGAGATCTCGGTTTTACTGGTGGTCTTTTAAACCGTATGCTTTGTTTACTGTTAACTGGATTTCATACTCTGTTCACTTTGCACAGGTTCTCTTATTTGATCATCTAGTTGGAGTGCTAAAGGTGGAGTGAACCAAGTCACATCAAGAACAATTCTTGAATCAATAATTAACTTAGGTTTCATAGTATCAGTGATGAAGGAAACTAATTCAAGAACAAACGAAGAACTGAAATTGATAATCTGAATTGAACTGAAAATACAATGAAAAACAAGTCTTCAAGAGAGGATCACATGGAATGTTTACAATCACAAAATCATCAAATACAAACTAATACACCTTGCAATCCCACTCTTATACCTAAACTACTCCACCAAGCCCCTAACTAATTCTGTTTGATATTACTTTTTATTTTCAGTTTAGACTTGGGATAGGCATGAAGGGAAAATTCCATTGGGTGATTCTGATCTTTAGTAGATATGGCAGGTAATAGAAGCATTTACTATTTTTATTTTGTGGGAATGGTTTCCTATTTGTGTGTGTAAACACTCAGACAAATATCTTAATTTGTTAGGATTTGCATTATCAACACACTGCATCCAATAAACGCATCTGTGCTTCATTGTATAAAATTATTCGGCTTTTGATGATTTTTAAATTATTAGTGACTTGCACCAACTGAAAATTGAACAGAGCGACATTACAACAGATCAATAAGAATTGTGAAACCCATGTTGATCTTTCTCCAGCAGCATATCAGTGAAAACCTAGCACTGAAAATTTCCTGCGTTTGGTGATCTTAAATGGTTTGCACTATTTTATATATATCCTACGGCTTTGGGTATGAGGAATCTATCTTACCAATTTCAATCTGTTGGTGCAAACACAATAATAATGGAAATAATACACAAAAAGAAACTGAATAGTACTTTGAATATTATTGATGTAAAGAAAGAAATACACAACACTATTTGGACTGAGGCGCGGCACTCGCTCTCTTTAAGGAGATTCAAGCCCTTGGTTGGCTAACTCTTGTAACCGGTGCAGACCTTCTCTGACTTGTCTCCCCCAGGATACAACAGCCCAACAAGTGTCGTATGGCTAGAACAACCTCTGCACAAAGTGTTCAAGCCCAAAGCTCCACCAGAAAGAACACCCTTCTTTGCCAATAATCTCTCTATTTTTTTTAGTGTGTATTGTGAATTGCAGTAACCTGGATTGGGTCCAACGAATATGGTAATTACTCTGAATGGGCTGTCAAGTAGGAGGATCCAAGGGGCTGATTCATTTCCATTATTGATACCTCCACTCTTCACCTCCCCCTTGCGCACGTATCTAGCCCAATATCTGAGACAATTCATGTTAGCCCATTAATCACCACAATTAAAAAGAATAAAAAAGTCTCTCTCCTTTTCAATGTGGGATTAAACATTTTTCACAACTCTTCATCTTCCATATTCACTCCACATCTTTACATTTATTTTCTAACATTTACTCATTTTAATTATTTAATATTAAAATGCTCCAACAATCCCCCACTCATTTTAATATTAAATTTTAGTTAAAGAAAGATTATCAGGCAAAGATGGGTCACTATGCATCATGAAGGTGTGCTCTGCATTGAACCTTCACTTAGTAAACAGCGATCTCAACTCCAGAGTCGTAGTGGTCTCCGACTTGAACTAGGACTGCTTTAGGGAAATTAAGCATCACTGCTTACACATAACAACCCAGGTGTTGACATGAGCTTTTATAGCTAGCACTTTACGGCCATGTGCTGATCCCGGTTTCATGAGTGTATTTGAGATTAAGTCCAAATCTCATAGGGAGCGGCCCCACCCCCACACTCACATAGGTGAAATTTGTCAAGGGTGCTCCTGTAATTCTGACACCCCACTCATACGAGCTACAAATTTCATTAAGAGTTTTTTACTCAACCTCTCCACATTACAGGATAAATGCACTTACATCATAGGGATGAACAATTAAAAAATTATTTACAGAATAAATAATTTAAAAATAAATAGTGCATTTCTTACGACCATCATATGATTCGTTTTTCCCATTGAACCCAATTCTCAGGATCTCTGGTCCTTGGGTTGGGTATCCTCATACATGGCTCATGATTCTATGGACTTTAGTCCCATCCCCCTCGATGTATTCCAGACTCTATCTTTTGCCAAGGCCTTGGTAAATGGATCTGCAAGATTATCATTAGATTTAATATAATCCACAGTTATGATGCCACTACTCAAATATGATCGCACGGTACTGTGCTTTCTTCTTATAGGTCTGGATTTACCGTTGTAGTAACGGTTTTTAACTCTACCAATTGTGGCAGTGCTATCACAATGAATTAATATAGGTGGAATTGGCTTTTCCCAAAGTGGAATTTCATATAACAAATCTCTAAGCCAATTTGCCTCTTCACTAGCTGAAGCTAATGCTATTAATTCAGCTTCCATTGTTGAATTAGCAATTATCGTTTGCTTTTTAGATTTCCAACAAATAGCACCACTACCTAAAGTAAAAATATAACCAGTGGTAGAGAGAGAATCACCTGACAAAGTATTCCAATCGGCATCACTAAAAGCTTCAATCACAGCAGGGTACTTTTTATAAAATAAGCCATAGTTTTTGGTACCAATTAAATATTTCATAACTCGCTCAATAGCTAGCCAATGATCTTTACTAGGCTTGCTAGTAAATCTGCTTAGCACTCCTACTGCATATGCAATGTCAGGTCTAGTACAATCAGTAGCATAACGCAAACTACCAATGATACTAGCATAATCCTTTTGATTAAAAATCTCATCATCATTATTCACAGGAAATAAATGAACACTAGAATCAAAAGGAGTAGCTACACTTTTGTGATCATGAAAATTATATTTTCTCAATATTTTCTCAACGTAATGTGATTGATCAAGATATATTCCATCACATGTTTTTGTAATTTTCATGCCCAAAATAAAATTAGCCTCACCAAGATCTTTCATATCAAAATGGCTTTTAAGCATATTTTTAGTTTCATTTATAACATGCATATTTGAGCCAAAAATCAACATATCATCCACATAGAGGCTAATAATAACATGTAAATTATTCCATGATTTAGAATAAATACATTTATCACATTCATTTGATTTATAACCATTCTCAATCATGCAGGAATCAAACTTTTCATGCCACTGCTTAGGTGCTTGTTTTAAGCCATATAGGGATTTAGTTAGCTTACATACCTTGCTTTCTTGGCCAGGCTCTACAAAGCCTTCGGGTTGGTCCATATAAATCTCTTCCTCTAGGTCCCCATTAAGAAAAGCAGTTTTTACATCCATTTGATGAATTTTCAAATCAAAAATTGCAGCAATGGCAATTAACAATCTAATAGATGTAATTCTTGTTACCGGAGAAAATGTATCAAAGAAATCAAGATCAGCTTTTTGTTTAAAGCCTTTTGCAACAAGTCTAGCTTTAAACTTATCTATTGACCCATCCGGTTTCAACTTTTTTCTAAGGACCCATTTACAACCTATGGTCTTACAACCCGGTGGAAGATCTACTAATTTCCAAGTTCTATAAGAAATTAGAGATTCCATCTCATCATTTACAGCCTCTTTCCAAAATATGGCATCAGGTGATGTTAAAGCCTCTTTTAAATTTTGGGGATTTTCCTCAATGTTAAAAACATAATAATCAGGACCAAAATCCTTTTCAACTCTAGCTCTTTTACTCCTTCTAGGTTCCATTTCAAAATTTTCTTGATTTTGTAAATGTGAAGTAGAAGAACTAGGTTGTGACAAAATATTTTCTTCACCCCCACTATTTTTCAATTTAAAAGGAAATTTTTCTTCATGAAAAATTGCATCACCAGATTCAAAAATGATTTTGTTTTCAAGATCAAAAAATCTATAGGCTGCACTATTAATCGCATAACCAAGAAAAGCACAGGTAGTAGCTCTTATACCTAATTTAGGTATTTTAGGGTCAGTAAGCCTTACATAAGCAAGACAACCCCATACTCTCAAATATCCCAAATTTGGCTTATGTCCTTTCCACATCTCAAAAGGTGTGGTGTGTGACTTTTTATGTGGCACCCTATTCAAAACATGACATGCAGTTAAAATAGCTTCACCCCAAAAATGTAAAGGTGCACCAGATTCAATTAACATGGCATTTGTTAACTCAATTAAAGTTCTATTTTTTCTTTCAGCCACACCATTAGAAGCAGGTGAATATGGTGCAGTAGTTTCATGGATAATTCCCAAAGACTGAGCAAATGAGTTGAATGCACTTGATTCATACTCACGGCCTCTATCACTTCTTATTCTTTTTATTTTTCTACCGAATTGATTTTCAACTTCTTTTAAAAAATCTTGAAATTTTTCAAAAGCATCACTTTTATTTTTCAACAAATAAATAGTTGTATATTTTGAGAAATCATCAATAAAAGTGATAATATATCTATTTCCTCCACGAGTTAAAATTCCCTCAAATTCACATAAATCGGAATGAATTAACTCAAGCAATTCGGTATTTCTTACAACATTTTTATGAGGCCTTTTTGTAATCTTAGCTTGACTACAAGTTTCACATTTTTCAAAATCTTTTGACAGTCTTGGAATTAATCCTAAACTACTCATGATTCCCACATATCTACTATTTATATGACACAAACGAGCATGCCAAAAATTAATAGAAGAAAGCATATAAACTGAACTGGTAGATGCTTTATTATTCTCAATATTCAATTTAAACATTCCATCACAAGCATAACCCTTGCCCACAAATAATCCCTTTTTTGTGATTACATAATTATCAGATTCCATAGTTTGCTTGAAGCCAGCCTTATTAAGCAAAAAACTTGACATCAAATTCTTCCTCATGGACGGAGTATAAAGTACATCTTTCAATGTTAGCACACGTCCAGAAGTGAATTTCAATTCGACCTCACCACTCCCAAGAACCTTGGTTTTACTAGAGTCACCAAGCATAACAGTTTTTTCTTCTTCAAAAGGAGTGTACAATTTGAACCAATTCTTGTCATAGCAGACGTGCCTATTAGCACCGGAATCTGCCCACCACCCTTCAACATATTGCACCATATTGATGTCTGTAATCATAGCCACTAAAGGCTCTTCGGTTACGTTAGCCTGCGGGACAGATTCACGTTTCCGAAATTTGCAAAATCGAGCAATATGCCCACTCTTGCCACAGACAAAACAGGATCTATTAAATTGATCTTGTGAAGGGGGTCCTTGGTTCTTATTGTAATTTTTATTTGGGTTTCCCCTTCCTTGAGGTCTATTATTATTTTTAAAGGCTCTTTTTTTAGGCTTCAATTGAACATTTCTAGGAAAATGATTTTTGGGCATATTATTATTGGATGAGATAAGGTTTACCTTTGTGGTGGAATTACCATTGCTCTCTTGTGTCATGAGTGCATCTTGTCCTCTAGCCTCCTCCTCCACACGGATGCGTGTGATCAAAGTCTCCAAGGATGTCTCCTTTTATTTGTGCCGCAAAGTCTTTTGGAACTCCCTCCAAGATTGTGGTAGTTTATCAATTATGCCAGCTACCACCAAATTGTCTCCAATCTTTATGCCTTCGGATCTTAATTCTGCCACAATCATTTGGAAGTCTTGTGCTTGATCCACCACCGATTTTCCATCCACCATTTGGTAACGGAAAAATCTACTAGCAGCATACTTCTTTGCACCTGCCTCCTCGGTATCATACTTGCTTTGTAAAGCTTTCCAAATTTTCTTAGCAGAATTGTAAGTTGTATCATAATAATCATAGAAATGATCGGCAAGACAATTCAATAGATAAGAGCGACAATTATATTCATCTTTTGTATACTTATCTATTTTTTCTTGATGGAGAATATATTCTTCCTCACTCATCTCATCGGTAGGAACTTTTGACGGATTCTTGTCAGTGAGGATGTAGGAGACTTTGAGAAGACTCAAGTAGAAGAGGACATTTCCTTTCCACCTCTTGAAATGGGCTCCCTTAAAGCGAAAGGGCTTGTTGAGATCTCCAACAGGCTCATTTGGTTTCTCTTGTGTAGACTCCATGTGTTTTGAATCTCCTTAAAATTGTTGGTGCAAACACAATAATAATGGAAATAATACACAAAAAGAAACTGAATAGTACTTTGAATATTATTGATGTAAAGAAAGAAATACACAACACTATTTGGACTGAGGCGCGGCACTCGCTCTCTTTAAGGAGATTCAAGCCCTTGGTTGGCTAACTCTTGTAACCGGTGCAGACCTTCTCTGACTTGTCTCCCCCAGGATACAACAGCCCAACAAGTGTCGTATGGCTAGAACAACCTCTGCACAAAGTGTTCAAGCCCAAAGCTCCACCAGAAAGAACACCCTTCTTTGCCAATAATCTCTCTATTTTTTTTAGTGTGTATTGTGAATTGCAGTAACCTGGATTGGGTCTGAATGAGTCTATTTATAGGCTCAATGGGCCTTACGAAATTACTACCCAATTTATTCTGATTAATTAGGTCCAATAATTCTGATGTAGTGGGTGTTACAAGATTAATTGTTGGATATTAATCTGATGGGCTGGAGTTACACAATTAATGGTGAGATGAGGAGTTTCTGAAGAATGAATAGGCCCAAACGGATAGTCCATTAAGTGGGTTAATGGCTCTTCATTGTCCATAATAAAAATGGAGTATTAATTCGGGCCATTTACTCACCAACGGATATGGTAATTACTCTGAATGGGCTGTCAAGTAGGAGGATCCAAGGGGCTGATTCATTTCCATTTTTGATACCTCCACTCTTCACCTCCCCCTTGCGCACGTATCTAGCCCAATATCTGAGACAATTCATGTTAGCCCATTAATCACCACAATTAAAAAGAATAAAAAAGTCTCTCTCCTTTTCAATGTGGGATTAAACATTTTTCACAACTCTTCATCTTCCATATTCACTCCACATCTTTACATTTATTTTCTAACATTTACTCATTTTAATTATTTAATATTAAAATGCTCCAACACAATCCATTATCTGACTACAGTCAATGAAATTTGTTTAAACATGAGTTTTAGAAATATTTAGTTGAGCTGAGACATAATTGTTGGAGTATGTGTGTGTTTCAAACACTTAATGTATGTTTGTGTCCCACATTGGTTAGGAATGAATCTTGTTATGAGTTTATAAGGCTTTGCACAGCTCAGGTGGTAAGTTGGATCACAATGGGCTAGGTGTTCGCTTGGACTTGGGTTTGGGTTTGTTACATCATTCTTGGGCCTCATTCTTTTCCTTTCAGCCCTTCTTGGTTCTGCCCGTTGGGCATTAATTGAGCAGCCCGTTGGGACATTAAATGTGCAGCCCGTTGGTTTGCACAGTGACTGTTACATTTGCAGCCCTTCAGCCCTCATTAGTTAGTATATAAACCCTATATTCCCCTCTTTAGCTCTTAAGTTTTTCAGCTACAGCAGCCACCTCTCTTCCCTCTGTTTTTGCTTTGTTTTTTTTGCTCATCTCCACTAAAAATTTCAGCATCAATTTTTAGTTTTAAAGAAAGGCAAATTAAGGTTGTTCCTAGTTCTTCTTGCTTGAGTGTGTGATCAACTTGAAGAAATTACTATAGTCTAATCTTGGGGGGTTGTTCGGCCAAGAGAGTCATTCACACCGAGTTCTACTCCGGGTGGCACGAATCAACCTTTAAAGACAACGCATTTTGCGTGATTCTATAGTTTGTGAGATCTTTCTAACTCTATTTATTTATTTTTGTCATTGTTAATTTTTTAGAGTTTGTATTGTTGAATCAAAACTTGTTTATTTAGTCATATTTTCCAATAATTTTAAAGGTTGATATTTGTGTTTTAAAAATGAAAAAACAAGTTGTTGATTCTTAAGGTCATTTCGGAAATTACAAAGCTTGAGGCTTTTGATGGAAATAATTTTAAACGTTGGAAAGAAAGGGTTTTGCCCATCTTGGAATTTACCGAAATTGATCGGGTTCTTTATGAGCCTAAACCCGAAGAAGATCCTAAAAATATAGCAAAGTGGGAAAAAACGAATGAATTGTGTGTTCATACTATTAAATGTGGTTTATCTAACAAGTTGTTTGATAATTATTGTCATTTTACTTGTGCTAAAGATTTATGGGATGAACTTAATGGTCATTATGGGTTTGAGGATGAGGGTGCTAAAAAGTTTGCTACGGCTAAATTTATGTCTTTTCAAATGGTTGAGGAAAAAAGTGTTTCTAGCCAAATTGAAGATTTTCAAAAATTAGTATCCGACCTAGCTAAAGAGGATGATGTTTTACCCGAGAGGTTTGTGGCTCATGGCTTAGTGTTTAAGTTGCTGGACTCTTGGAAAGAGTATAAACACCGGTATAGCCATCATAGAACCTATTTGAATCTTCAACAAACTATCGTTGATATTCAAATTGAAGAAACAAATAGGATGTCGGAAAAGGTTTCTAGAGTTAAGGAATTTACTTCCAAGGCTAATGTTGTAGAGGGAGGACCTTCTAGACCTCCACAACATAATAAGAAACATGATTTTAAGGGAAAAGGAAAATTTCATAATAAAAATAGCCCAAATCCTCAAATCCAAAAGAAAAAGGGTAATTGTTTTATTTGTGGCAAGGTAGGTCATTATGCGGCAACATGTAGGGCGAGGAGCAACTTCAACAACAATAAGAACAACAACAAAGGCTCTACATCAAATAAGGCAAATGTGGTGCAAACCGAAGAGATTATTGCGGCGGTGGTGTGTGAGGCACACTTGGTGACAAAAGTGAAGGGATGGGTAGTTGACTCGGCTTGCACAAGACACATTGGTGCATTCAAAGAAGAGTTTAGCTCCTACACTCCTATGGCGGAAGGTACCGAATGTGTCTATGTTGGGGACAATAGGTCCGTGCCGGTGAGTGGTAAAGGAAAGATACTCTTGAAGCTAACTTCCGGTAAAACTCTTTCACTCAATAATGTCCTTCATGTACCTCACTTTCGACACAATCTCATTTCGGTTCATTTGCTTGGTAAGGCCGGTATTAAAGTTTTATTTGATGGTGGCATAGTTACTTTAACTAAGAATGAAGTTTTTGTTGGTAAGGGCTATAATGATGAAGGTCTTTTTGTACTTAATGTTGATCAAGTTATTAATGAAAAAGGTTCATCTTCTTGTGCTTACTTAGTTGATTCCATTGATGTTTGGCATAGTAGATTTGGACATGTTAATCTTGGCTATATAAAAAAAATGAAAGAATGTGGAATTATTAACTCACTAAGTGAAGCTAATATGGACAAATGTGAAATTTATGCCAAAACTAAAATCACCAAGAAACCTTGTAAATCCATAACAAGAGAAACCAAGCTTCTTGGATTGGTACATAGTGACTTGGGTGATTTAAAACACACTATGACCAGAGGTGGTAAAAAATTTTATGTGATCTTTGTTGATGACCACTCTAGATTCACTAAACTTTATTTACTAAGAACCAAAGATGAAGCTTTGGAGATGTTTATAAAGTATAAAAGTGAAGTTGAGAACCAAAAGAATAAAAGGATTAAAAGACTTAGAACCGATAGAGGTGGTGAATATGAGTCTAATCCTTTTAAGGAATTTTGTGAACAAAATGGCTTAATACATGAGGTAACTCCACCTTATTCACCGGAATCTAATGGAATAGCCGAAAGGAAAAATAGAACTCTTAAAGAGATGATGAATGCTATGCTTATTAGTTCCGAGCTATCTTCTAACATGTGGGGGGAGGCCATTCTTTCGACTTGCCATATTCAAAATAAGGTACCTCATAAGAAAACCGGTAAAACTTCTTATGAACTTTGGGAATGGCGTAAGCCTAACTTGGAATATCTTAAAGTGTGGGGGTGCTTGGCTAAGGTCATGCTACCCGAACCTAAAGGAGAAAGCTTGGTTCTAGAACATGTGATTGTGTGTTTATTGGCTATGCTTGTAATAGTTCATGCTATAGATTTCTTGTCATCAAAAGTGATATATTAGAATTATACACTATTATTGAATCCGAAAATGCCATATTCTTTGAGCATGTGTTTCCTTTGAAAAATAAGGAAAAAGAATTACATGATTCTCTTGAAATTTCTAATGACCTTGTTGATGATGTGCAAGAAATAAGAAGGAGCAAGCGAGCTAGGAAAGAAAAGGATTACGATAACGATTTCCTTGCCTATGTCGTTGAAGATGAACCTGTAAGTTACTATGATGCAATTAAATCTGTAGATGCACCTTTTTGGTTGGAAGCAATTAATAATGAATTAGAATCTATTATGTCTAATCACACTTGGGAATTAGTTGAGCTTCCACCCAAGGTTAAACCTATTGGTTGCAAATGGGTGTTTAAAAGGAAATTAAAACCGGATGGTACAATTGATAAGTTTAAAGCTCGCTTAGTAGCCAAGGGCTATAAGCAAAAACATAATGTGGATTATTTTGATACTTATTCTCCGGTTACTAGAATTGCATCTATTAGAATTTTATTTGCCATTGCTTCTATTTACAAACTTGTAGTACATCAAATGGATGTTAAAACTGCTTTTCTAAATGGTGATTTAGAAGAAGAGATTTATATGGAGCAACCCGAGGGTTATGTAGTTCTTGGACAAGAACATAAAATTTGTAAGTTAGTTAAATCTTTATATGGTTTAAAACAAGCACCTAAACAATGGCATGAAAAATTTGATAATGTTATGCTTACACATGGGTATGTGATCAATGGTGCTAATAAATGCATATATAGCAAGTTTATTAATAATGAAGGTGTTATTATATGTTTATATGTTGATGACTTGCTTATATTTGGAACTAGCCTTGATGTTGTGCATGATGCTAAACACTTTCTTGCCTTTAATTTTGATATGAAAGATTTGGGTGAGACAAATATAATCTTGGGCATCAAGATCCTTAGGGGTAATAATTGCATTACACTATCACAATCTCACTATGTAGAGAAAATTCTTAAAAAGTTTGAACACTTTGATATGTCACCTATGTCTACTCCTTTTGACTCAAAGGTGCACTTGGTTAAAAATCGTGGTGATAGTGTTTCACAAGATAAATATGCACAAATCATTGGTAGTTTGATGTTTTTGACAAACTGTACTCGCCCTGATATTGCATATGTTGTTGGTAGATTGAGTAGATATACTCATAATCCTAGTATTGAACATTGGGATGCAATATCTAGATTGTTGAGATATTTAAAGGGTACTTTTGATTATGGTTTGTCATATTGTGGTTATCCTGCTATTTTAGAAGGATATTGTGATGCTAATTGGATCTCTGATACAGATGAGGTAAAGCCTACTAGTGGATATGTGTTCATACTAGCTGGAGGGGCCGTCTCTTGGAAATCATCCAAGCAGACTTGCATAGCGAGATCCACCATGGAATCAGAGTTAGTAGCCTTAGAAAAGGCTGGGTCCGAAGCTGAGTGGCTTAGGAGTTTGTTAATTGATATACCATTGTATACTAACTCTATTGCCTCTATTTGCATGCATTGTGATTGCCAGGCTGCCATAGCACGTGCTAAGAACAGAATCTATAATGGGAAAAATCGACATATCCGATGGAGGCACAATATTGTGAGGCAGCTCATTGATAATGGTGTAATGTCCTTGGACTTCATGAGGTCAGAAAGGAATTTGGCTGATCCTTTGACCAAGCCACTAGCAAGAAAGTTGGTGAGTGAGACATCGAGGGAGATAGGATTGATACCCAAATTGTGACACTATGGCCAATGCCCAACCTCTATGATGGGTGATTCCACGCAAGGGGTTAAATGGGTAAAGGTCATTTGTGGTCCATATGGGCACTATTAGTTATTATGTATTCCGCTATCTCATTGAGGAGATTAGTGATGAGTCCATCTCTATGGTGTGAGACAGTGCTAAGTTGCAGATTGTTGGAGGATGAGCTCTAGCTCTTAATGGATCCATAGTCCCTACCTGTTGGGATGGGGTGTACTGCACACACTCTTGATGGATGCCACCTATGTGGGAGTGGAAGTTGTGCCGCTTCCTATGAGACTTGGGTAGGTCTCTAGAGCTTTCATGAAACCCAATGGCGCATGGCCTGTATAAGGCGCCAACCCGCTTATGGAACAACCTTGGTAAAGAAAGGTATGTGGGTGGTAAGTTTGGTTATCTAATAGCTTGGTTAAAAGAGCCTAACTCTACCATTGTCTAGTAGTTCCTACTTATTTACCCTTAGTATGGTTAAAACCTTAGGGTACCATATTGATGCATGCCTTCTTGAGTTTATTGCCTTTCCTAGTTTAGTGTTTGTAACATGTGGGGGATTGTTGGAGTATGTGTGTGCTTCAAACACTTAATGTATGTTTGTGTCCCACATTGGTTAGGAATGAATCTTGTTATGAGTTTATAAGGCTTTGCACATCTTAGGTGGTAAGTTGGATCACAATGGGCTAGGTGTTGGCTTGGGCTTGGGTTTGGGTTTGTTACATCATTCTTGGGCCTCATTCTATTTCCATTCTTTTCCTTTCAGCCCTTTTTGGTTCTGCCCGTTGGGCATTAATTGAGCAACCCGTTGGGGCATTAAATGTGTAGCCCGTTGGCTTGCACATTGACTATTACATGCAGCCCGTTGGCTTGCACAGTGACTGTTACACTTGCAGCCCTTCAGCCCTCATTAGTTAGTATATAAACCCTATATTCCTCTCTTTAGCTCTTAAGTTTTTCAGCTACAGCAGCCACCTCTCTTCCCTCTGTTTTTGCTCTGTTTTTTTTTTGCTCATCTCCACTAAAAATTTCAGCATCAATTTTTAGTTTTAAGGTAAGGCAAATTAAGGTTGTTCCTAGTTCTTCTTGCTTGAGTGTGTGATCAACTTGAAGAAATTACTATAGTCTAATCTTGGGGGGTTGTTCCAAGAGAGCCATTCACACCGAGTTCTACTCCGGGTGGCACGAATCAACCTTTAAAGACAACGCATTTTGCGTGATTCTATAGTTTATGAGATCTTTCTAACTCTATCTATTTATTTTTGTCATTGCTTATTTTTTAGGGTTTGTATTGTTGAATCAAAACTTGTTTATTTAGTCATATTTTCCAACAATAATAATAAGACGGTATAAGGTGGCAACTGCATTGTATAATTATGAGCTACCGGATGTAGTTGGACTAACCAAATGAAAACAAAGCCCTTGATTTTTATTTTTTTTTTTCCTTAACTTTTTCATTTCGTTATTCATTCTGTTAGCTGATTGCTGCAAGTACAATTTTAAAAATGATAAAATCTTGTTCACGCGTTTGCTTTTAATTTGCAGATCGCGATGTTGGTCTGAAAATTAGTATGCTGTTCTGACTATCGGTCATTTTCAGGTTTGATTTTAAAACTTGGATTTAAATTTTTGGTAGATTAATCTTTCTGTTGTTGTGTACTTTTATTGAATCTCTCCTATATATTAGGGCTCATATGGTAGAAGTTTGAGAACTATTTCATAACTTGTGCAAATATGGAACTGGTGGGCCTAATGTTTAGAAGTCACATATGCCAGCAAGTCATGCCCACTTAAGGTTTTTGTGCCACCCTAGAAAGAGCCAGAGAAAATTAAAGACCCCTGGTGCTTCTTGGGGAACTCCTTTCTACAATTCTACTGCAAAAAGTTTCTTTACTGGTATTCTTGGTACTAGGATACTAGAAACATTAATGATATTTTACTTTTGGAAATGAAATATTTTGGTATAACATTTTAAGGAATGCTACTTTAGTAATGACATGACTTGTTTTCCTAATTGCATTCTAAGGGCTGAAAATTACATTAAAAAATTCACTAATCTTAAACCCAAGATATAAGGTTCGAGGCTAGGTTATGAGATGGAAAAATGTTCTTGCTTGACTCAAAAGTCGGTCTTCTAGGAACTAATGAAGGTATCATGTTATGATCAAACAATCTATTTCATGTCATCATCACACAAGCCTACAATCGATAGAACATTATTAAAGAAATCATGAAATTCATGAGCAAAAATCATATTCAAGTTGAAATATTCATATCGAACATTCTTTTCATACTAAAATCATGGATTATCACATTGAACATAATTGATAATTTCACCATGCATGTTCATCTTCTAGTCTCATCACATTAACAGTCTCATGCATCATTTTATCATGTTATAACCACCATCTAAGAGCATGGTCATTCTAACAGTTCAGCCCATGTTAAATAGAGCTGAAATTTTAAAATTACCTTCATATCAGGGAGTTGTGCCTTTTGTCTCGTGTTGATTTGGTGGAATTTCGGTCTGACGGGTTGACCTGATCCCTCAAAGACCGAGTAAAGTATTTGGCCCAAACTCAATACGACTCGACCTGGCTGGTTCAAAACCGAACTCGATCCCCATCAACCACACCCGTTTGTAACGTTAGTCCTTTGAATCACTGTTCCAAACGTGTGTTTAATCTTTATTCCCTCTTGTTAGAAGCTTCCCTATTGCGGAAGCAAATGGTCCATTACATTACATTAAAGTCAACAAAATCATTTTGTATCTTTGAATTTGATTACCATAGATCGTGCTTTCATTTTGGTCGGGTCTGAAGTCATTTTCGTTCACAATTTCTAAGAAAAAGAAGAAGAAAAAAAAAAAAAATCTGACTTCCCATCATTCTGGTTTTTATAACAGACAAAATGAAATGATTTTGGTTTTAGAACGCGGGTTAAGCTTGTATCTAGTGTATTAGTGCACTTGACATAAGCGGTGTCCATTAGTATTTTTATAGCCATTTATGGTTTAGTTTAAACGAGGGAAAGTTGAGGTAAAATGGAGAGGAGCTAAGGAGAGTGTAGAATGCGATGGTGAATTTGTTGAAGAATGTGACGTAAATTTTGAAGTCTCAATTTCAATCTACCATGTTATCAGTCCATGAGATTTTTAAGGTGTCTCATAAACAAGAAGTGAAATAATCTAGCCTACTTCCTTGTATTGACAATCATTTTTACTAGTCGCAAACCTGCGCATTGCGTGAGATAATTTTTTTTTTAGGATGATCTTACCAAATATATTTGGGGTAATAAGTAATAACACCCTCCCATTCTATTTATATTAATAACAAAATATTTTAAATTTATTTAAGAATCTGTTTATAAATGTTTAACCATGGTTAGTAAAGACATTACTCATAACTTTAGAATTAAAATACAAATTTATAAAATACCAAAACATTTGAAATGACAAATCTCTCCATAACTCATTGGGAAAAGAAAAGGGAAAAAAACGCAAAAGACATTACTTAATATTTTGAAATACACTTTAATTTAAAATTTTAAAATAAGAGAATTTAATTTTAACATTAAGAATAGTTTTGGAAATTACCTTAAGTACAAGCAGGTTAGTACACAATATTTTAATATTAATTTAACAAAATTTGGTCAAACAAATGTAAAAGATGAAAATACTTTTTCCTTTCAAGTTTAGGGTAAAGTGTCATTTCCTCAAATCTCAAGGAAGGGGAATGTAATTACCCTTATATTATTATTATTGTTGTTGTTGTTGTTGTTGTTGTTGTTGTTGTTAATAATTGATTTTTCATTTTCTTTTAAGTTAATAAAAACCTTACATATACCTTTTCATTTATTTATAGAATATACATTTTTTAACCTTTTCATGTCTTTTTTTTAATGTGAATCTTTACATATACCATAAGTAAACTCTATATATTCCACTTCTTTAGATGTGTAAAATCATAGACTACTACTTCATAATGATAGTAGCTAATTAGTTTTATCACATTTTTTTCATAATTTCATTTATAACATTTTTTACTATTATCATATACTAGCAGCGAACCAACGCATTGAGCATGATAATTATTTTTTATGGTAGTTTTATTAATTTTTTATACAATTTAAGCTAATTTAATAAAGAGTAATGTATTTTGTAATTATTATTTTTATTTATTATAAGAATAATCATAAATGTAATATAGAAACAATCATAAATCATAAATTTAATCATTTTTTTCGTACTAAAATGAAAAAAAAATACAATTTTTCTCAAAAATTCAAAAGGCAAGTTAACAAATATATATATATATATATATATATATATTATAAAGGTTATTTATAACATTTTTTGAATCATTAAAAAGAATATAAAATTTGGAAATTATCCTTTTAGTTTTAAACAAACTTTCTCAAACTTATTTTTTCTACCTACAATCCAAAAAACTGAAAAAAGTAACTAAAAAAATTAATAAAACTTAACTATGATTAATTGGACCAATTAGGAAAACAATTTGTTGTTTATAATCTACTAAGGTTATTTTCTTTGCAGAAATTGTAATTTCGTCCACCCAAAACATATTATCAAATAAACAATTATTAGCAAAATTTAATAATTAAATTTCTATATATGTATTGTTATAAAATAATAATAATTAAAGAAAAATTGCGAAAGATAAAATTTGTCTCTCATCCAATAATTTTTGTTTAGTCAACCTTTGCTTTTCTCTAAATAAATGGCATTATAGAGTACTTCTAATACAATTATTAAGAGTACTTTGTCCACCACAAAGGATTAAAAAATAAATAAAAAAATTTATTAAAGTCTTATAGTTTAGCATTTAAATTGAGCATTATAAAAATCATGCTATCAAATTACAATGACTACCAAATTAAATTATCCAAATCATGCTATGTAGTAGAAAATATTATATTTATATATGCTATATTTAATCCTTTATAACGCAATAGGATAACATTTAACAATCAAAGAAAAAAAAAATTAATTGAATCGCATTAACCTAAAGTAGATTAAAGAATATAAAAAATTATCAACCTAAAGTTAAGAAGCAAGAAAAATAAAAAATAAAAATCCACCCAAATTTTGTGTGTGTGTGTGTGTGTGTGTGTGTGTGAGAGAGAGAGAGAGAGAGAGAGAGAGAGAGAGAGAATCATTTTTTTTATAAGGGAAAACTATGCATAGAATGAAAGAGATAGTGACAAATTTATAGTAATTAAGAGGGTGTCAATAAAAAGAGACAAAAATAGATGAAGATGAAGGGAAAGATGAAGGATGATATTAATGTAGATGGTAGTGGGGAGATGAGAAAGTGAGGGAAGGAGAAAGGTTGGAGAAATAGTGGGGAGATGAAAAGGTAAGTGAGGGAGAAAGGTTGGAGAAATGTAAATATGAAATAAAATAATATTAAAAATAATTATAAGAAAATAGAAAGAAAAAATAATAATGACATGGATGCTGACGTGGCTCAACGTGAGTGCAGCAGCATTAAACGCTACCCTTCAACATTAACTAAAAAAATTAATAAAACTTAGCTATGATTAATTGGACCAATTAGGAAAACAATTTGTTGTTTGTAATCTACTGAGGTTATTTTCTTTGCAGAAATTGTAATTTTGTCCACCCGAAACATATTATCAAATAAACAATTACTAGCAAAATTTAAGAATTAAATTTCTATATATGCCTTGTTATAAAATAATAATAATAATAATAATAAAAGTAAAATTGCGAAAGATAAAATTTGTCTATCATCCAATAATCCAATAATTTTTGTTTAGCCAACTTTTGCTTTTCTCTAAATAAATGGCATTACGGAGTACTTCTAATACAATTATTAAGAGTACTTTGTCCACCACAAATAATTAAAAAATAAACAAAAATGATTAAAGTCTCATAGTTTAACATCTAAATTGAGTACTATAAAAATCATGTTACCAAATTACAATAACTAACAAATTAAATTATCCAAATCATGTTATATAGTAGAATAATATTATATATTTATATGCTATATTTAATCCTTCATAACGCAACAGGATAACATTTAACAATCCAAGAGAGAGAGAAAAAAAAAAAAAAAACACAACAATTAAAAAAACATAACTGAATCGCATTAACCTAAAGTAGATTAAAGAATATAAAAAATTATCAACATAGAGTGAAGATGCAAGAAAAATAAAAAAAAATAAAAATCCACCCATAAATTGTGAGAGAGAGAGAGAGAGAGAGAGAGAGAGAGAGAACCTTTTTTTCTGTAAGGGAAAACTATGCATAAAATGAAAGAGATAGTGACAAATTTATAGTAAGAGAGTGTGAATAAGAAGAGACAAAAATAGAATAAGATGAAGAGAGAGATGAAGAATGATATTAATGTAGAAGGTAGTGGAGAGATGAGAAGGTTAGGGAAGCAGAAATGTTAGAGAAGTAGTGAGGAGATGAAAAGGTAAGAGAGAAAGAAATGTTGGAGAAATGTAAATATGAAATAAAAAAATATTAAAAATAATTATAAGAAAATAGAAAAAAAAAATAATGATGTGGATACTGATGTGGCTCAACATGAGCGCAGTAGAATTAACCGCTACACTACCGCTTTTAGTAATATATAGATTTGCTGGTTTAAAATTTTCTAACTTTATTTCTTATGTAATTTCTATTATTACAGGAGAACATCTCCTTTTAGTTATGAATTAGAGTTTGATTAGTTTTAAGTTTAAATATATTGCTATGATTGTGTTTAATTATTGATTATTGATTCAATTTTTTAAGTGAATGTAACAGTTAATTTTATTGCATTGTAAAGTTTTTAATGTTTTTCATATTGGTCATATTTATTTTTTATTTTTACTTCTCCTTACAACCTCTTTGTTTTCCAATTAATAGTTACTAATTGACATTTGATTTTTTTTCTTCTCTCTCTCTCTCTCTCTCTCTCTCTCTCTCTCTCTCTCTCTCTCTCTCTCTCTCTCTCTCTCTCTCTCTCTCTCTCTCTCTCTCTCTCTCTCTCTCTCTCTCTCTCTCTCTCTCTCTCTCTCTCCATAGGCAACCTACTGTTTTCCAAAATTTGATGATGATTTTATTGCATTAAATATGCATTGTAGCTTTTTTTTTTTTTTTTTTTTCCAAAAAAGGGGTTTTAAAATTTTCTAACTTTATTTCTTATGTAATTTCTATTATTACATGAGAACATCTCCTTTTAGTTATGAATTAGAGTTTGATTAGTTTTAAGTTTAAATATATTGCTATGATTGTGTTTAATTATTGATTATTGATTCAATTTTTTAAGTAAATGTAACAACTAATTTTATTGCAATATAAAGTTTTTAATGTTCTCCATATTGGTCATATTTATTTTTTATTTTTACTTCTCCTTACAACCTCTTTGTTTTCCAATTAATAGTTACTAATTGACATTTGATTATTTTTTCTTTACTCTCTCTCTCTCTCTCTCTCTCTCTCCATAGGCAACCTACTGTTTTCCAAAATTTGATGATGATTTTGTTGCATTAAATATGCATTGTAGCTTTTTTTTTTTTTTTTTTTTTCCAAAAAAGGGGTTTTAAAATTTTCTAACTTTATTTCTTATGTAATTTCTATTATTACATAAGAACATCTCCTTTTAGTTATGAATTAGAGTTTGATTAGTTTTAAGTTTAAATATATTGCTATGATTGTGTTTAATTATTGATTATTGATTCAATTTTTTAAGTAAATGTAACAGCTAATTTTATTGCAATATAAAGTTTTTAATGTTCTCCATATTGGTCATATTTATTTTTTATTTTTACTTCTCCTTACAACCTCTTTGTTTTCCAATTAATAGTTACTAATTGACATTTGATTATTTTTTTCTTTACCCTCTCTCTCTCTCTCTCTCTCTCTCTCTCTCTCTCTCTCTCTCTCTCTCTCTCTCTCTCTCTCTCTCTCTCTCTCTCTCTCTCTCTCTCTCTCTCTCTCTCTCTCTCTCTCCATAAGCAACCTACTGTTTTCCAAAATTTGATGATGATTTTATTGCATTAAATATGCGTTGTAGCTTTTTTTTTTTTTTTCATTTAATTTTGCTACCCTTAAGTTAGTATATCCATAACTATTCTTTATATTATATTTGGTTTGATATCCTCTTTTTTTTTTCTTTTTTTTTTTAATTTAGTGTTTCCCAATTAGCATTTGTTTTGTATTATATTTTTTCTTTGATGTATTGGGTTTGAGAATGAGTGTATCCCTAGTATTACTCCACTTTATGAGGACACTTTTATTTATTGAATTTAAGTAAAATTTTAAAATTTTAATTTTTTTTTAAATAAAATGGAGAGAAAAATAAAAATAATTTAATGATATGGAAGATGTGGGGAGATGAATAGTGATATTAAGGTAGAAGGTAGTGGGGAGATGAAAAGATAAAGGTAAGGAATATTCCATGTTTAATTATTAAAAATAAAAAAGAGAGAAAATATAAATAATTTAATGATATGGAAGATGTTACTGAATTTAAATGTTGAATAACATAAGATGAGAAGAAGAAAAAAAGTAAAAATAAAATATAGAACAATAAATACCACTAAAGAGAACAATTGCACATAAAAGATTATTTATTTATTTATTTTTTATTATAACTCTAATTAAGATTGATGGTTTTTTTTCTTTAATATGTGTTTTTGTATTGTGTTTTTTTAATTTCCCATCAAAAAGTCTTTTCTTTCCCTTTTATATTTTTGATTGAATTTTGGTTTGGATTAATACTTAGTTGTTTTTGGAAATAGGAATTTGAATACTTAGCAATTTTTTGACTAAGAAATTATTATAAAATCTATTTTTTATTTCTTTAGTTTTATTTTAATTTTGGTTAAGTTAACATTGTAATTTTGTGATGATTTTTTATTATAATGATAATTTCCTTATTCCTTAAGAGATGAGTTGTATATTAAGCAAATGTAACACACTACAACAAAGTTAGAAGAATATGGTTCACCTTAAAAAATATTAATGAAATACACAAAAAAAAAATATTAAAATGATATACTTGTAGAGATAAAAAGATTAAAAAAAATAAGTGTAAAAATCTTTTTTTTGGAAAATAAGACAATGCTTGAAGTAATTGTTATTTTTTATATATTACACTTCATTGTATAATATTTATATTCCCACGCATCGCACGAGTTTGCGGCTAGTTTCCTATAAAAACTAAATGATTCTACAAGTCTTCTATTGGGAGTAAATTCTAAACTTAGGTTGCTAAATGCAAGTGTAGTAGAAACATGGTGAGAGAGAATAATGTGTTGTGCTCATGGTTAGTGCAATAAGCATGTGATATGATTGTGGGCTTCCTTTATAATAGGATCTTTTGTTACTCTTAGAGCAAACAAAATGACGCCCTTATCCCCACCTAAAATTTTTTCCTATAATGACAAGCTCTATCTATTAACCTCAAGAAATGCAATGCAATCGCCAAATGATATGCCCCTTTAATATATTGTCTCTAATCAAATAAACAAAGGCTCCTATCCCCTTTAGGTATAGGCTTATATGGAATTCAATTGTTTTCAATTTTTTCTTTTCTTTGTAAGAAAGAACCATCAACCTTAACTAACCAAAAAAAAAAAAAAAAAACCCATCAACATTAATTAGAGTTATAAGAAAGAACAAAAATAGGATAACATTTAACAATTAAATAGAAAAAAAAAGTTTAAAAAACAAATCTAAATGGCATTAACCAATGTGGAATTTTAAAGAACTCTTGGTTTACCTAGAATATAATAGAGAAAATAAAAATGAGACTAATACTAATTCTAAGAAACATATATAGAGAAATAGAAATAAGGATGCTAATTAAAGAACATTGGCAATACCATCAATCCCGTTTGAAGCTTAATCATAGCTCCACTAATTTGCTGACTTTCAACTTTGGGCTGGTATATATTTAGGCATTCTCAAATCCCGTAAGATTCCTTATTGTCTGGTTTTACTTGAATTCCGGTAAACTACTCGATTAAATTAAGTGAGAAAATGAGCATAATGATTCTAGTGTAGAAAAAATAAATAAAGAATTCCCAAGATTAGTAATTTGGCACAAATAGAAGAATGTATAAAAAAAAATTCATCGAAAAATTGAGAGAGAACCGTTTTTTGAATTCCGGCAAACTACCCGATTAAATTAAGTGAGAAAATGAGCATAATGATTCTAGTGTAGAAAAAAAAAAAAAAAAAAGAAAGAAAGGATTCCCAAAGATTAGTAATTTGGCATAAATAGAAGAATGTATAAAAAATTCATCGAAAAATTGTGTGTGTGAGAGAGAGAGAGAGAGAACCTTTTTTTGTGAGAGAAAGCCATGCATAGAATGGAATAGATAGTTACAAATTTATAGTAAGAGAGTGTGAATAAGAAGAGACAAGATAAAGGAAAATGAAGAGAAAGAAGAAGAATAGTATTTATGTAGAGGGTAGAGTGGAGATAAAAAGAAGAAGAATAGTATTTATGTAGAAGGTAGTGGGAAGATGAAAAAGTAGTAGGAAGATGAAAAAGTAAGGGTGGAGAAAGGTTGGAAAAAGTGTAAATATTAAAATAAAATAAAAAGTAAATGTTAAAAACAATTATAGGAAAATTGGAAAGAAAATGTTAATGAGGTGGATGCTGATTTGGCTCAACTGGAGCGTAGCAACAATAAATGCTACGCTTCAACTTTTAGATATGTAATATATAAATTCTATCCATTCTACATTTAATTGTTTTTTTTTTCTCTTCTCATTGCTTTCTTTTATAAGCTGTGGCATTACAACCTGTGCGAATGGGTAGAATTAGAGTGGTTGGAAGGGAAATGAAGGGAGAGGCATATTAGTTGGTAGATACTTTTAAAAGAAAGAAATATTTCATTCACTTCTAAAAAATTTTCTAAGAGGTTAAAGAGGTTCAAAGTTTGTATTGTGTATCCAAGAGTTAGGTCATTTTAGATATACACCACTGTCAGTTTCTTTAAGACCTTAGTATTTTCAAAAAAAAAAAAAATCCAAAAAAATACAGACAAGATGATTCATTTCCTTCGTTAAAAGATGTAAATTTTCATTTTACCCTTCTTTCTTAAATCATAAAAACAAAATGAATGGATGCAATTGTCAAATTCTCCTTCTTCTTTTTATTTCAAACTATATCAAACATATTTGAACGTGTATATTGAAAAAATGATACCCTATACAATTAGTATTTCAATTTTAAATAACTCATAAAAAATAACATACCCATCATATTGATTTTATTTATTGGGATTATCTATATACTGATAAGGCGTGTAATATTTTTTATTGTCAAAATTCAATCTATATATCTCAAATAAATATTTTTTAAAAGAATTAAATAAATGTTAATTACAATTTATATCAGCTTTTATTTAACTCATAAAATAATTATAATTATAACAATTAAATATCATTTAATTGTGCACCTAAAATCTTATAGTTTAACATGAAATCAATATGAAATTATAAATATTATATTATTTCCATATTTTATTATAGTACACTACCTTTTTATTAAAAAAAAACTAATAAATTATTACATAAAAAATTCAAGCCCTTATTATGGTTAAAAGATAATAATATTTTTTTTCTCTATTCAATTAAATCTTTTCTTCTCCTTTTTCACAAAAAAAAAAAAAAAAAAAAAAAAAAGATGGAAATTTTTGTTTTCTTATTCTATATTATCAATTTTGTTGTGCTTTTAATTTTTGTTTTTGTTTGATTCTTAAAATAGATAAAAAATTTATTTAAAAATTTGCTTTTCTTTATTATTGTAATGACTCAAGGAAAAGCGCTAGTCACATCTGTGCTATACCTCAAAAGGATTAGTTACAATTCAAACTTCTTGTAGTTGTTAATAAAGCCCAGATCTACCCAGTAAATACTCGATGTGGGACTCATCACACACCCACACACATCACACAATCAATCAAATTGGGGTATCACAATCTCCCTCACTTAAATCCCTAGCATCTTCATTTGGGCCCAATTTGTGGGGTAATGTCTCTGAGCCCACACGGGTTTACCGGGCTAGCTCTGATATCATATAAAACGACCTAAGGAAAAACGCTAACCACATGTGCGCTATACTTTAAAGGATAAGTCACAATTGAAACTTCTTGTAATTGTTAATAAAACTTAGATTTATCCAGTAAATACTCAATGTGGGACTCAACACACACCCACACACATCATACAATCAATTGAATTGGGGCATCACACAATCAATCAAATTGGGGCAAATGGAGCCATGGTGTTTCCATTGCATAATACAATACCACTATAAAATCTCTTACTCAATTACCCATAGTTTAAGAACAACAATATTACGAAAAAATATAAGATTCTTTAAAGATATAAATATCTCTAGTGTAAATAGCTCTCTAAGTTCCTTTCAATATGAATAAAAGTTCCAAAGCCCAATCGTTTAGATTAACCCCAATAACTGATTTTCCATCAATTATTAATTTCAACAAAATTCCAAGGCCTAAGTAGTCTCCAAAAATTATGTTAGGACATATATGTTTCACATGTTAGGAACAGATGTCAATATTTTATGTAACTAACTAATCTTTTGACAAAACGCACTTTACTTGTAATTGGGTAGATTTAGGATGTGTTTAATGCTTCAAGAAATAAGGTTTCAAGTTCAAGTGTTAAAACCGTGCAAGTCTGTCCAAGAATCAAGTGTGAAAAGTGTTGTTTATTAAAGCTTGACAGCTAGCATCTATTGAGACTTAGAGAGCTGTCTTAATCCTGTGGCTCCACAGCAGCTCGACAGATAGGTATCTGTCAAGGTTTATGAAACTCAGATTTTCGAGTCTGTTTTTCATCTAATCCATGATTATATGCTTGGGCTTTCTTTTCTCACAATCCTAAACATATAAAAGGATTATTTTAAGGGTCGTCAAAGATGACATAAGTTGCACAAGTGTTGAGCAAAGTTTTGTTCAAGCAAATTGTGACCGGAGACAGAATTTGCCCTAATTCATCTTTTTTGTGAAAAAGCTGCTGTGTTTGTACACCGTAGGGTTTTGTCACCAAGAAGCTTCTTGATCTTCATCGTGTGATGAACTGAAGAACTTTGCAGCCAACAACCTTCTCTAGTTAGTGATTGAAGTTGTGTATTAGGATCCGCGCAACTGATTAGTCACGTATTGGGAGTCGTGCATTGAAAAGAAGAGATTGTCACTACAGAACAAGTCTAATTGGGTATTAGAATAAGGGTTTAACTGTAAGTTGGTATAAGATACTGAGATTCCTTTATTTGTAACCGCTTATCTTAATAATAGTGGATTCTCAGGAGTAGTGAACTTAAAATCACTCGGTGGAGTTTTTGCCGTGTAGGTTTTTCTCATTCGTAAACAAATTATCGTGTCAATTTAATTTCCATTGCAAACTTAGTTTAATTGGTAATTTGTTTGTGCTACAATGTACATTGCATGTTAATTTGATTAATTAATAAACTTGACTAATTAATCAATTAATTTATCACAATGGGTTAATACGTTTTTGGCCTATCAAGTGGTATCAGAATAGACACACTCTGATTAGGGTTAATCTTTGCATAATAGAAAGTATGCATGAGAGCTTTATTAGATTCTCTAGATGAGAAAGTGTGGCAAGCTGTAGAGATAGGCTGGACCAAGCCGAAGGAAGCGCCGGCCTACTAGGATGATGCTAAGATCAAGGCGGCAAACTTCAACAGCAGGGCATTGAATACTCTATTTAGTGCAGTCACTAATAAGGAGTTCAAGAAGATATCCTCCACTGAAACTGTGAAGGAAGCATGGACCATCCTCCAGACAACCTATGAAGGAACCAAGGCTGTCAAAGATTCAAAACTTCAGAGGCTCACTACAAGCTTTGAAGAAATCAAGATAGAGGAGGATGAGTCGTTTGATGAGTTCTATGTCAAGCTCAAGGACATAGTGAACTCAACCTTTAATCTTGGGGAAACCATTCTTGAACCCAAGATTGTGACAAAGGTGCTCAGATCTCTGCCCAAAATATTCCATGCCAAGATCACCGCGATTAAGGAATTAAAGGATATTGACAAAATTCCTTTAACAGAGTTGGTTGGAAATCTGCAAACCTATGAGTTGGGTTTGACAAGGATCGGGAAATCGAGCAAGAACAATAGCTTGGCATTGAAGGCCAAGAGCAGTGATACTAATGAGTATTCAGACGATGAAGATTCCAAGATGAAGTCCTACATTATAAGGCAATTTAAGAAGTTCATGAAGAATGCCAATGGGAAGGGCTTCAACAAGGACCGTAGGCAATCTAGCTCCTCACAGTTCAAGAGCCAAGACAAAGGGAAGAAGGATGCTAGGGATAGCGGTTAGTATGCTGTTCCTTTAGGACCAAAGTGCTTCGGGTGTCAAGGCTTTGGACATATGAAACAAGAATGCCCCACATATCTCAAGACCATTGGGAAGAGCAAGGCACTTGCTGCTATATTGAGCGACACCAAGCCTGAGGATGATTCCAACAATAAGGATGACAAAATCCTAAATGCCTTCACTACCACTGTCAATCCTACTGAGGGAATTGTTGAAGATACGGATGAAGAAGAGGAATTGGTGGAGTCCAAGTTTGAGAAGATGGATGAACAAGATGACATCCACACAGCCTATGCAAAGTTATACGAGGTCTTAGAAAAGTATGAGAAGTTGTATAGGTTGACCACCAACAAGCTTAATGATGTGGAGCTAGAGCGAGAAGAAATCTCTACAAAGTTTGATGAAACTAATCAGACTATTGGAGCACTAAGGTTTGAGAATAACTTCTTGGCTGAAAAGATCAAGAAGCTTGAGACAGAACTGTTCCAAGTCAGAGCTCAGCTAGAAAGGACTTCAAGCGCTAAACTCGATGAAATGCTCAATCTTTAGAAATCCATTTCCAATCGAACCGGTTTAGGGTATGATTACTTTTCTCCTAGTATTGCTTCTACTAGTACTACTCTTTTTGTTTCTCTTGCTAATAATGTTGAAATTGAGAACACTAATGTCAAAACTGACTTAGCTAGTGAGAACATAGACAAAGGTAAATCTATCTTAGGAGCACCCCCTAAGCAGGATAAGAAAGAAGTTAAAAACCCTAGGGCTAAGAAGGCTAACTCTTAAAAGCCTAAATAGAAGAAGCAACATCTTTGTCATCACTGTGGAGCATTTGGTCATACTCAACCTAATTGCTATAAGTGGTTAGCCACTCAATAGAGCAACGACATAATTGCATCAGGAAACTAGAATCAGTTTCCATCTTCTTTTGCTCCCCTTGGAGATCTTCTCAATGTCCTCATGTTCCTTTCGAACTTGAATGATTTCAATTCTTCCCCTTCACCTCCGGTTCAAGGATTCACTCAAAGGAAAGGCTTTTCCAAGGTGTGGAAGGAAAAGGACTCTAAGTAATTCTGTCACTTTTTCTCTCCCCCTTCATATTTTTGTTTTGCATTACTTGTATGTTTTGCTTTATAGTTTTGAGTCAGACTAGTTTTATGCATTTCTTTGTTTTTGTTTAATTTCTTTTTGTTTGTTTTCTTTTCAATTTTGGTTTATTTTGTATTTCATATAAAAATAAAAAAATAAAATTGAAAAATAAAAAAAAAAAATACAAAAATAGTGTGTGTATGTGTACATTGGTACTTGTGTACTTTGGATGGCCATTGAAATAGAGTTTTCTAAACTTTGTATCTTTTGTAACTTAGATGAACAACTCTATGCACAACTAAGTAAGGGAGCATTGTGATTCGTGTTTGTGATGAGTAAGGTTAAGTGATTTCTTGTACTTAACACTCGTATCACTCTTTTTGATGGGAAGGACTAGAAAATTCAAAGAGAAAGGCATAAATAACTATCTCACCACTGTTGCCCGTCAATCATGAAATTACATTTGTATGCTTCGGCATAGCAAAAGTAGAATGTCAAAATTCTTAACATAATTGAGTATTTCTTTTCTCTCTCTTATATGCCCATGCATGATTTACTCAAAAAGAAAAATATGCAAAGAAAATAAAAAGCAAAAAGAATAAAAATGCTTTATATATTGTCAGTTTTTAGACCCCTTAAACAATTGATTAAACCTAGGTAATTAGTCAAGTTGTTACTTAGTCCAATTAAACAAGTCTAGGTTATGACAATAATAAAGATCAAATCATGCAAAACAGCGAAAAATAAATAACACACGATATGATCACCCAAGAAACCAAACCGGTAAAAACCTGGGGAGGATTTGACCTAGCTATCCTCAAGGTAAACTTGAATCCACTATCAGAAAGAATCGAAGTTCATACAAAAGGACTTACAAGCACCCCCGCTCGACTTCCTAAGCTACCAACTAGTAGAACTTACTGACACGACCACGTGCAAGCTTCGAATCCACGAACTCCTTCTTTCTTGGATTCCCACCAGCTACAAGCACCCCCGCTTGTGTATTCTTTAAGCTTTAATGGCAGCAATTGTTTTGATCATCAAGGTGTAGAGAATATCTCCTCCTTGAAAACCCTAAGTTTGTGTAAAGGAAAGCTCCTCTAGATCTCACAAGAGATTTACACAAACCGCAATATGAGCAACACTAAAACGTGGCTAGGATTTGCCTTTTATACTTAGGACAAATAAGAAACCCTAAAAACATTTTAAAGCAACTAGGGCTGAGTTGGAAAATTCTGCAGAAAAGCAATCTGCCTGACATTCGATCGGTTGAGCCTAAGCTTCGATCGATCGAGCCAAGCCGAAAGCCACACTACTTTCTGCTTTACACTCAATTCCAACTTTACATTGACATACAACTTTGAGCTAGCTTTAAACACTTCTAAACACATTGTTTTGATCATGGTTTGCCAACAATACAAATTAGAGTTCTAAATACATAAAGTTCTACACTTTAGAACCTAACATATATGATTGCAAGAATTTATTCTAGGAGATGTGGAAGTTATAGGATGTAACTCGAAGGTGATAGTCCTCATCAAACAGTTATGATTGTGTGTGAGTTAAAGTAATTTTCTCATATCTCAAATCGTCATAACATGTAGACACTTATGCGATCTTGCGATGTTTTTCACACACAACACGCAATATTCTTTGCTACTTTTGATACATGTGCAGGTACAATGTGATTTGGCCATCACAAGGTTTACATGTGTTTATGTATGCTCACAAAACTGTCTTAACTTGTTTTTAAAATATAAAATTGGTTAAACTTATTTAGTGTGTGTGTGTGTGTTTTGAGATCTAAATGTTTATCATTTTTATTGTTGAGAGATGATTTAGAGAGCTTAAAATGTTGTTTGGATCCTTGGTTAAGTTGCATATTTGATTGCATTCATGTCTGTATTTTTCTCTTCTTTGAAAAATTGTTTTTAAGCAATCTCGACAGCTTCTCGACACCTCTCGATACCTAGCTTATCTATCGAGCTCTTCAGTTGCTTTTTAGCGTAATCTCGACACCTCTCGATAGCTAGGTGGATTCATCGAGAAACTTTCTATTCCCTCGATAGCTCCTTGATAGATCCTCAATCCATCGAGCTTCTTTTTGATTATGGACACCTCTGAACACCTTCTCGATAGCTGCATCTGTCGACCCTTTTAAAGCTCGATACCTCTCGACACCTATCTATTTGTCGAGAATTACTAAGCTTTTATATTTTATGTAATTGACTAATCCTTTGACAAAACGCACTTTGCTTGTAATTGGGTAGATCTAGGATGTGTTTAATACTTTAAGAAACAAGGTTTCAAGTTCAAGTGTTAAAGCCATGCAAGTCTGTCCAAGAATCAAGTGTGAAAATTGTTATTCATTAAAGCTCAACAGCTAGCATCTATTGAGACTTAGAGAGCTGTCTGAATCCCGTGGCTCGACAGCAGCTCGACAGATAGGTATCTGTCGAGGTTTATAAAACTCAGATTTTCAAGTCTATTTTCATCCAATCCATGATTATATGTTTGGAATTTCTTTTCTTACAACCCTAGATATATATAAGGATTATTTTAAGGGCCGTCAAATGTGACACAAGTTGCACAAGTGCTGAGCAAAATTTTGTTCAAGCAAATTGTGACTGGAGATAGAATTTGCCCTAGTTCATCTTTCTTGTGAAGAAGCTACTGTGTTTGTACACCATAGGGTTTTGTGACCAAGGAGCTTCTTGATCTTCATCGTGTGATTAAGTGAAGAACTTTGCAGCCAACAACCTTCTCTAGTTGGTGATTGATGAAAGTTCAAAAACGTGTAAAAACACCTTTGAACGTTTAGACCCCCAAATAACAACTTAATCAATTTAAGCAATATGTCAAACAACAAGTGTGCGGAAACTTAACATATGCTATCAAACGAAATTGATTAAATACTATCTAAGCCATAACAGATTAATATCCACAGCAGATAAATAAAAAGGCAAAGATAGAGAGGAAGGAAGATGCAAACACAAAGACAACACCCAATGTGTTATCGAAGAGGAAACCGAAGTCCTCGGCGAAAAACCTCTCCGCCGCCCTCCAAGCGGTAATCAATCCACTAGAAAATATAGTTGGGATACAAGGACAGCAATAGACCCTCCAAGCCTAATCTACCCAGTGCATCTAAGCCCTCCAAGCTTCTTGCTCCAACGAGGTTGCGCCGAACCTTTGTCTTTTCTAGCTTCCCGGATTCCGCTACTAGACCGTAGCATCAACCAATGAAGATTGGCTCCTTCCTAACTGCTTCCCATAAATCCAAACAGCAGACTCACAAAGATGATGATGGTGAGAACCTGGTTTGGTATAATGCCTCTCAAGGTTTTAACAATGGAGAGGAAGAGAGTTGAGGAATTTGAAGAGATTCTAAGGTAGAGATTGTGGGTGAAACAATCTGGTTTTTCTTTAGGGTTTCTCTCTCAAAATTCTCTCTGGAAGCTCTCTTTCAATCGTGGGTAATAAGGGTATTTATACTGGAGTGGAGAGGAATGTGAAACGTCAGAATTCTACAAAACAGGGGTGGCTCGCGGCTTGACCTCGCGGCTTGACTAAGTCGCGAGATCCAGTCGCGAGATAACCGTATGGCCAGTTGTCCTGTTTTGTCCTGTAGTGCTCCAGCTAGCAGACTGTTCACCTTCCAGCATGCTTGGCACGTGACGTTGCTTCTGGCGGCTTGAAGCCGCGAGTCACCCGCGAGACCCAGCCGCGAGACTCTGTTTCCTTGCACACTCTTGAGCAAACTTCACTCTATCTCACTCACTACCCTTACATCAAACCCACCTAATTACAGGGTTACTAAATGCTGAATTACAAGCAAATTTGGCACGGAATAAAGCCAATTAGATGGTTGAATAAATTCAACCTTACAATCTCCCCCTTTGGCTATTCCGTGACAAAACCCTAAAACAGACTCTAGACTTAACATGAGAGTTGGGAACAGTTGAACAAAACTCACTCACACCTAACTCTAGAAGCTGTGAAGCACTTGAATCATATGAACATAATACTCCTGAAACACAACAATACACCACGATCATTGTAAGCAGAAAATTATAAAATGCATATGAAACAGGCAATATGTGATCAAGCAAAGATGGAGTTATTAAACGAACCATGGCTTGATCAACTAAGTGAACACCACAATGTAGTGACCACAGTGCTCATTCACACTTGGAATGATCACAAGGACATACAAGTTAACAAGCACAAGGCAAGATACTTGTATGCACAACACTCAACCAATGCATATCACACAAGGCATATGCATCTAGGAACAATCCTACAAGGGCACAAGAGTGACAGTACATAAACCAAAATGCATAACATTTAGATTAAAGTACTGATTTCCAACATAGCATAAAGGCTGCACTAGGCAAGGTACAAACCATAAAGCCTACAAACTATGCATAAAACATAAACCCTAAAAGCTTACATAAGCAAATGGGTACAAACCACAAACATCCTGAATAAACAGATTACAAAACACAAACACAATATATCAACTTAAAGAGAAGAAGAATGTAAAACACTCCCCCTTAGATAAAGACCCTCCCCCTTTGATCAATCTCTCCCCCTTTTTGTCATGGAATAGGCTAGGCATCCTCTTCGAGCTTTCTCTGAATTTGATCCAGTTGAGTTTGAAGAGAAGTAAACTTCATATCCCACCGAGTGTTGTGATGATGTAGAGAAGCAGTGATTCCAGACATTTTTGTATTCAATTCATGGACAGAGGAGACAATGCGATCAAGTTTCTCATCCAGGGAGAGGGAGCTAAACTGAGAGTCATTGTGAGATGCAGAAGTTTCTGGTTTGGCTCTCTTCCGACTATGTCCAATGCTTGCATTGAATGTACGCATGTTGATTGGACTTGGTTTGGGCATAGGGGATTCATCATCCATCGGATATATTCCCTTGAGCTTCAAGATCCGGGAAATGAGACTGTAAAACGGAACGCATATCCGAGACTCATGTCGAAGAACCGTTTTGCGCAGAACATGAAAGATGTGAGCACAGATGTCTATTTCCACATCAGAGATCAGATCGTGAAGAAACAAAGCCCGCCCAAGGTTCATGTACCCAGTGCTTGACAAAGGGTACAGATTGTGAAACATTACAATTGTGAGCACTCTCAGCTTTGGAGAGAGAGAGGAAACACTGATAGATTTGCATTTGGCGAGAACTCCAAATCTTGACCAAGACTTTCTTTAAGAAGCTCCTCATCAGGACAGAGATCATCATAAACCGGCGAGTGTCGGAAAATGGGTCTGTTGATGTGAAGAATTTCTGCTAGATATGCCGGAGAGACAGAGAAGCTCTTTTTCCGAACCCAGCACTTCAGTTCATCTCCTTCCACAATTGCGTTGGCATAAAATTCTTTGACCAACTCTTCATATGCGTCATCCGGATCGGAGAGAAGGTAATTCCAATCCTTGTGAGCAAACCACTTCGGAATGTCAGTGTCATGAAGTGATGGCTGATCCACAGCTCTCTCTAGTAATGGTTTGGCATGAAGAAAGAAATTCTCATAAGACTGGTAGGCTGCATATGATCTGAACTTGTCGGGATCGTATCTCTTTGATGAAGATCGAGCCCCTTTTGGTTGAGGAGAGAAGTCATCAACATCTATTACTGGTTCCTTCCCTTTGGAACTACCTCCTTTTACAGCAGCCGTTTTGACTGGCGACATGTCTAGTCTGCATTAGGAAACAAGTGAAACGACAGAGCACAATCCAACAAACTTTAGTAGCAGTGGGTTAGTGGAAATATAGGTACAATGAAGAAACCCTAAAAGCTGGATGAAAATGGTCAGAAAGTAGCAATGAGGGACACAAATGTCTCAAATTGAACTACACAGAAGAGGGAGTCCACAAGGAACCACATAATCAATTGAAATAAAAAGGACCCACATTCAACAACACAACAACAGGATACCACACAGGGTCAAAGTGAAACATGATCTCAATCAGCAGAACAGGCAGAAATTAGCTAACCCTAGCTAAGCACAAGATGAATAACCAAAAACACCCAGAATAAACTAGCTCAAAAACAGAAACATAGGCTTCCAAAGGCTAGATAAGGACAAAAAGTAAAAAATGAGCTCAAAAACCCATCACAGAATCACAAACAGTCCAGAGGGAAAATCATAACAGCAAGTGAAAATAGTTCAAGACAGAACAAACATACCTGGTAGTCGACGATTTTGAGCTGACAAGAGGCAAACAGTGGAGATCGAAAATGGAGGCACGGTGAGAAAGGGACAAGAACAAATGAGAAAGACAATGAACAGTCACAAAAAGATCGAGGGAAAAGAAATCATTTTAAAAACTGCCCCTGTAGGACAAAACACGCGATTTTCGCGACTGAGACGAGTCGCCAAAGAGTCGCCAGATCAAGCCGCCAAAACACCTTAGGACGAAAATATGAGAATTTTTCTAAGTGTTTTTCGCGACTGGAGGGTCTACCCGCGAGTGAGTCGCGAGCTGAGTCGCGAAAATCTCTGAGTGAACCTCGCGACTGGACCTTCCACTCGCGAACAAGTCGCCAAAAATGACCAGCGAAGATGCGACTGAGGCTCGCGACTTGACATACCCGCGACAAAGCCGCCAAAACAGGGCAAAACTGGATTTTTGAAACTTTCAGATTTTTAAATCAAAATACTTTCCAAAATCACCTAAAACACTCAAAAATCTTTTTGTGCTTGAATTAACAAAGATTGAGCATGTGAAAACACATTTTATCAAGTACAATCACACAAATGAATAAGGCATTTATTGAGCATAAACTTGTGTGTTGTGTGTGGATATCAACAATGAGATAGTCCTTCGTCTAATGTGAAGCTTCAATGATCAATTCAACCAAGGCATACACAATTAGCACTAGATCATGTGACCCATCTCAATTATAGAAATATGTATATATGACCTCCCACATAAGCTTGATAACATGATTTGGAGTTTTACATTTGACTCCACTTTCAATCAAAACAATTGATCTTTTTGATCTTTTTGAGACAATCATCTCTCATTGTGAGAGTGATATATGATATTTCACTTTAAGGAATAAGCCTTTGGCTTTTTGAATAAACATTCATTTTAATATGAGGTCGCTTACCCTTTTTCCTAGTCAAATACTAGAGTGTGCGACAGGCTTTTGCAGCTCCATATCTCTTTTCATTTGGAGATTTACATTTGGTGAGCTCTTTTTAGCAAAACAAAAATAACGAGTGGGAAGATATATAGACACAAGTCTATGCAAGTCTCAAGATCAACAAAACCATTCACTAATCATTCATGACAAGTTTGAAGATCTATTTACAACAATCACAAAGATTTCAAGATTTCTCCCACAGTGATATAGGTGCATGAAAACAAGCAATGCTCGAAAATGCACAAAGCCATTAGCACAAAGGTACAAGGCAAAACAAGTTTTGAGACAAAAGCTCAACAAAGTCAAACAAGCTTTTTGATTTTCTATTTTTATGTGCTTTTTGGATTTTTGACACAAAAGAAGAAAAATGATTTAACAATCAAAGAAAGAACCAACAGAATTAACAGAAGAACAAACAAACAATAACCAAGTTGCACAAAGGCAAACAAAGAAGTGTGTGCCACAACACAAGCAATCATATCAAATTATAAAAATGTGAAGCACACAACACACAAGAGGATCAAGGAATTGTACCGACACCAATGGTCTTACGGAGTGATTCAAACCGAGGACCATCGAGAGGCTTGGTGAAGATATCCGCCTTTTGATTGTCGGTGTGTATGAACTCAAGACACACAACTTTTTCCTCTACCAAATCACGAATGAAATGATAGCGTATCTCTATGTGTTTAGACTTTGAATGCTGAACAGGATTCTTGGAAAGATTGATGGCACTGGTGTTGTCACAAAAGACACTCATCGTTTCTTGAGGAATTCCATAGTCATGAAGTAATTTTTTCATCCAAAGAAGCTGAGTGCAGCAACTTCCAGCAGCGATGTATTCTGCTTCTGCAGTAGATAGAGACACTGAATTCTGCTTCTTGCTCATCCACGAGACAAGGTTGTTACCAAGATAAAAACAGCCGCCTGAAGTGCTTTTCCGATCGTCCACACTGCCAGCCCAATCAGCATCTGAATACCCAGCAAGACAATCATTTGAGTCTTTTGAATACCACAGACCATAGTTTGCAGTACCATTCACATATCGAATGATTCTCTTAGCAGCAGTAAGATGAGATTCCTTCGGATTAGCTTGGTACCTGGCACATACACCTACACTGAAGGCTATGTCCGGTCTACTGGCTGTAAGGTAGAGCAAACTTCCTATGATGCTCCTATACAATGTAGGACTTACTTCAACTCCCGACGAATCCACATTCAGTTTTGTGGAAGAGCTCATGGGGGTGGAGGCGTGCTTTTTGGAGTCTAGTCCAAACTTCTTGACAATGTTTCTGGCATACTTTTCTTGAGATACAAAAATACCCTCCTTCTGTTGTTTGACTTGAAGACCCAAGAAGAATGTGAGCTCCCCCACCATACTCATCTCAAACTCCTTCTTCATCTCTTCAGAAAATTCAGTAGCACGATCTTCGATGGTTGCCCCAAACACTATGTCGTCAACATAGACTTGTGCCACAAGGAGATAATCTTCATCATTTTTAACAAACAGAGTTCGATCTGCATACCCTCTCTTGAAACCTCTGTCTAGGAGATAATGTGTAAGACGATCGTACCAGGCTCTAGGTGCTTGTTTTAAGCCATATAGGGCTTTCTTCAATCTTAGTACATGATCTGGAAAATGAGGATCTTCAAATCCTTTTGGTTGCTCAACAAATACTTCTTCATTTAGATATCCATTCAGGAACGCGCACTTTACATCCATTTGATAAAGTTTGAAATTCAAAGTACACGCAATGGACATGAGGATACGAATGGATTCGAGTCTTGCCACCGGAGCAAAAGATTCATCAAAATCCACTCCTTCAACTTGAGTGTATCCTTGAGCTACCAACCGAGATTTATTTCGAATTATTTCTCCATCTTCATCAGTTTTGTTTTTAAAAATCCATTTTGTGCCTATAACATGAACGTTCTCGGGCCGTGGAGCAAGTTCCCACACATCATTCCTCACAAACTGATTCAGCTCTTCATGCATTGACTCAACCCAATTCTCATCTTGAAGAGCCTCTTCCACCCTTTTTGGTTCAAATTGTGCAAGATAACAGTGATATGTCACATGATTGGCTAGCAGAACGTTTCCTTTCCTGAGGCGAAGACCGTCTTCAAGAGATCCAATGATATTACTTTCCGGATGATTTTTGATAACTCTTGAAGATGGCCTTTTTGAAGTAGAAACTTCATCACTACGAGAGATAGGAGGATGGACTTCCGGAGGAGTAAGAGGGCTTGAGGTTCTAGACATCGATCTCGTTTCCATTCTTTGGTTGATTGGAGTCGATTCTACTTCTGGTATAGATACTTCACCTTCTATATCCAAAGCTTCTACCTCAACATCTGCCTCTTTGGTGCTTGGCCCTTCTACATTATCAATCATTTCCACCTTAGGTAAGGCATCATCAATCTTGACATTTATGGACTCCATCACAGTTTTTGTTCTCTTGTTAAACACTCTATACGCTCGACTTGTAGTAGAGTAGCCAAGAAAAATACCCTCATCACTTCTCGCATCAAACTTCCCAAGATTCTCTCGATCATTTAGGATATAGCATTTACTTCCAAATACCCGGAAATACTTCACTTTTGGCTTCTTCCCATTCCATATCTCATAGGCAGTCTTCTTTGTACCAACTCGAAAGTAAATCCTATTGCCAATGTGACACGAGGTGTTGACAGCTTCTCCCCAAAAACTTTGAGGTATTTGCTTGTTGAGCATCATGACTCTTGCCATCTCTTGAATCACACGATTTTTTCTCTCTACCACTCCGTTTTGTTGTGGAGTTTTGGGAGCTGAAAATTCTCTCTTAATTCCATTCTTCTCACAGAATGACTCAAATCTCGCATTCTCAAATTCCTTCCCATGATCACTTCTAACTTTGGCTATTGGAATCCCTTTTTCGTTTTGTAGTTTCTTGCACAAAATCACCAACCTTTCACACGCCTCTGATTTTTCTCTAAGGAAATCAACCCAAGTGTATCTTGAGTAGTCGTCCACAACAACCATAATGTATCTCTTACCACCTAGACTTTCTGTTCTGGTAGGCCCCATAAGATCAACATGAAGTAACTCCAAGCACCGAGAGGTGGCTATCACATTCACCTTGTGATGACTTGCCTTAGTTTGCTTCCCCATTTGACACGCACCACAAACGGTCTTCTTCACTTTTCCAAACTTAGGAAGTCCCTCGACTGCTTCAAGTTTTGAAACTTTCGCTACTTGTTTGAAGTTGGCATGCCCAAATCTGTGATGCCACAACTCCAACGTATCCACACGAGCACTTCTACACGATATTGGTGCCGTGGGAACAATTCCATAACAGTTATCAGTAGTTCGATTTCCTTCCAAAACCTGAATCCCCTCTTCATTGATGATCAAACACCCCTTCTTAGAGAATTGTACCAGAAAATCATCATCACAAATTTGAGTGATACTCAGCAAATTCGCCTTCAGCCCCTTTATGTACAGCACATCTTTCAACAGCGGCAAACCAGGTATCTCAATGGTTCCTTTGCCTAGAACTTGAGCATGACTTCCATCACCGAAGGTCACATAATCACCAATCTTTTCTTTGAGTGTCTTAAACAGAGACTTATCCCCTGTCATATGGCGAGAGCACCCACTGTCAAGATACCACAAACATGCATTGAACACCTTCAATGAGGTATGCACAAATAGGTTCACATGTGACAGACATTCTTGACCTTCATACACAAACTCATCATCAGTTTTCATGCTTCTTTCATATTGATATGTCTTTTTCAGATTCTCAATCATCTCACACAACGTTTTATTCTTTCTTTTATATTTCTTAATCAATGATTTAGATTCAGATATGCTACTATGTAAGACATGATTCTGACTTTCAAGAAATTCCAGCATGTGAACGAATACTCTAGCATGTCTCTTAGTTTTTAACAGTTCTACAAGATCATCAGTAAGACACCTTTCAGACCTATGCATAGAGTCATTTTCACAAACACTTAAGCTACAATTCAGCATGGTATAAAACAAAACAATCAACCACAACACAGGGGTCTAGGATCACACTTAGGTAATAAAACCTCAACAAGTGTACCCGCTCTGATACCAATTGAAAGTTCAAAAACGTGTAAAAACACCTTTGAACGTTTAGACCCCCAAATAACAACTTAATCAATTTAAGCAATATGTCAAACAACAAGTGTGCGGAAACTTAACATATGCTATCAAACGAAATTGATTAAATACTATCTAAGCCATAACAGATTAATATCCACAGCAGATAAATAAAAAGGCAAAGATAGAGAGGAAGGAAGATGCAAACACAAAGACAACACCCAATGTGTTATCGAAGAGGAAACCGAAGTCCTCGGCGAAAAACCTCTCCGCCGCCCTCCAAGCGGTAATCAATCCACTAGAAAATATAGTTGGGATACAAGGACAGCAATAGACCCTCCAAGCCTAATCTACCCAGTGCACCTAAGCCCTCCAAGCTTCTTGCTCCAACGAGGTTGCGCCGAACCTTTGTCTTTTCTAGCTTCCCGGATTCCGCTACTAGACCGTAGCATCAACCAATGAAGATTGGCTCCTTCCTAACTGCTTCCCATAAATCCAAACAGCAGACTCACAAAGATGATGATGGTGAGAACCTGGTTTGGTATAATGCCTCTCAAGGTTTTAACAATGGAGAGGAAGAGAGTTGAGGAATTTGAAGAGATTCTAAGGTAGAGATTGTGGGTGAAACAATCTGGTTTTTCTTTAGGGTTTCTCTCTCAAAATTCTCTCTGGAAGCTCTCTTTCAATCGTGGGTAATAAGGGTATTTATACTGGAGTGGAGAGGAATGTGAAACGTCAGAATTCTACAAAACAGGGGTGGCTCGCGGCTTGACCTCGCGGCTTGACTAAGTCGCGAGATCCAGTCGCGAGATAACCGTATGGCCAGTTGTCCTGTTTTGTCCTGTAGTGCTCCAGCTAGCAGACTGTTCACCTTCCAGCATGCTTGGCACGTGACGTTGCTTTTGGCGGCTTGAAGCCGCGAGTCACCCGCGAGACCCAGCCGCGAGACTCTGTTTCCTTGCACACTCTTGAGCAAACTTCACTCTATCTCACTCACTACCCTTACATCAAACCCACCTAATTACAGGGTTACTAAATGCTGAATTACAAGCAAATTTGGCACGGAATAAAGCCAATTAGATGGTTGAATAAATTCAACCTTACAATTGAAGTCACGTACTGGGATCCACGCAATTGGTTAGTCACGTACTGAGAGCCGTGTATTGAAAAAGAGAGATTGTTACTATAGAACAAGTCCAATTGGGTATTGGAATAAGGGTTCAACTGTAGGTTGGTATAAGGTACTAGGATTCCTTTACTTGTAACTACTTATTTTAATAATAGTGGATTCTTGGGAGTGGTAACCTTAAAATCACCCAATGGGGTTTTTGCCGTGTAGGTTTTCCCCATTCGTAAGCAAATCACTGTGTCAATTTAATTTCCGCTGCATATTTAGTTTAATTGGTGATTTGTTTGTACTATCACGTACATTGCATGTTAATTTGATTAATTAATAAACTTGACTAATTAATCAATTAATTTATCACAATGGGTCAATACGTTTTTGGCCTATCAAGTGGTATCAGAACAGGCACACTCTGATTAGGGTTAATCTTTACAGTGTGATCCATTAACCCCTGTTGTCATGGATAGAGGACAGTCTCTTATTATACCTCCTTTATTTGATGACACTAACTATACATACTGGAAAGTACACATGAGAGCTTTATTGTAGTCTATAGATGAGAAAGTGTGGCAAGTTGTAGAGATAAGCTGGACCAAGCCGAAGAAAGCACCGGCCGATTGGGATGATGCTACGATCAAGGCGGCAAACTTCAACAGCAGGGCATTGAATGCTCTATTTAGTGCAGTCACTAATGAGGAGTTGAAGAAGATATCCTCCATTGAAACTGCGAAGGAAGCATGGACCATCCTTTAGACAACCTATGGAGGAACCAAGGCTGTCAAAGATTCGAAGTTTTAGAGGCTCACTATAAGAATAAAACACACTCACTTAATACTAGTATAAGAATATAGAAGTATATCCATTAAAATCCTCCTTTTCGTTTTATAAGTCATGTACGCATAAACCCAAGAGACATAAATATAAAATCCTAGTGAATCTAGCCAAACAAATTCATCATATGATGGAACCTCACCTACACTTCTCATCAAATCATCAAGAGAACACTATCTATGGCTTAATAACCTTCATAAACAATGATTATAACCATAATCCCTAGTGCGCAAACCTTATTCCAAATCAAATCCTAGTATAGAGTCTGCAAGATCATAACCTAAACTCTAATACCATTAAAATTGTGATGCCCCAAACCCAACTATAAAGATAGGCACGTGACAACCACCACATGCTTATAAAGTAAGCACCCTACAAGTGTGCAATGCCTTCTTAACAACTAAAATTTATCCTAAAAAATTACAACAATTAAATTCAAAATACCTCAACAATTTCTTTATTCTTTAGATCTCCAATAATTTAATAGGATCATAATCCAAATCTCATGTACATAATGCCAATTGGCCAATGAATATAAACCTATTAGAAGACTATCCAATCCCAAAATCACTAAGCTTCTTTTCCTACTCACAACACAACATCAAAACTCCCAAAATTTGCTATTCTTCACAATCTGAAATTGGAGGGGAAAAATGGGGTGAGTTGACAACTCAATAAGTAACCAAAATCCTAATAAGCTCTATTAAGCAATAGATCCGTAAAGTAATAAGATGTAATATGAGTTTTCAAAAGTTATTATATACTATGAGTTTTCAAAAATAACTAAAGAAGTTTCATAGTCTTAAAATAATAAGTTGCAAATACATCACATACTTTAATCTTAAAAATATATCATAGATGGTTTTGAAAGTAGTCAATTTTCCATATATCAAAAGCTATAACTTATTGTAAATTCCAAAAATACATAAGCAGTTTTAATGACTCAAAATATTTCAAATACTCAAACATTTCCAGAATCAAATATGTAGTTTTAAGAACTTAAAATAGTTCAAATATTCAAACGTAATTCAAATTCTTAACAATCTTATGACTATGGTCATGTTATATCCCCATGACTAGGCATAGAGTACCAACGAATAACCCTCATTGACTGGGTATCAGTGTATCAATGAATAACCCTCATTGGTTTAGATATTAGAGTACCAATGAATAACCCCTATTGGCTGGGTATCAAAATCAATTCATAGTCAGATTGTCCATAATCATATATATGAAATTATAGTTTCTAACAAAAATATATCTTATTCAAGCATGTATATAAAAATCATATACTCAGTATTAAAATATATTTATAATAATCCTTTACTTGAAATCAGTAATACAATAGAAATAAAAATTCTAACAATTATATACAATTTTCAGTAGTTAAAAATACATTAATATAACCAAAATAAAATTCAATTAGGATGAGGTTACTTACCTCAGCTAACTCATCACAAAGAACTTCTCCCAAACACTTTCTCTAAAATCTTTAGATATTATCTAAACAATATTCAAACACCATACTCAATAATCAAATAATTCAAAAAAACTTATAACGGTATCCGACCAGAAAAGAAACTATTAAAAATATCCCATAATTTTTCACTACTATAAGTCTATACCAACGCAAAAATCCACATATTCACCATATATTTATTCTTTACTTTCTACCACTAATAATACGCTAGGATAAGACCTATAGAATACATAAAGGTAAAAATCACTTGTAAAAAAAGAGCAACACATGGACTACTCTTCAGGTACTTTAATTTCTTTTTTTTTTTTTTCCTATCACCTGCCACCATTATCATCTTTTGAGATGTTGACAACTCCAAGTACAGTCTAGGCCATGTGCCTTACAGAACAACCATTATTTCTTTCTTTTCTTTCTTTTTCTTTTATTTATTTATTTTTTTATGCAAAAACTAATTTATATGACAGCAAGGTCTATAAAAGAAATGGTGCATCTACAACCCAACCAAGTCCAATCATAGGATGGAAATTTGCAAAGTTTAAGATGGGCACTACTGCAGAATATCATGAAGATCCATCCTAGACTCATCTTCTTCTATACGATCTTTTTTTTTTTTTTTTGTCAGTCCTCAACTCATCAAATTGGTACTATTCCGACTGTGCAGAAACTTGTCCCACCAAGCCTAAAATTCTGCAGATTCTATCTCCGCTCAACGTAACAAAAGGCATAGATAATGATGATGCCGAAAAAATCACCAGTGAGTCACACGGTCCTCACGTGCTCCTGACAAGAACCTGCACAACACAAAAGCTGAAGACCTTAAGAGGAGTACCGATGTAGTACCGGCCAAATACCATCCGACGGTCAAGTTAGAGAAATCTCTTGTTCACAACTCTAGAGTACTAAAGCTAGGGTGAATTATGCGTACCTTGGTTTGTGAGGGTTTTGGGGTTTTTATAATAGTTGAGGGTTGACCTCTCTTCCTTAGTTTAGAAGTCTTTTCCTTATAGGAGTCTCCATGAGCGTATTTTTCGGAACCCTTTCCTTGTAGGAGTCCTTTTGATTAACACTGAGCGTGGAGCACAAGATAGCTTATTATACACGCATGCGTGGAGCTCAAGTAAAGCCACATCAGAACTGTTGGGGTCTGGCATACCCCCTTCAGCTTATAGTCGTCAGCTTTCCATCGACACTCAAGGTGCTCCCGTCAGCTTTGAGGTGGACCCATAGACTTCCTCATGTCATCACTTGTCAATAGACTGTCACTTCATCCCTTTTTATTGGTGATTCTAATATTGTAAATTTATCCTTATCACTCATTAATACACATATCTCGTGGGATCCTTTCCTACCTTCAGCTTTCTCCCCGTCAGCTTTTCATTCCATCTAGGCATAGATGCCAACAGGTCGTAAGATGAAGTCGTCACCTTAACAGCTTCGTCTTGTGTGAAGTTGTCAGCTTAGAGACTGACAGCTTCATCTTGCGTGAAGTCTTCAGCTTAGAGACTGACGGCTTTATCTTGCGTGAAGTCTTCAGCTTAGAGACTGATAGCTTCATCTTGTGTGAAGTCTTTAGTTTAGAGACTGACGGCTTCATCTTGCGTGAAGTCGTCAGTATGCATAATAGAGCTGATGGGTCTTTGGAGATCAACAACAACTTTTATTTTGCAAATTAAAAATTCCCCTTATCAGCTGCCCCTTACTTCATAGCCTCGTCAGCTTTAGCTGACGGGTTATGGAGTTAACATCATCAGAAAGGTCATTCATGTGTGATGCCTCGAGCTGCCTTTATCAGCTGCCCCCTACTATTTTTGAGGAAGGTGACAATCTTACCAAGTCCGAGGTGGACCTAAAAGATGATAGCGTCGTCCTTGCCTAACCTGCCGTGGACCAGCCCGTCGTCCCTTTGACTCCATCGGCCAATCCTCATGCTGAAGACCCTTCCGCTTCAGGCGTCCAGGCCCTTCTTCCAAAGGGTGATGAAAAGCCTCAAAACCTCCTGGCTTCATGAACTTAAGCTTTTTTCTTTCTTTATTGTAAATGTAAGCTAATTTCAGACAATGTTTGACGCCCGCTTGTTTTTGGGCTCTTGCTTGTAAAAACATCACTTTATTTGTAGTATTTTACGCCTGTCACTTTCAATATATATGCGTTACTTTTTATTTGGCATGTGTGTCTATCCTTGGCATTTGTATGTATGTTAGGATACGTTCGTACTTGGTAATTTAAGGCGAATCCATCCACTTAAGGTGTCTTTTAGACACGTCTTATTTAACGGTTTCAAACCATCTTCTTCTTTGAACGCATCCCTTTTGTGGACTGGTGGATTTGTTCATGAATCCTTCCATTTGTGGATAATGGTGTCAGCTTGCTTTTACTTGATGGACTCGTCCACTTGTGGAACAAGTCATACTTTGTGGATTTTGTAATAAATTCATTCATTTTGTGGGTTTCGTAATGAACTCGTCCACTTGGTGGACTTTATATTGAACCTATCCACTTTGTAGACTTAATAAAACCGTCCACTTGGACTTTGTAATAAGGTTGCTCACTTTGTGGATTTAGTAATAATCTCATCCACTTTTGTGGGGTTGTTCACTTTGTGGACTTAGGCTAATCTACTTCGTAGACTTGGTAATATGCCCATCCACTTTGTGAACCTTGGCTAGTTTGCTTTGTAGACTTTGGTCAAGTTTGTGGATTTATATTAAACTCGTCTACTTTGTAGACTTGGCAATAGGCCCGTCCACTTTGTAGACTTATGCTCGTCTACTTTGTAAGCTTGGTAATGGTTTTTGTCCAACTTTTGGACTTATATTAAACTCGTCTACTTTGTAGACTTTGGTGATAGGCTCGTCCACTTCGTGGTCCTAGGCTCGTCTACTTTGTAGACTTGGTAATAAATTCGTCCACTTTGTGGACTTAGCAGTAGACTCATCCACTTTGTGGACTTAGTAGTAGACTCATCCACTTTGTGGACTTTGTAGTAGACTTGTCCACTTTGTTGAGGTGACTAAGTGTTGGTACCTCGTCACCTTGTGAGTCATTCACTTGGGGTCGTGGACTAAATTGAGGTCACCTTTTTGGTCATTTACTTGTAGGCGACTTAGTATGGTGATCATCCACCCATAGTCAACTTCGGTCATGCGTCTACCCGTAGGTGACTTAACATAGTAACTGTCCACCCATAGGCAACTTTGGCCACGGGTCTACCCGTAGGTGACTTAGCGTAGTGACTGTCCACCCGTAGGCGACTTTGGCTATGCGTCTACCTGTAGGTGACTTAGCATAGTGACCGTTCACTCGTAGGCGACTTTGGCCACGCGTCTACCCATAGGTGACTTAACGTAGTGACCATCCACCCATAGGCAACTTTGGCTGTGCGTCTACCCGTATAGGTGACTTAGCATAGTGACCGTCCACCTGTAGGCGACTTTGGCCATGTCTGAATAAACTCCTCTTATTATAATAAACCATGCATTCATAGGAAAAGTAGTTCTTAAAAAGAAAACGAAGACCTGCCCTTTGGGCTTTAAAAGAGTTATTGTAGCAAAAACTAAAGTAAATAGAAAAACTGAGGAGTATAGCTAAAATTCACTACGGTAAACTAGAAATAAAGGAGTGCTGCTCTTCATGCCATCCTTTTTATTGGTAGTACTTCTGTAGGTGCTTGGTGTTCCATGGGTGGTGTAGCTTTTGTCCGTCCAGCGTCTCCAATTCTTGCCATCTTCTGCCGTCTGTCCTGTCGCATATCCTCCTGCCTTTCACTCTTCTCTAGAGTCAGAAGCACACATTTAGCATTCATATACTTGGTTGCCTTGTAAAGCACGTTCGACATAGTCTTCGAGTCGTTCTTGTATAGTGAAAATAGGAACTTACCCTTCCGCAGCCCATTTGTGAAAGCGGCTACAAGTATCTTGTCATCAGCTTCATCGATTGAAAGCGCCTCTTTGTTACAGTATGCTATGTAAGACCTTAGCGTCTCATCTTCCCGCTGCTTGATGCTTATCAAGCATGCTGTAGACTTCTTATACCTGTGTCCCCCGATGAAGTGCGAAGCAAATTGGGTGCTTAACTCCTTGAAAGTACTGATGGAGTTAGGCGTCAGCCTGCTAAACCGTATCCTTGTGGAACCCTTTAGCGTGGTGGGGAAAGCTCTACACATGATCTCGTCGGGTACCCCCTGAAGGTGCATCAGGTTCTTGAAGGACTCTTAATGATCTAGAGGGTCTTTGTTTCCATCATAGTTTTCCACCTGCGGCATACGAAACTTTGGTGGAAGGGGGAAGGAGTTGATGGATGCAGTGAATAGTGAGTCAGTTCGGTGGACCAGATCATCAAGGTCGCTGGACACCCGTCCTTTGAGGGCGTTCATCGTGACATCCATCTATTCCTTTATCACCTGCATCTCCGCGACAATGTGGGGTGGAGCCATATCCGTGAGGGATGGGAGGCTTACATTTTGTCGCTCTGGTCTGCTTGGGGCGTTACTACCCTCCAGTCCCTCTCGGTCTCGTTGCTCGGCACTGGTACCCTCCTGGTCCTCTTCCTGAGCACCGTGTCCTGCCTTCTGACGTAGTTGTTCTTCCAAAATCTGGTTTTACTTGGTCAGGCATTCCACAGTCGAGTTAGAGTCTACACTTGTCTCTCAAGAGCAGTCAGTCGTAGCTCGTCTTCTTGAACGATGTTGGTGGTCGCCATTGACCGAGTAAGTACTATGCAACTCTTTGTCCAGGAAGCGTTTGCTATGACTTACAAATATACTACAAAGCAGTTTCCCACAGACGGCACCAACTGATAATGCCGAAAAAATCACCAGTGAGCCACACGGTCCTCACATGCTCTTGACAAGAACCTGCATAACACAAAAGCTGAAGACCTTAAGAGGAGTACCGGTGTGGTATCGGCTAAATACCCTCAGACGGTCAAGTTAGAGAAATCTCTTGTTCACAACTCTAGAGTACCAGAGCTGGGGTGAATTATGCGTACCTTGGTTTGTGAGGGTTTTGGGGTTTTTATAGTAGTTGAGGGTTAACCTCTCTTCCTTGGTTTAGAAGTCTTTTCCTTATAGGAGTCTCCATGAGCGTATTTTTCGGAACCCTTTCCTTGTAGGAGTCCTTTTGATTAACACTGAGTGTGGAGCACAAAATATCTTATTACACACGCATGCATGGAGCTCAAGTAAAGCCACATCAGAACCATTGGGGTCTGGCATACCCCTTTCAGCTTATAGTCGTCAGCTTTCCATCATCGCTCAAGGTGCTCCCATCAGCTTTGAGGTGGACCCATAGACTTCCTCATGTCGTCACTTGTCAATAGACTGTCGCTTCATCCCTTTTCATTGGTGATTCTAATATTGTAAATTTCCTTATCACTCATTAATACACATATCTTGTGGGATCCTTTCCTGCCTTCAGCTTTCTCCCCGTCAGCTTTTCATTCTGTCTAGGCATAGATGCCAACAGGTCGTAAGATGAAGTCATCAACTTAACGGCTTCATCTTGTGTGAAGTTGTCAGCTTAGAGACTGACAACTTCATCTTGCGTGAAGTCTTCAGCTTAGAGACTAACCGCTTCATCTAGCGTGATGTCTTCAGCTTAGAGATTGACGGCTTCATCTTGCGTGAAGTCGTCAGTATGCATAATAGAGCTGACAGGTCTTTGGAGATCAACAACAACTTTTATTTTGCCAATTGAAAATTCCCCTTATCAGATAAGATGAAGTTACTACTTACTGAACATAAAAAATCTGCAGTAACAGCGTCTAGTTTATCGAAAATAAATCCAAACTTTTCTTTGTTTGCATCATTAAAACTCTCGAATAATTAAATAGTTTCACTATTGGCCATAATACCCACATAAAAAAATACTCTAATTTCAAATAAAGCTTAGATTTGATAAGAAATAGATTCTTAGACTCTTACCTCAATTATGCATTCAAACCTTCTCTACTTGAGTATTTATGGTAGTCTCCTCTCTCAAAACATCTGTCACTATACGCTGACTTAAATTAGACTATATATGCTAGGGTTTCAACCTTACTTTCTAAAAAACCCCTTAGAAATATTAATTATAAAATTGACCCCATAAAAAAATTTACTTAAATAACCTTTTCTTTTTTTTTTTTTTTTCCTGGGTATTACAATTATCTTCTTCTTCTTCCAATCCTCCATACCTTTCAAGGTCGAAACCCATTCATTTTTTTTTTTTTGGTGGGGTGCAGTGCTGGGCTCTTTAAGTTTCTGGAGAAAATTTGGGCTGTGGAGACCGGAGTTTCATTTTGTTGACAACTAAAGTTTGAACTTTGAATTCAAAAATATCACAGGAGACCTCAACATTGCTTATTTTCTTCATTTCTTGATGAGATCGAACAACACTTAGAACAGTGTTAGCACTTGGGACTCAGACCCACTCTAACTCTACAACTTTTATCAAAGTCCAACATCCGTGTAACTATTTTGTTTCAATTTTCCTTCATCATCTTTTTTTTTTTTTTTTTCCCTACAATTCTTATATTTTGTTAAGCCTTCTAGTTGAATTGGCACCTTCCCATGCACAAAATGCTTAAGGCTCTAAAAGAGAAAATGTTTAAATATAAGGTTAATACTCCGTAATATATTGTAATTATCTTTAAAAAAAAAAAAAATTTATGTCATAATTTTTACCACAATTTTAATATAGTCGACTATGAATGGTAAATTATTATTTTTATGTAGGTCCATCACTTATAGTTGATCATATCATGTCCGGGTGGAGACCAAAAATTGTTATGTTAGTCTTTCTATGGCAAAAATAGCCAAATACCACTCTTTTTCAAAATTATTAGTGTTTTACCACTGTTTGAGAAATATTTAGCAATGTACCACTTTTTTGAAACTCGAGTTTGTGAAACTCGATTTTGACATGGAACTCAAGTTTACAAAAATTGAGTATCTTAAAAAAGTCCACTTGGAACTCGAGTTTCATAAACTCGAGTTCCTTTTGCCTCTATTTCAAACACTTTCACTACCTTTTCACAATTGTTGACTTATCTTCCATCCTACATGACCCTGACAATAGAAAGAAAATAGGGAAACCCACACCTGGAAGAATAAACAAAACTAGAAGAATAAGAAACAAAACTGGAAGCCAATGAGAAAAAAAAAATAGATAGAAGTTGAAAAAATAAAAAATTAAAAGAGATAGAAAGGCGTGCTGTGGGAGTTAACAATTGTGGCTGTGTGAGTGCTATTGTTGACTATGTGAGTGCTGCGGGAGTCAACAATTGCGGCTGTGTGAGTGCTATTGTTGACTGTGTGAGTGTGTGGGAAGTGTTTCTTGCATGGTACTCAAGTGTCTTAAACTCGAGTAACACACTGAACTCGGCTTTCCCGTTCCATGTGACATTTTTATGATACTCGATTTTCTTAAACTCAAGTTCCATGTCAAACTCAAGTTTCAAAAATTCGAATTTTAAAAAAGTGGTACATTACTAAATATTTCTCAAACAGTGATAAAACACTAATAATTTCAAAAAATAGTGATATTTGGCTATTTTTGCCGCCTTTCTATTGCACTTCTACTCTAGGTTTTTTTTTTTTTTTTTGAGTCCTTTTTGCTGTCTGCCGCTTATTTCGCAATGTCAGTGTCACTACGCAAGGAAATTCCAAAGGAATGAATGGAAGGTGGTGGCGTCGTATCTTGTGGGCGGTGGTAATTGGGTTTTAGTTGTAGAGATTTTTTTTTTTTTTTTTTTAAGTCGGCTAAGAAGAAAATAAGACAACACAAAAAGAAAGAAGAAAAAATTAAAAGGAATTCTTCATTGACTTTTAATTTTTATTTATTTATTAAACCGTCTATTGCATAAACGGAATGATAAAAGAAAGATTAATGTGGTCATTCCTCAAAGTTTAAGGTTTTTTAATTTCTTCTTAGTAAAAAAAAAATAAAAAAAAGGTTTTATAATTTCAAATTGGACCCAAAGTTGGGAGGGGAATTCTTTTTTCTTTTCCTTTTTTTTTAATTAAAAAAAAAAAGGTTTTATAATTTCAAATTGGACCCAATGTTGGGAGGGGAATTCTTTTTTCTTTTTCTTTTTCTTTTTTTTTTTAAAAAAAAGGAAAAGAAAACCGAACTATAGGGTACTATATATGTATAATCTCACTTTCATGGATTCGTTAACATTTAACCTTCGATATTCAACTAATTGATGCAAAAAGATTTGAAGCTCAATGACATAATTTGCTCACAAAAATAAAATAAAATAAAAAAGTTGTGGATTCAACATGCAAGTAACAAATTGCCCTTCTAAGTGTTTTATGGGGGTCTAAGTCTGCCACACGACGAATTGGTAGGTTGTCCCCCCTTGATAGTAAAAGAATTGTTCATTTTTGAAATCTGGCTCAAGAACTAATTGTAGAATCCTCAAAAGCTTGACCAATCCATTTGTGCTCCATTGTTCTCAATCACTTCCATATTTTTTCCTTCAATTCTTTCCATCAAAAAAAAAAAAAAAAAAAAAAAAAAAAAAAAAACCCAATGGCTGACGCTCTAGTTGGAGGAGCATTTCTCTCTGCTTTCCTCCAGGTTTTGTTTGACAGGATGGCTTCTCATGAGGTACTTGAGTTCTTCAGCCAATGGAAGCTTAACAATGAACCGCTGAAGAAGTTGAAGACAACTCTATTATTGATCAATTCAGTCCTCAATGATGCAGAAGAGAAGCAGATGAAAAGCCCAGTTGTCAAAGAATGGGTGAACGAGCTAAAAGATGCTGCCATAATGCTCAGGACTTGCTGGACGAGATTGCTACTGATGCTGCACTCTACAAGTTAAAAGCCGAAATGGAAATTAGCAAAAATAAGGTACGAAGCTTCAACTTGATTTCTCATAGTTCTTACAATGGAATAGAAGTTAAGTTAGAAGAGATTCTAGGCAGACTAGAATTTCTTGCAAAGCAAAGAGACCTCCTTGATCTCAAAGAAGGTGGTGGTGAGAAATTTTCACAAAAAAGGCCAACAACGTCTTTGGTAGAAGAATCTGGTGTATACGGAAGGGATGGAGATAAGGAGGCCATAATAGAGTTGTTGCTAGAAAATGATGGCAGTGGTAATAACATAAATGTGATTCCCATAGTGGGCATGGGTGGTGTGGGCAAGACCACACTTGCGCAGCTTGTATATAACAACAAGTTGGTGATGGAGAGTTTTGATGTCAGAGCATGGGTTTGTGTTTCACAAGAATTTGATGTGCTTAGGATCACAAAAACTATTCTTGAGGCAGTGACTTCCTCGTCAGGTGATACTGACGACCTAGATCTACTCCAAGTTAGGTTGAACAAGAGTCTTGTGGGAAGGAAATTTCTATTTGTGTTAGATGATATTTGGAATGAGAATTACTTGGATTGGGAGGTCTTACGAACCCCTTTCAAATCTGGGGCATATGGAAGTAAGCTCATCTTAACAACACGTAATGAAAGTGTTGCATCAATTGCAGGCACAGTTCCAACCTACCATCTAAAGCATTTAACGGATGAAGATTGTTGGATATTATTTGCAAAACATGCATTTGGCAACCGAGAATCTAAAGAACATCCAGAGCTGGAATTAATTGGTAAGAAAATTGTGAACAAGTGCAAAGGCTTGCCTTTAGCTGCAAAAACACTTGGTGGTCTCTTACGCTCGAAGTTGGATTCTAAGGAATGGCTTAGGATATTGGAGAGCAATATATGGAGTTTCTCAGACTGCAAAAGCAATATTCTTCCAGCTCTTATATTGAGCTACCATTATTTACCTTCACATCTAAAGCCATGCTTTGCTTATTGTTCAATATTTCCTAAAAATTACAAATTTAAAAAGGAGGAATTAGTGCTCTTATGGATGGCGGAAGATTTTTTGCCTAAAAGAGAGAATTTAGAAGAAGTAGGTATTGAGTACTTCTATGATCTAGTATCCAGGTCATTCTTTCAGAGGTCAGGTGGTAAGAATTCATGCTATGTTATGCATGACCTTTTGAATGATTTAGCTTTATTTGTCTCTGGAGAATTTTGTTTTAGAATGGTGACAGACAATTCATATGATCTGTCAGAAAAGACTCGGCATTTTTCATATTCTAGATTGAAGTTTGATGCCTATGAAAAATTTGAAGCCTGTCTTGGAGCCAAGGGTTTGCGAAGCTTTCTACCATCAAATTTGTCAGTGCGGTCTGGATGCTTTAAGTAAAGAAGTTATTCTTGACTTATTACCAGCACTGAGAAGCTTAAGGGTACTATCTCTATCTGACTACTGGAATTTGACATTTCTACCAGACTCAATTGGTAATTTAAAACATTTACGATATTTAAACCTTTCTCGCACTGCAATCAAAGTATTACCTGATTCAGTGTGTACTTTACACAATTTGCAAACATTATTGTTGGCAAGTTGTCATTCTCTCACTGAGTTGCCTGCCAACATGGGATGGCTAATTAACTTGCATCATCTTGATATTAGTGGAACAAACTTGATAGAAATGCCACTGCTAATGGATAAATTGAAAAGTCTCCAAACATTAACTTCTTTTATTTTGGGAAAAAAAGGTAGCTCTGGCCTCAAAGAGTTGGGGGAGCTCCGGCAACTTAGGGGAAGCCTTTCAATTTTGAAGTTGGAAAATGTTGTTGATGCTAGAGATGCTTTAGAGGCTAATTTGAGGGATAAGTTGCAACTTAATGAATTGGTGTTAAAGTGGGGTGGGGATACAGATGACTCCAAAAAGAATAGAGATGTACTAGACCAATTGCATCCTCATGTAGACCTGACAAAGCTTACCATTGAAAATTATGGTGGCACAGTTTTTCCAGACTGGTTAGGACATGAAGCCTACAATATTGTATCAATCCAAATTCATAATTGTAAGTATTGCTACAAATTGCCACCGTTTGGGAAACTGCCCTCTCTGAAGAACCTCTCTATTGTGGGATTAGATGGAGTAGTGAATATTGGTAGAGAGTTTTATGGGACTCCTGCTTCTGGGCGCAGGCCATTTGGATCGCTAGAAAATTTGCGCTTTAAAAACATGTCAGAATTGCAAGAGTGGCTTCCTTTCACGGATGACAATGGAGGTGCAATAGCTTTCCCTCGTCTCCAACAGCTTTGTATACAAAACTGTCCTAAACTGAGCATGGGTCTTCCCAATGGCATTTTTTCTTTGAAATCAATTGTGATTGATAAATGCCAGCAGCTTGTCGCTACACTTCCAAGTGCTCCAGCCATCCGTCAAGTGAGGTTACAATATTGTCATAAGGTGGTGTTGAAAGAATTACCACCGCAAGTGTTGAAGCTCAAAATTATCGGATATGACAACTTGGAGTCCTTACCTATGGACAACAACAACAACTGCCTTGAAGAGCTAGATATCTCTGATTGTCCATCTCTCACGTTGCTTCCCAGTAGTGGTATTGCTGATACACTAAAATCACTTGGTGTCAAGAACTGTGGGAAATTACTGTTTCCGATGCACCATCGTTATGCTTCCCTTGAGAGTGTGTGCATAAGAAGTAGTTGCGATTCTCTGGTGTCCTTTCCATTGGATTTATTTCCAAAGATGAATCATCTTGATATCCACGGATGTCATAATCTTCAGTCCCTTTCTGTTTCAAATCAAGGGCCCCTTCAGTATCTTAAATCTCTCAGAAGCTTAGAAATCAGTAACTGTTCCAATTTTGTATCCTTTCCCGAAGAGGGACTGCCTGCACCCAACCTTACCAGGTTCAGTGTTGGTTACTGTAATAATCTGAAGGCACTGCCTGACCAGATGCATACCTTGCTCCCATCCCTTCGGACGTTGAGTATTCGGCTTTGTCCAGAACTTGAGTCTTTTCCAGATGGGGGGTTGCCAACCAGTTTAAATGCACTCGAAATCTTTTTTTGTGAAAAACTTATCTCCAGCCGCACAGGGTGGGGTTTGCAAGGACTGTCTTCTCTTAGAAGCTTCTGTATCAGGGGTAGATGTGAAAATGTGGAGTCCTTTCCAGAGAGGGCGCTGCTGCCCCCTTCTCTTACATCCCTTGAAATCTGGAATATTCCCCATTTGAAATCGCTGGATGGCAATGAGCTTCAACATTTCACCACACTTAAAAAATTGGGAATTGGCTGCTGCCCAAATCTGCAGTCCATGCCAGAAGAGGGTCTGCCAAAATCGTTGTCGTTTCTAAGTGTCAAGAAATGTCCATTGCTGAAAACTCGGTGCCTTAGGGAGAAAGGGGAAGACTGGCCCAAGATAGCTCATATACCCATCATAAAAATTGATGAAAAAGTGATCTGAATATGATGAGCTTAATTTCTACTGGAACCCAGCTCTTCAATATATCCAACTTCTTCTCAGGTACTCTGCCATATGTCAAACATGTTGCTATTTGTTAACTTAATTTACTATGATCTGGTGGTTCTATTTTTGTTGACCTTAACTATCTACTTCAACTAATGATTTTTTTGCGATATTTGAATCACCAGGAGAAGCAGCGCTAGTGCTTTGTCTGGTCAGTAGAAAGTCGATGAATTCTTTTCCGTAAGGTTGAAGCTCTTTAGTTTAGTACTATTATTATGTTGTTTTGGTTTATAGTACTGTGGAAACCTCTCTCATTTTATATCTACATTTCTTGTGAATCCTTTTCAGGATGTTGAACTATATATACAAAAAGTAACACCCTAGTGAAGAACCTAGTGGAAAAACTTCATTTTGTCTTTCTTTTTGGGCAAAACCCATCCCAACTGTCTTCATCTAACAAGACATGTTGATTGAATATATGCAGCTTTTGACTTAATATCAGAAGAAGGCTCTGGCTGTGTGGACTGAAGTTGGAATATTGTGGCAGGTGCTGTTGAATGAACAGCCCTCAGGCTGCACAAAAACGATTATAGAATGGCCTGTTTTACATACCTTTATTTCTGTGACTACTTAATTGCAGAATCATGGTTTCAGTTTTGCTCTTTGCAGTTCTTGGTACTTGGTATGTACCACTTCTACTTAAACTTATACTATTTCTTCATGAAACTCAAAAAGCTTATTCTTCTAATAGATTTTCATAATTTCAAGTGTTCTCAGTTCCCTCTATTACCGGAGGAAGTCCAGTCCTTATGCTTTGTTCACCTTTAACTGGATCTAATACTGTGTTTACTTTGCACAGATTATTTTGTTTGATCATCTATTTGGAGTGCAAAAGGTGGAGTAAACCTACTCATGTCATGAAAAATTCTTGTATCAATATTTAACTTCATTTTCATTTTATCAAACATTTTTTTTTTTTTTTTGTTTTATGGTGAAGGTTGTATAATTCATTTCTCTTTCATCATAATTCTGAAAGGATAAAAGATTTCATATCAACTTAATGTTTTCAGTTGAGACATCTAATAGTCATGAAGGGGAGGCGAATAAGAGATTAATAAATAGTCAAGATCTTGGCAAATTCCATTTGGTGATTCTGATCCTTAGTAGAAATGGGAGGTAATAGAAGCATTTACTATTTTTATTTGTGGGAATGGCACACACAAACATCTTAATTTGTTAGGATTTGCATTATGAGCATACTGGTATCCAATATAGGCATCTCTGCTTCATAATTTAAACTTATTTGGATTAGTAGTAATTTGAATCTACTGAAATTTGAACAGGGTAACACAACATCAATAAGGATTGTGAATCTCATGTTGATCTTCATCCAGCAGCATAGAAGTGAAAATCTAGCACTGAAAACTACATACATCAGGTTTTTTTAAAATTGTTTGCACTCTTCTCCATGTATGCTAAGGCTTCAGTAATAAGAAATCTATTTCACCAATTTCAATTTATCATCTGACAACCGTCAATAAAATTTCTTTTACCATGAGCTTTAGAAATGTTTAGCTGAGCTGAGACAAAATAAGAAGAGACATAAGTGATAATTGCATCGTATAATAATTATATAAGATAGTTAGAGTAACCAAATGAAAGCTAATTTCTCCATACATCTTCATCATGAATATTTTTTTAAATTTGCAGATCTCAGTGTTGGGCTATATCTGAACATTAGTATGCTATTATGATGTCTAATGATCAATCAATTTCAGGTATGATTTTGAAACCTTGATTTAAATTTTTCTGTATTAAACTTGGTCATTGTTTTTGTCCACTCATCTAATTAAATCTCTCTTATATATATAGGACTCATACGTTAGAATTTTGAAAACTATTTCATGACTTGTGCAAATATGGAACCTGTGGACTTGGAAAGAGTAAACAATGTTGGCTGACTAAAGATTTTGTGAGCCTGCCTAGCAAGAGACAGAGGATGTTTTACTTCTGGAACTAAAAATATCCGGGTACATTTGATTCCATCCTCGATGTTATTAGTCGTCCTGAGAACAATACTATCGCTTTTGTCTCTGGAGAATGCTAGTTTAGTAGGGTTCAGTTCTGTTTAATGGTACAACTTTGTAAGACCTTATTAAGGCCTCTGGTGTAATGTTAAGAATTGGGTAGTTTCTTTATTTAGTTAAAGATTCTAAACCAAGAAATTTCATTCTTTCTGGATTAATTTCATTTGGTTGGTTTTGCATCATATATTTGGGTGAGCAACCCAGTTCTGTAACCAAGCCTATATCTTAATTTTGAGATTCTCAGTTTCTAAACAAATAAACTCGTGTTAGAGCAGATAACACAGTTGAGCAATAAAATAGAGTAACACAACTAGTTCAAACTGTTCAGTGGTAGAGCTTTACAGACATAATTGGAACAAAATGAGTGCGATTAATGAAAGAGAAAGTGATCAATGATACCTGCTGATAGATTAGGTATAATTTCCCTTGCCAAGCATTGTAGCTTATCTGGGACCTCTTGGTGTTTCCTTTGAAGGACCAAGGGGTTGGAGGAGGAGTACTTGCCAGAAAGAGAGTTCGATGAAGAGAAGGCCACTAGGAGTAGAATGCAAAAGTAGAATCCTCAATATTTTAACATTTTCCAACTTTTTGCTCTAGAAAATGATTTAGATACCATTTTTTTTTTTTGCAAAATGCATTCTAAGCCTATAAAGCTCTAAAAAATAGTCTCAGCAGGAATGTCAGGTTTAACCAAATAAGAAAGGAAACAAAATTCAAATAAGGAAATATAATCAATACTAGGACTTATAAAATATTCTAGACCTCATCGAAATAGGAATAGTACAAATAAGATGCAGGCCAAATTGAAAAAGAAAATAAATGATCTTGGTACTCCAATTTTAAAAATTTCGGATTGGTCCCTAAAATTTTGGGTCGGTATTTTAGTCCTTAAATTTGAGGTTGGCTCAATTGATTTTGGTCCCATGACTATGGGGTTGCTTTGATTTTGATCTCTTAAATATGAGGTCGAATCGATCTTGATCCATTACATATGCGGTGAGTTTAATTTGATTCCTAAAAAAGGGGACATCTCATCGCTGCATTAGTCACATTAAAAAAAATACATGGGGAGACTAAATTCTTTCCTTTTTGAAATTCTAGAGACCAAATCCCAAGTTTTTAAATTAAAGGGATCAAAATCGAACATGCACCAAATGTTTATTAAATAGTGATAAAGTGATAAAATCCAAAATCTACTCATTTTTAAATGACTAAATAGAATTTCAAAAATTCTATATTGGAGTGATACAAACAACTCTTAGATGATAGCAATTCTTAGGATGGTAACTGTGAGGCCTGATAATTCGTGGCCTAGGTCCATTCTACGCTTGGGCCCAAGACCTGAGCCGAGGAGAGTTATTACCGAGGACGCATAATGAAAGTCCAAGAAGGGCACGAGGACATGGCCGAGGACGATCTTATGCTCAGCACCTCCCAAAACGCCTGAAGAAAAGGGCAAACTCAGTACAGGGGCAGGGCAAGGGAGAAAGCTGCCAACATTGTAATACAGAATTCTGCATCTGACAAGCCCATGCTCCAAACCATGCCATTTAACTTTTCCAACAACCCCCAACCACTCTAGGTATGGATTGACAGGACAGGTCTGCACCCCAGAAAGTAAAACTTACACATGGACACGAAAAAGGGAAATGAACGCTAGTATAAAAGGGAAAGAAAGCGAAAGAGAAAGGGATCCCCAGGAGGAGGAAAAATCCTAGAAATGGAGAAAAAGGAAGGGTACAATGCTCCTCAGACACTGTCCGAGGACTTAGATCCCACAACCTACACTAAGGGAAGACTTAGCTAGTCAAGCCAAGTCCGCCCATATAAGAGCTTCCATAGAAACCCCGACTACACCGCTCACCTGTGCCCAAGGTCCTGTCTTTCAAGCCCACTCTCTACAAATCATATTGTTAAGGCCCTTTACATACAAGCCCAACGTCATTCTTGGGCCATTAGAAATCGTGTCCCTACAGTAACATTCTTCTTCTTCAACATTTCAATTTTCATATTCTAGAATCCCATGCATTGTCACACTCATTAGCAAATATCCATTGACAACTTTGAATTTAGCTTGATTATGGTTTTATTATTATTTTTTATATAAATTAAATTAGTTGAGCCTCTCTATATTATTTTTTTTATATAAATTAAATTAAATTATTGACAGTGCATGTCGTTTTGGATATAGATTAGCCGGCTACCGACTAGTTTGTCCCGTTTGGTGTTCTTTTTAACAAGCATCAACCTGAGATGATGTTATTTAAGTTGACAAAGACGGACAATGAAAATAAATTACAAGGTTTCTAAAAAGCAATTAATAATTTTAGAGTTTAAATTATCAGCAATTTTAATAATTTAAAAAGATTTAGCAATTTTTCCAAAACGATTGAAATGAAGAAGTAAAACCACACATTATTATATTACTAAATATGACTATGATACAGGATTTAAAAATTGCTAGCTTAGGTAATATCCACAAATGCCTACACACAATATCCATAATTAAATGTGTTGATGTATTTATTTTAAAACACAAAAGGATGATATCTACATTCAAAATGTAAAAAAAGTAGATATATTCGGAATATATAAAATTAGTTGTATGAGAAAATCATTACCCACACTCAAATTATAAGGGTGATGTTTTACAGTTTTCATTGTCTGCGATAGATAATACAAAAATCATCCTAAGTTCTTGTAGATAGATAATTGCTTAACAAAAATACAGAATAAAGAAATAAAAAATCTTAAATATATAAGAGTTAATATTATTGGGTTTTAATGACAAAATATTACTTTCTTTTTTATTTTTAATTTACCATTGTTAAGATTTTAGCAATTTTTTTATTTTTTTTATTTCCCTAAAAGATTTTATTTTTATTAAATTATTAGAACTTGTGTTAATGCATGGGTTAATTAAAATTGAGAAATGATATGTTTACAATATTTTCACAATATTTTTACAACAAATCTTAAGTGACAGATCATTATTGGTTGTTATTGTTGAGGCAAAAACATAATCTTAGTGTTAGATTCAAATTTAAACTAATAACAATTAACCACTTATGATTTGTTGTTAAAATATTATGAATGTAGCACTTCTCATTAAAATTTATAGGTACAATAAAGATATGATTCAAAAATATCATCAGAGTTGAACAATGAAATAGTTAATAAAAAATCACCTTAAGTTTTATGATAAAAGTTGGCAAAATTATATTATTTGTCTCTAAAATTTACCCTGTGAGCGCAATTAGTTGCTTAAATTTCAAGTGAGCACAATTAGTCTCTTAAATTTTAAAATTGAGCATTATTAGTCATTTTTTAACTACCGTTAGCATTATTGCCTATGTGGCTACAACATAATGACCTAACATCTTTTAATCTTTTTACTTCAAAGTGTTTTATAAACTAAGTGTAAGTCTATATATATTGTAATAGCCACGTTGGAAAATTCGCCAGGTTAGCAACTTTAGCATGTGAGTCATTCTTTTTTTTTTTTTTTTTTTTTTTTTTTTTTTTGTTAAAAACATTTCCAAACTCTTTGTTCCTATGACCACCCCAAGCTTCCTCTTCCTCTTCCTCTTCTACCAATGGGTGTCGTTGCCTCTGTCACTACCGTTGTTGCTGTCGTTAGCCATACTTCCCTCTAATCCAAATGGCTGTTGTCGCAGCCGCATCAACCAGCACAGACACCTCTTTGTTGTTTGACAATCTCCATGGATATCCACCAATGACTAATCTCCAAAGATCTCTATGTTTCTTTGCTTTTAAGCTTTATTTCCAATGGATCTATAACTATAATTAACATGAAAGGTTTAAATCCATTTCATTAGAAATCTTTAATCCTTTTTTATTTCCCCTCCTCCAACCAACATTCATGGGGATCACCGACTGCCTTTTATTGCACAGATCTAAGTTTGGGTGCAAGATTGCCTTTTATTGCATAGATCTATGTTAGGTTTCCTGCATGGCTGCACCCAATCATAGACTATTCCCATTAACAAGAAAGGATTTATGGTTAATGAATTTGTGTGAGAGAGAGAGAGAGAGAGTTTTATAAGACTTTTTCTACTCAAAGGTGGATCTCTTCAACTCAATACTAACTTCACAAGATTTTTGTTGGCTGTGAGATGCTCTGGTGATTCGATTGGAAAATTGAAAGTAGCGTAAGAGAAAGGGGGGCTGAAGCAAATCAATTTTTTTTCATTATAATAAATAACTAGCCGCGAACCCGCGCGTTACGCGTGATAATTATTTTTATGGTGGTTTTATTATTATTTTTTTTTCACAATTTAAACTAATTTAATAATGAGTAATGTATTTTGTAATTATATTTTTATTTATTATAGGAACAATCATAAATATAATATAGGAACAATCCAAAACACCAATAAATGTAAACTAAAAAAAATTAATAAAACTTAACAATGATTAATTGAAACAATATTAGGATAAAATTTTGTTTTTGATAATCTATTAAAATTATTTTCTTTGTAGAAATTATAATTTCGGCCACCCAAAACATATTAGCAAATAAACAATTATTAGCAAAATCTAAGAATTAAATTTCTATACATGCATTGTTATAAAATAATAATAATAAAAATAAAATTGGAAAAGTTAAAATTTGTCACCTATCCGATTATTTTCGTTTGGCTAACCTTTACTTTTCTTTAAATGAATGGCATTATAGAGTACTTCTAATACAGTAATTAAGAGTACTTTGTCTACCATAAGGAATTAGAAAATAAACAAAAATTAGTAAAGTCTCATAGTTTAACATCTAAATTGAGCACTATAAAAAATCATGATATGTAACAGAATAAATACTAAATTATCCAAATCATGCTATGTAATAGAATAATATTCTATTCTTATATGCTATATTTAATTCTTTAGAACACAATAGGATAATATTTAACCATCAAAGAGAATAAATTTTTTTTTAAAAAAAATAACAACAATTTAAAAAACAAAACTAAATCGCATTAACCCAAAATAGAGTTTTAAAGAATATAAAAAATTATCAACCTAAAGTAGAGAGGCAAGAAAAAAAAAATCCACCCAAAAAAAAAAAAAAAATATATATATATATATATATAGAGAGAGAGAGAGAGAGAGAGAGAGAGAGAGAGAGAGAGAGAGAGTACCATTTTTTTTTGTGAGGGAAAATTATGCATAGAATAGAAGAGATAGTGACAAATTTATAGTAAGAGGATGTGAATAAGAAGAGACAAAAATAAAGAAAGATGAATGGTAAGAGGAAGAATGATATTAATGTAGAGGGTAGTGGGAAGATGAAGAGGTAAGAGAGGGAGAAAGATTAAAGAAGTAGTGGGGAGATGAAATGGTAAGGGATAGAAAAAGGTTGGAGAAGTGTAAATATTAAAAAAAATAAATGTTAAAAACAATTATAGGGAAATTGGTAAGGGATTCAACCTTTTTTTTTTTTTTTTTCCTTCCTTTAAGCTGAAAATGTTCACACAAAATCCTAAAACTGAACTGAAAAGGCTTTAAGTTGGGTTTGATAGTGGAACTAAATAAATAAGAGGTGAGCTGGATTAATTATATAGATTTATTATAGGGTGATAGTGGAAGTAAATAAATAAGTAGTGGGCTGGATTTATTATAAGGTGATAGTAGAAGTAACAATTATAGGGAAATTGGTAAGGGATTCAACTTTTTTTTTTTCCCCTTCTTTTAAGCTGAAAATGTTCACACAAAATCCTAAAACTGAATTGAAAAGGCTTTGAGTTGGGCTTGATAGTGGAACTAAATAAATAAGAGGTGAGCTGGATTAATTATATAGATTTATTATAGGGTGATAGTGGGAGTAAATAAATAAGTAGTGGGCTGGATTTATTATAAGGTGATAGTGGAAGTAGATAAATAAGTAGTGAACTGCATTTTTAAGGCTAAAACTTGTAAAAACCATTTTAAAATTGTAGGACAATTTTTTTTTTTAAAATGACGTGGCAGCTGAAGTGGCGCAACGTGAGAGCAGCAGCATTAAACGCTACGCTTAAGCTTTTAGTTTTTTTTTTTTTTTTTTAAATGACGTGGTAGCTGATGTGGCGCAACGTGAGAGCAGCAGCATTAAACGCTACGCTTCAGCTTTTAGTAATATATAGATTGAGAGATGCTCCGTCCACAATATTTTTACAACATTTTTACAACAAATCACAGGTAGTTAGTTGTTATTGGTTCAAATTTGAACCTAACACTAAAAGTACTTTTTTACCCCAACAATAACAATCAGTAACAACCTACCACTTAGAATTTTTTGTAAAAATGTTATAAAAAAGTTGTGGACATACCATTTCTCTAAATAATAATCAATTAAAAAATTATGCAGCAACCTTATAATTAAATAGTTGAGTTGGCATTTGACACTTAAGTTGCCATGTCAATAAAGACTAATAATGCTCAACTTTGAAACTTGAGGGACTAATAGTGCCCACTTGAAACATGAGGGACTAATTGCGCTCACAAGATAAACTTTAGGGACTAATAGTTTAGTTTCGCCATAAAATTTTATATTACTAAACCTTTTGTCAAAATTAAAATTTATGATTGACAATTAAAATAATTAAAAATAATTTTTTTCTAACTTCTAGTAATAGAATTTTCATTTTTTTTTTTTATTATAGAGTTTCAACCTATAATGGTTGAGCTAACTAGAATCCATTAGTTTAATGATTCAATTGTACATATAACTAGTTGCAGACCCACGCAATGTGTGGGAATATATATAAATCTATATAATAACTAATAGCCGAAACGTTTGACTTTTTGTTAACTGCGTTTTATTGCGCCATGTGGCTACACAAATTATTGCCATGTTTACATTTAAAAACACCGAAACATCATGTCTTTTCGTTTGGTAGAATAAGAGAAACATTTTAGTGAATTAATACACAATCACACAATGTTCTGTTTCAAACAAACGCTTCTTTTTGGCTCCTGGGTAGTTACAAATTATGCATCTTTCACATTCGTTCCCACAAAAAGAAAAAAGAAAAGAAAAATACGAGTACACTTCTTATCTTTTTTTTCTTCCCTATACGTTTCTCTCTCTCTGATAATTTATTTTCTACACAACTTTGATACATTGCTCTATACAAGTTTTCCTCTATTTACCAAATATATCATAACACTCTCCAATGGGATCTACGACTGTCTCTTCAAGGTACAGAATTGGGAACACTGTAAGTTGCATGTTTCACTTTTCTTTTTGGTGAAAAACAAGAAAAAAATATTAAATAAAGGTTTTTTTTTTGTTTTTGTTTTGTTTCTGTCTTAATTTTTTTAATTCATTTGTAGAACCAAGTGCAGGAATGGTGGACATAACAAGCACGGCTATGGCCATATCAAGTAAGTTTATCAAGATTTGAATTTTTTCTAACCGCTAGGTTTTTTTTTTTTTGTTAATTTGGAATTCTGTTCTTTAATTTCTTAAATTTGAGTCCTAATTGATTCACATAACTTCACGTATAGGATCATTGTCTCCTCAAAATATCAAAGACTGCCACTCCTGTAAGAGTCTCTCCTCTATTTGTCTTTCTCTCTAATTTCTTCTTCTTCTTTTTAATTGAATTTGATCAGTCTGATTTACATTGTTATTTTAGATTTTTTAGTGATATATATGGGCCCCGAAGCCACATAGCAGATAAGGATATAGCAGTCAAGTTATTAGAATAATTGTAGCAGTTTATCCCTATCAAGTGACAGTAGTTTTCTCTATCATAAAAAACAAAAAAGTAGCAGTAGTTTTTTGCGTTTTTTGTTGATAGGGTCAAGTAGCAGTAGTTGGATTTGAAATAAACTCATTCCATTTTGTAGAGTAGATAAGGTGATTACGTTGGTTGTCATTAGTCATTAGGATGTTATTATATCATTAGCCAATTGTTTCAGCTATTTTATACAGAAAAGTGATGAAATATAGATCATTAGAAAATTTAAACCAACACTCTTTGATGTTAGGGTCTGCTGTCAATTAAAGGTTTCATTGTACATTTTTTTTTTTCTTTTTTTGCAAACTGACTATTAATGTACCTTCAAGCAAATTAAATATATAAATATATATATGATTATTATTGAATTATCCCGTGCATTGCACGGTTTAACGATTAGTATTATATAATGGGGTGCAATATATAAAAAGTAACACTTAATTCAAGTATTTTCAATTTTTTTTAATGATTTCTTCACGTATTTTTTTTATCTTCTCTACAAATATATCATTCTATTATTTTTTGTGTGTTTGATTAATATTTTTTTTAAGGTGAACCATATCTTTCTAATTTTTGTTGTAGTGTGTTATATTAACCTAATATACAACTAAACTTTATAAGTTTCAACTCTCTTAAGGAATAAGTAGATATCATGATAATCAAAACTCATCACAAAATTACAAATTTATCTTAACCAAAATTAAAATGAAACCAAAGAAATAAAAGACAGACCTTATCATAATTTATTGTTTAAAAAATTGGTAGAAATATTTGAATTCATGGCCATATTAAAAAAAAAAAAAAAAAAAAAAAACTAGGTATTAACTCAAACCAAAATTCAATCAAAGATATAAAAGGGAGAGAGAAGACTTTGTAATGAGAAATTTAAAATAAATAAAATAAAAACACACACATACACAATAACAAAACACATATTAAAAAAAAAACCATCAATCTTAATTAGAGTTATAAAAAAGAACAAAAATTCACCAAAAGAAAGTAGAGAGAGAGAGACTACTCGCAATTTTTGTATGAGAAAATATATGAATTGAATGGGAGAAATGATATCAAATTTATACAAATAAAATAGGAAGAAGAAGAGTCAAGTTATAAAAAAGAGAAAATGACAAAGGAAGTGTAACGGTGAAGTAGAGAGTAGTGGGGGAGGTAAAGAGGCAAAGAGGGAAGGAAAAGTTGGAGAAAGAGTAATCGTAGGTGTGTACAAATAAAATGGGATGAAAAAAAAGTCAAGTTATAAAAAAGAAAAAAATGATAAAGGAAGTGCAACGGTGAAGTAGAGAGTAGAGGGGGAGGTAAAGAGGCAAAAAGGGAAGGGAAAAGTTTGAGGAAGTGTAACCGTAGGTGTGTACAAATAAAATGAGAAGAAGAAGAGTCATGTTATAAAAAAAAGGAAAATGATGAAGGAATTGTAATGGTGAAGTAAAGAGTAGTGGGGGAGGTAAAGAGATAAAGAGAAAGGTTGGAGGATATGTAATAGTAGATGTGTACAAATAAACTCGGAAGAAGAAGAGTTAAATTATAAATAAATAAAGTGAAAATGATGAAATGTAATGGTGAAGTAGCGAGTAGTGGGGGGGGGGGGTAAAGCGGCAAAAAGAGAAGGGAAAGGCTGGATGAAGTGTAACCGTACATAGGTGTATACAAATAGGGAGAAGAAAAGGTTTTTGTTTTTGTTTTTTGTAGATAGTAGTGAGAAGAAAAGTTTAGAAAAGAAAAGAAGAGATAAAAAATAAGTAGATGATGTGGCTCAATGATTGAGTAGCAAAATGTGTGTGTGTGTGTGTGTGTGTGTATAAGGATGGAAAGAAAATGACACTCAATGTTGACATGAGCTTTCAATATAGACAATAGACAATTAGAATTTATGATGGCGTGAATTGCATCACATTTGGCCGCAAAAAGTTAATTTTGCAATAGACAATCAATAAAGATGGAAAACCAAAAAAATAAAATAAAATAGTAATGTGACTGCTAATGTGGCTCAACAGGAGCATAACAACAATAAATGCTACGCTTTAGCTTTTAAATATATATAGATATATAGATGCGGTAAAAACTATTTATTAATCGCAATAAAACAAGTTTAGGAAAAGTTATATTTTAAACCATATAACTTAGGGGGTGTAACAAATTAAACCCTATAATTTTAACAGTTTCAAATTAAATCTTGACATTTCTAAAAATAATAAATTAAATCTTATAGTTTCAATACATAACACATTAAACCCCAAGATTTTAAAAAGTAACAAATCAAACCCTCAACTCATGTGATGTTGCTTAAATTAATTAAAGTTTAATTTGTTATTTTCTGAAACTTCAATACTAGATTTGTTCCTTTTGAAACTATAAGATTAATTTATTATACCCTTGATCTATAGGGTTTAAAATCTAATTTACTCAAAATTTAAAGTGTCTAAATTAAAAAGGTAAAGGGACTATCCACATGGTACGAGGAGAATAAACCCAAAAATACATACATATATATATATATATATATATATTAAAAAAGAAGGTAAATACAACATATAAAACAAAACTTGTCCAACATCTCAGTGAGTTACCAATGGCAGTGGAGGGACAAGGTGGAGTTGTCCGCCAAGTGGGCTAGTGAAAATAAATTTTGATGGTGCTGGTTTTGGTGCATCTAATATGTCCGGTATTGGTGTGGTGATACGGAATGGTAATGGGGATGTTTTGGCTTTTTGCTCTCAAAAAATCCCTCAAGTATACAAGGCTGAAGAGATTGAGGCACTGGCAACCTTCAAGGCTTTGTCTTTTGCGTTTGAGTTGGGATTTCGTAGTGCTATCCTTGAAGGTGATTCTCTTGACTTGATTCAAGTTTTGAAGTCAAAGGAGCGTAGCTTATCACCAACGGGCTTACTGTTTGAAGATGTGAAAGTGCTTGCAAACAATTTTGTAAGATTGTTGTATTCTCACATTAAGAGAAATGGTAATAGAGTTGCTCATAGTCTAACTAGAAATGCATTATGCATACCAAATTTTCAAGTACGGATGGAAGATATTCCATCTCATATTGTTTCGATTTTACAATTGAATGTAGTTGAATTACATTAATAAAATCAATCAATTTCCTTCTCAAAATAATAATAATAATGTCCAACATTGTGAAAAGATGAAGGTCCAAAAAGAGAGATCCAAAATAATGAATTGGATATTATTCCAATGTTTGACCGGCTCAATCTAAAGATTAATACTATTTCTTATTTTGGAAGTTTGTTTCAATGAAAGAAATATAAAATACAATACTTTTTTTAAAAATAAAAAAATTCTATAACTAGGAGATGAATTTTTTATGTAAACATTATGTAAAAATAATTTTTTGTATTTTCTAGTGTTTGGTAGCTTTAGAAAAAATGAGTTAAAAGGACCTTAATCCTTAAACCAAGTGAACATTGGTACTATGATACATGTAGTTTCCTAGAATTTATTGAAAATAAATTCTTTAATCTTACCTATGTTTGGTCTAATTAAATACCATATGAATTGAATTTTTTTTTTGACTTGATCATTGGCAGTGATCAATTCGAATCAAAATATAGGAATAAGAAAAGAAGGTTCCCATTAGATTCAAGGTTATATAGGAATAAGAAAAGAAGCAATTGTTACAGATTGCAGTCACATTCACAAGCTCTTTTTTTCATTGTTGTTCTTGAATCCTTCCTGACAAAGCAACAAAAAACAAAAACATAAACAAAAAAAAATGCTTCCCGAACTTGTGGGAGGGGCATTACTTTCTGCATTTTTTAAAGTGCTGTTTAATAGGCTGGCTTCTCCCAGAGGCCGGGATTTTGATCAAACACTCTTTCACAAGCTAAAGACAGTTCTGCTGACTGTTAATGCAGTGGTCATTCATGCAGAGGAGAACCAGATCACGAATCTGGCAGTAAAAGAGTGGATCAATGAGCTCAAAAATGCTACCTATAATGCTGATGATTTGCTGGATGAGATTGCCACTATAGCTTTACGAGGAGAGTTGGAAGCTGAAGCTATGGCCAATGGAAAACAGGTAACACCTGGTCAATTCTGTGTTCTTAATCCGCATAATCAAGAATCCATGCTGAAAAAGATAGTTGAAAGACTAGATTCTTTATCAAACCAGAGAGATCTGCTCAATCTAAATGGAGTTGGAAGGGGGAAACCATCATGCATGTTTCCCACAACTTCTTTAGTTAATGAATCCAAAGTGTTTGGCAGAGAGAAGAATAAAGAGGAACTAATGGAGTTTTTGCTTGCTGGTAGTGTGCGAGAATTGGTTGTGATTGCTATAGTTGGGAATTGTGGGGTTAGCAAGACGACAATCGCTCAGCTCTTGTATAATGATTCAAAGGTGGAGGAACATTTTGAATTAAGAGCATGGGCTTACGTTTCAGAAAAATTTGATGTTTTAAACATCACAAGAACCATTTTTGAATCAATCACTCCAAGCGATTGCAATGTCAGAGACCTGAATGTTCTTCAAGTCAATCTAAAGCAGAAATTAAAGGGAAAGAGATTTCTACTTGTTCTAGATGGCATTTGGAATGTGAACTTTAGTAATTGGGATTTGCTGTCAAGACCCTTATCAGTTGGAGCCTATGGCAGTAAAATTATTGTGACAACTCGTAATCAAAGTGTTGCATCAATCATGCATGCTGTTGTTACTTATCCTTTGCCGCAGTTGTCATTTGAAGCCTGCTGGTCATTATTTGCAAACAATGCATTTAATACGAGAAACCCTGCAGAACAACCAACCTTAAAGAGAATCGGTGAGGAGATTGTCAAAAAATGCTAAGGCCTGCCTTTAGCTACAGAAACACTTGGAACCCTCTTGCACTCGAAAGTAGAAGTTGAGGAATGGCATAGAATACTGCAAAGCAAGATATGGGACCTACCTAATGACCAGAGTAACATACTATCCGCTTTATTATTGAGCTACTATCATCTCCCTTCACATCTCAATCAATGTTTTGCTTATTGTTCAATTTTTCCCAAGGGCTATGAGTTTGAAAAGGAGAAACTGGTTTTCTTGTGGATGGCAGAAGGTTTCTTGCAGCAACAAAAGGGTAATGACACAATAGAAGAAGTTGGAAATGAGTACTTTCGTGAACTATTATCGTGGTCATTTTTTCAACAATCGCCTCACAACAAATTGTTCTTTGTGATGCATGACCTTGTGAATGATTTAGCTCAATTTGCATCTGGAGAATTTTGTTGCAAGTTTGAGGATGGCAAACTGCATGGAATTTCAGAAAAGGCTCGCCATTTTGCATTGTCAACCAATCGCCTCGATGGCCCTGAGAAATTTGTGGCACTTCAGGAATTGAAGTCTCTTCGAACCTTCCTTCCACTAAGCTTTTCAAATCCTGCTCAATGCTCTGCCTTAAGCAAAATGGTTAGTGATTTATATTTGCCAATTCTGAAGCACTTACGTGTGCTTTCTTTTTCTGGTCAAGCGATCAGTAAGCTGCCTGACTTTTTGGGCGAATTAATTCATCTACGTTATTTGGACCTTTCCCACACTTTAATCAGTGAATTACCTAGCTCAACATGTTCTTTGTATAATTTGCAAACATTGTTGTTGTCAAGTTGTTATAGTCTCACCGTGTTACCAGAAAACATTGGAGACCTCATTGATTTACGCCATCTAGATGCAAGTGAAACCAACTTAGCAGAGATGCCAGTTGCATTTGGAAGATTGAAGAGTCTTCGAGTGTTGACTAATTTTGTTTTGAGCAATGATAGTGGGTCAAGGATCAATGAATTGGGCAAGCTTTCACATCTTCGAAGTACACTTACCATCTCAAAGCTGGAGTATGTAGTCATGCCATAGATGCTTCAAAGGCCGACTTGAAAAGTAAAAATTATCTTAATGAGTTAGTTTTCCAATGGAACTCTGACACCCATGAAGTACAAACTGAAACAAAAGTACTCAACAATCTGCGGCCTCATGAAAATTTGAAGCTAACCATGGAAAACTATAGTGGTACAAGGTTTCCCAATTGGTTAGGTGATGCCATTTTTGCTAACATGGTATTCCTACGTCTTAGCAGGTGCAAAAAATGTATGGCCTTGCCGCCACTAGGGCAGTTATCTTCTCTTCAAGAGCTCCGCATCTCAAAGATGGAAAGATTACAAAACCTGGATGCCGGATTTTATGGGAACAGCCATATGGGAGTCAAGCCATTCAGATGTTTGAAAACTTTGTCGTTTGAGGATTTGCCTAATTGGGTGCATTGGATACCTTCTACAAATGAAGGCGAAGAGTTCCCTTCACTCCAAGAGCTTCAAATACAAGGATGTCCTGGATTAATTGAGAGCTTACCAAAGCACCTTGGTTCCTTGACAAAATTGGTGGTTTCTGGGTGTCGGAAGCTTGAGGCTTCAGTTCCAAGGGTCCCAACCTTGAAAGAAATGAAGCTGCATTGTTTGGATGCTTTGACAACCCTGCCTGAAGAATTGTTGGGAGGCAATTCTTGTTTCCAACAATTGGAAATAGTTAACTGCCCCTCGCTCATTTCCTTTTTTAGAGGTGATTCTCTTACTACATTAAAATCACTTTCTATTTCTTATTGTAGACAATTAGAGTTCTTCCAACCTGTGCATGTGAATCACCAATTTGGTGTTCTTGAACGTTTGCATATATTAAACAGCTGTGATTATTTGGAATCTCTGCCATCAGGCGTATTCACCAAGCTTCAATATCTTCATATTAAGGACTGTAGGAATCTCAAGTCCCTTTCAATTCAAGATATGGTTCTCTCATTTCTTCAGGAAATTGAAATCAAGGATTGCCCAGAGCTGGAATCACTTCCTGGAGGGGGGATTGCATACTTGCTTACCATTTTTTCTAAGATTGGAATTATCCAATTGTCCAAAGCTATCTCAATTTTCACAAGGCAATTTGCCCCTTAATTTACAATCTCTGATTATTAGTAATTGCAACAATCTCACACCTCGAAAGGAATGGGTTTACATGAAATGGTGTCTCTCACTTGTTTTGAGATTGAAGGCGGCTGCAGTAATGTGAAGTTTTTTCCAGAAGAGGGTCTGTTGCCCAACACTCTCACTTCCCTTCGTATTAGCAGACTTCCAAACCTTGAAGTCCTCGACAAAGGCCTTCAGGACCTCACCTTGCTTGAAAAACTGGAGATCAACGACTGTGAGAAGCTCGAGTCAATGCCAGCAGGGGGATTGTCCACCACTCTTCTTCACTTTTAATCACTGAATGCTTGTTGCTTGGCCCTTTGTTGCCAAGAGGGAGGTGTAGAAAGGCCCAAGATTTCTTACATTTCTGGCATACACATTTTCCCGATTCCTGATCAAGTGAATGAACACTGATGAAAGCAAAAATATGAAAACACTCAATTTTCTTCAGGTACCTTTCCTATACTGGACAGATGTGCTAGTGCATAGTTATATTGTTTCAAAGTATTACAAATTCTTAACCATGTGAATGAATTTTTCTTTTCCTTCTCTAAAAATGTTCATCTCATTGGCAGTCATAAAATTCTGATCGGCAGTGGCCGTGTCCAATCCATAGTAGCACATGATTCATCCTTCATTCATGGTTTGATAGATCTTCACCATGAAGCTACATATTGTGCACCGCTTTAAGTTCAACCAGAGAAGAACAGAAAGAATACAGCTTGGACCCTTTCATCTTGGATCCATTCTTGTTTGGCGGGTATTCTCATATTTCATTTTGGAGTTTGGACTTTATGGTTATGTAACTCAATAGATTTCATGGTTATGTAATTCAGTAACTCTATAATTTATATATTTCCTAAGTTCTTCACAATTGTTGAAGAAGTATGTTGTGATTCTTATTAATAAAAGTGATGTTGTAATGGGCTCATGTCAAAGTGAAGTTCTAATTACAACTTGTCATGCATTTGTGAAAGAAAAATGTGATTTTTTAAAGAAATTATTTTTTGTCCATAAAATTGCTCTATTTAACTGGTTGCGAGAAAACAATAAAGGCTCAAATTGACTTTTCATCCCTATATTTATGGGGTGTTTTCATTTTAAATTTTAATCCTTGATTTTCCCCCCTTGTTTCACTTTAATCCTTGAGTTTCCTGAGATGGTTTTCATTTTATCGACATTGTCTGTCTAATAGAAAATGTTGACCTAACTAACATATTATTTACGTGTCACTTAATTACCATAAAAAAATATTTAAATAATACTCCTATTTAAAGTGCTATGTTGATACTTGGATGACAAAAAAAGGTATTTTTATAAAATGGTAAAAATATAAAAGTACTTTTAAAAATAAAAATAAAAATTCCTTTTCCTCTACTTTCATGGTAACCAAACATAATATCTATACTCTCCCACTTTATTGGCAATCAAACACAACACTGTCAACACACACACCTTATACGCAAATGATTTTTGGTGAAGAGAATCATCAAACCTCCTCCTTATATGTAAATCCTAACACCAAAATCATCCCTTACAAAGAGAAATCAAACTCCGTAGGCCCAACAAAGACTAAGCAACAATGGGCAACCTAGACACGCCAACCTGTGAAAGTTTGGAACCAACCTAGACATGCCCAATTAGTTTTGTTGGGTGTGAGGGGCTTATTTATTTTTTTTGGGCTTGACCTTTTTTTTTAATTTTTTTTTATTAGAGGTTTTAGCCATCATAAATTAGGGCCACAAAATTTCACAAATATTAATGTGGCCTGCTATGACCAGTAATATCATTACCATTACTATATGATAAAAAAAAATAGTGCAATTGTATGTTCATGTAAAAGTAATATTACTTTAATCAAAACTTATGATTTTAACTAGTTGCAACATTGCTTATCATAAAGTGATTGAGACTTCAACACTTACATATATTTCTACTTGTTTCTCAAGAAAGCATATATATATATTTTCCTACTCCTAACCTGAAACTAGTGATAGCTAATGTAAATCAAGTGCAAATTGCATGACTTGACTGTAAACATCTTGCCAGACACTCCTTGTTAAGCTTAGTGTTGGCAAATTCCATAACTTTACCTTGTTTGGGTTGTAATATTTCAATTTCAAGCACAAGACCAATTGTCCAAGAAGCAGCTCAAAGAAAAAAAAACAAATTAATTGACTATTTAATGACTTTAGAATCCGTGACATACATGATAAACTATACAAGGCCACATTATAATTGACCTAAAAAGAGCTTTGAGAGGTTTTAAAAGTCTTTTGTGTGTGCTACCATAGAAAGGTCAAAAACCTCTATTTTACCACAACTTTTGAGTACAAAATGCGAATCCAAAGACGAAGTTCTTATTTGGCAAGCAAAGCTAAAGCCACATAGCATTATCACAATACAATTTCTATGGTCTCAAACCTTCAGCATGGCCCTTGAAGTCACGAACACTGATCATGTGGAAGATTTTAGATTAGAAGAGTTCAAGGGGCTCAGAGTTGATGACCCAAGTCCACGATAAAAAAAAAAAATTAATATGGTTATTGTTGATGACCTAAGTCCATAGGAAAAAACCTATAGCAACTACATCTTAACTGTAAGAATTGTGTTACAATTAACCCGATATAGCGAATATACAGTAGTTAGTCCTATTGTTGTAATATTTGCACTGGAAGTAAAATTATGACTTATTCTATTGGTACTGGTAGGACCTATAATGAGCTTGAGCCTCTTGGCATTAAGGAAGGATGGAATGTTAAGGTAATGTAATAACGACCGATTTTTCGCAACCAGCGGCCAGAAAATAACAAGAATTGGTTTACCATCATTGAAAATAACGATTGATTCATGATCATGGAATATTCCTTTATCAGCACAATAGAGGTTTGTCTTCTTCTTCTTTTTATACTCAAGAAATTTGCTAGCTATCACAAAGAAACAATAGTAAAGAAAACAAAATAAGGATGCAATTAATATATAAGATTTCTAGTAGTTCTCGCTAGTTACCTGTGGCTCCACGGCACATTGTTTACTAGTCATGAGCTTTCTTCCATCTTGATTGATTCTTGCTGCAAAAGCTTTCAAAAGCTAAATCCTCTCTACAAAGGAAACTCGTTTTCAGGAAACATGAAATGTTATATTATTGTAATAGCAGATAACGTTCAAAACCGTCGGCCAGAAAATGATAACAACTGGTATACCATCATAAAAAACAATGGGAATATTATAATGAATAATTTCTTTGCTTACTGTACTAAGAAATTATCTTGAGACACATACAGGTGAAGAAAACATAAAAGGATACTGAACCAGCCTATCCCATTGACTTGTTAAAAGCCAATAACTAGATTTGATTTCTAGTATTTAATTACCACCAATCAGTTGTGAGTTCAAGCCACTTTGTTAACTTGTTATTAGCTTTGTCATTCTTCTGCTTGATCTTGCTTCAAAAGCTGTCAAAAGCCAAAGTTGATCGATCTCTTTCTTGTTTCTCTATTTGTCGTTCCCTGTCTTTCTTTCATTAAAAGTTGGCAGCATGGCTGACTCGTTGATGGGAGAGGCAATTCAGGTGCTGTGGGACAGTTTGTCTTCCAAAGAAATCACTGACTTCCTCCTAATTCATGAAGTTGACAATGGATTGCTGGAGAAGTTTAAGACAAGGTTGCAGTCTGTTACTTCGGTGCTTAATGATGCTGAGGAGAAGCAGGGCAAGAGCCAAGAAGTTGAAGCATGGTGGGACGAGCTTCTAGATGTTGTCTATCATATTGAGGATCTCGTAGATGAGATCTCCACTGAAGCTCAGCAACATGAGTTCGATGCTGAACTCATGGTGAGATTAGTCCAGTTGGGGGCATTCATTTATTAGGCAAGTGGGTTAAGAGCCACAAAAAGGGGATAGAAAAAAAGATGGGGCAGATCCTTGCCAGGCTAAGATCCTTAGCCAAGCGAAGAGATGAGCTCGGTTTGAAGAAAGGAATACCAAATGAGATGAAACAGTCCCCCGAAAGGAATACCAAATGAGATGAAACAGTCCCCCAGCATGCCCACATCTCCTTCTGTTGATGACTCTGAAGTATTCGGGAGGGATGATGATAAAGAAGCAATTTTTGAACTGTTACTGTCAGATGATGCAAGTGGTGAAGAGTTGTCTGTGATTCCGATTGTGGGTGAGGTTGGGATAGGCAAGACTGCTCTTGCTCGGCTCATTTACAATGATGATAGAGTTAGAGAACATTTTGAATTGAAGGTCTGGGCTCATGTTTCAGATCATTTTGACATGTTCATGGTGACAAAGGCAATTTTTGAGTCGTTCACTATGCAATCTTGTGATCTCAAGGATCTCAATTTGCTTCAAGTTAGATTGCAAGAGGGCGTCCGGGGAAAGAAATTTTTACTTGTTCTTGATGATATTTGGGCTGAGACTTACCACGATTGGGAGTTCTTACTATCTCCCTTTAAAGGAGCTGCTAAGGGAAGTCGTGTTATTGTTACCACATGCATACAATCTGTTGCATCAATGGTGGGCACTGAAAGTGCTTACATTATGAGAGAATTGTCTAATAGAGATAGTTGGTCATTGTTTACAAAATTTGCTTTTGGAGATCAAGACCTGAATTCATATCCAGAACTAAGAGTTAATGGCAAAGAAATTGTGGAGCTGTCTGGCGGTTTGCCTTTAGCATTAAGAACACCTGGGGCTCTCTTGGGCCTTAAGCTACAAGTGGAGGAATGGGAATCTGTACGGAAGCGCCTAATACATTTTCCAAGTGAAAAACGTGAGGTTCTCAGTCCATTAAAACTGAGCTATGATCATTTTTCTGTACATCTAAAATGATGCCTTGCATATTGTTCAATATTTCTGCCAGAATATGAATTTGAGAAAGAGAAGCTAGTCCACTTATGGATGGCAGAAGGTTTTTTGCATCTTCCCGGCGAAACTCAAAGCATGGAAGAGGTTGGTGATGAATACTTTCGTGAATTATTATTAAGGTCTTTTCTTCAACAATCAAATGGCAATAAATCACGTTTCATGATGCACGATTTATGAGTCACTTAGCCTCTCTTGTTTCTGGGAAATTTTGCTTCAGATTGGAGTATGATGATACCTCAGGCATGAATGCATGGACCCGGCATTTGTCACTTTTCAGATGCAAATATGATTGCCCAATGATATTTGAGGCCATTGATAAAGCCAAGTTTATAAGAACATTTTTGTCACTGGATCATGAATCAAGTCATTTTAGCAGTATTAAGCTACAGAATTTGTTGTCCAAACTGCAATTCTTACGAGTGCTTTCTTTATCTCACTATCATATTACCGAGCTACCTGTTTCAATCAGCAAGTTGAAACATCTACGTTATATGAATCTCTCTCACACAGCAATCAAGATTTTACCAGAAACAGTATGTGCTCTATACAATTTACAAACATTGATATTGTCAAATTGTCATTATCTAACTAAATTGCCAAAAAACATGTGGAAGCTTATAAACTTGCGTCATTTTGATATTATTGGAACTGACTTAAATGAGATGCCAAAAGAAACGAGTAGATTAGGAAGTCTTCAAACACTTTCTAACTTTGTTGTCAGCAAAAAAAGTGGCTCAACAGTCAAAGAGTTGGGGGGGGGGGATTTTGTATCTTCATGGAACACTTTGAATTTCGAAGTTGCAAAACGTGGTCTGTGCAAAAGATGCAGCTGAAGTAGGCTTGGTAGAGAAGACACAACTTGATGAGATATTTTTGGAATGGAGTGGAGACACAGTTGATCCGAAAAATGATAGAGATGTGCTTGAACAGCTTGTGCCTCATACAAATTTGAAGAAGCTGAGCATTAGTTTCTAATGTGGCACGAGATTTCCAAGTTGGTTGGGGGATTTTTCATTCACTAACATGGTTTTCCTACGCTTGTGCAGATGCAAGAATTGCTTATACTTGCCACCACTCAGGCAGCTACCAGCTCTAAAAGTACTCATTATTGAACAGGTGGATGGAGTAAAAAGGGTCGGTCCTGAATTCAGTAGGATGGATAAGTCATTTCAGTCTTTGGAAACTCATTTGAGGGGATGTTGGAATGGGAAGAATGGGTTCATCTGATGTTGAAGGTGGAGAATTCCCTTGTCTGCAAGAGCTTTCTATACGGAGATGCCCCAAGCTGTGGGAGAACTTACCCAAGCAATTTCCTTCAATAGTAAAAGTTGAGATCTCTAAATCTCAAGAGCTTGTGACTACACTTATGACACAGGCCTCAATTCACAAAAGGCTTTTACATTATCACGATAAGGTTATGTTCACAAGTGATGATAAAGTTGTCATTCTCTGAGCAAATGACCATCTTTACATCCGAAGGTGTTGTAGAATCCTCACTGCCCCATATTGAAGGTGCTACAGAATGCCCCGTGACTCAAACTCAAACCTCGAACAACCAAGGTGGAATGCAAGGCCTCTCCTCTTTTGAAAGCATGAAAGTTTCAGAAATATCACAACTATTGGAATTGCCATTAGGGTTGCAAAACCTCAAAATTGAAGGATGTGATACGTACTCTGGAGTTCACACCTGAAAAATTGATGGACAAAATATCTTCTCTCCAACATTTGTATATCATTAATTGTTGTTCTCTCAAGTCCTTTCGAGGCCATCCACCTACTTCCTTAAAAAGTCTATATATCCAAAACTGCAAGGAATTTAAGTTTTTCCCACCTGCAGAGAAAACAGACCAGTATGAAGAACTTGAATATTTTTGCATAGGGAATAGCTGTGATTTCCTGATATCCCTCCCATCAAGCTTCTTTCCAAATCTTAGAACTCTTTCTATCTGGGATTGTGCAAATCTAGAATCCCTTTCAATGCTAGAGGAAATTCAGGAAAATCCCACGTCTCTTGAGGCCTTGGAGATCAGGGATTGTCCTAAGCTAGTGTCTTTTCCAAAAGGAGGATTGCCTACCCCAAAACTGACATCTATTTGGTTCTCCAATTGCAAGAATCTCAAGGAGCTGCCTCATCAGTTGCACACACTCATTTCTCTGCATTCAATGTTTATAAATAATTGTCCAGAACTTGTGTCACTTTCAGAAACAGGTTTGCCTTCAAAACTAAGTTTACTCAGTATCACTTTCTGCAACAAACTCATGCTTGGGAAGGAGTAGGGTTTGCATAAGCTTGCATGTCTTAGTCGGTTGGAGATTGAAGGCGGATGTAAAAGTGTGGTGTCATTTCTAGAAGAGAATTTACTACCCAATAGTCTCAAATCTCTACGCATCAGCGGACTTTTGAATCTCAGATATCTGAACTATAAGGAGCTTCAACATCTTACTGGTCTCAAGACATTGGAGATTAGTTTCTATAACAGACTCCAGTCATTACCAGAAGAGGGTCTTCCATCCTCACTGTCTTTACTCTGCATCAAAAAGTGCTCCCTGTTGAAATCAAAACTCCAAAATAAGATTGGAAATGATTGGTCCAATATAGCTCACATCGCTTGCATAGAAATTGATGAGGAAGTAATCTCATAAGCAAGTCTTTCAGCAAGGTACCTGTTGTGCAGATAGCACCCCAGGACTCAAATCAATAACAGTAAATAAGCGGAAATTAAATAACAAGCACATACAAAGAACACAAGAATTTACATGGTTCGGCAAACTGCCTACCTCCACGGAGACGACGGAGAAATTTCACTATAAAAAATAGGGAGATACAATAGTGCAAAAGAATACTCTCAAGAAACCCAATTCCCAATACACCCTAGCACTCTCTCACAGAAACAATAAGAATAGAAGCTGGCTACCTCTCTTTTCTCTATTTTCTCTCATGCAGCTGCTGCTCACTAGGTTAATTAGAATAATCTCTATTTCCCTCTATGTATTTTTTATTCAACCCAAACCTAATATATATATATATATATATATTATAGGTCGGCTATTACTAGGAATTATATTCCTAGTTGTATTCGGTTTCCTAATACTACTTGTATTTGATTTAGAAAACCAAATTGGGCTTTGGCAATTCAAGCCACACAGCCCACATCAACAAATCTCCACCTTGGCTTGAATTGATCAAGCTATACAAGCAAACTCCTCCATCGTCTTCACCTTAGCCCTTTAGGGCTCACAAGTTGCAAACACCAATCAAGTCCAAGCAGTGCTTGAACTTGTCTGTGGGAACTGGCTTTGTTAACATATCAGAGGCATTCTCACTAGTGAGAACCTTTGACAAAGAAATATCACCGGATGAAACTCATTCTCTGATCTTGTGATACCGCACAGCAATATGCTTTGTTCTTGCACGATATACCTGCTTCTTCGCCAAATGAATTGCACTCTGACTATCACAATGTAGCACCATGCTATCCTGCTTGAAACCAAGCTCATTAACCAATCCACTAAGCCAAACGGCTTCTTTTCCTGCCTCTGTCATCGCCATATATTCTGCTTCTGTAGTGGATAAAGCAACTACATCTTGTAGTGTCGACTTCCAGTAAATTGGGCCACCAGCAAACCTAAACACATAGCCTATTGTGGACTTTCTAGAATCAAGGTCCCCTGTATAGTCAGAATCCACATAACCCACAGCTTCTGTAGTAGCTCTCTGATCAAATAGGATACCGAAATCACGAGTGCCTGTAAGATATCGAAAGATCCACTTTACTGCATTCCAATGCTCTTTGCCTGGATCTGCCATATACCTACTAACCACACTGACTGCATGAGAAATATCAGGCCTTGTGCACACCATCAAATACATAAGACACCCAACTGCATTTGCATATGGCACTTTAGACATATACTCTGACTCCTCATCTAAACTTCGACACAACTGTGAGGACAGTTTAAAATGGGCAGAAAGCGGTATACTAACAGGTTTTGCATCAAGCATACTAAACCTCTCTAACACCTTCTTAAGATATCCCTTCTGAGATAACCATAATTTACCAGCCCTTCTATCTCAATGAATTTCTATCCCAAGAATCTTCTTGGCAGCTCCAAGATCCTTCATGTCAAATTCATTACTCAACAAAGACTTCAACTTCACAATTTCTTGCTTACTCTTTGCAGCTACTAACATGTCATCAACATATAGAGCAAGAAATATATAAGAGCCATCAGCAAGTACTCTAAAATAAACACAACAATCACACTCACAACGCATGTACCCATGTGTGACCATGAATGAATCAAACCGTTTATACCATTGCCTAGGAGACTGCTTCAAGCCATATAATGATCTCTTCAATAGACAAACATAATCTTCCTTGCCAGGTTCTTTGAAGCCTTCAGGCTATTGCATGTAAATCTCTTCTTCTAAATCTCCATGGAGGAATGCAGTCTTCACATCTAGCTACTCTAACTCCATGTCATGCATTGTCACAAATCCTAGGATTACTTGAATTGAAGTGTGCTTCACAATTGGTGAAAAAATCTCATTATAATCAATTCCTTCTCTCTGTGAGTAACCCTTCGCCACTAACCATGCCTTGAATTTTTCACCTTCCTTTTCTGACAATGCTTCTTTCTTACGGAATATCCACTTGCAACCAATAGCCTTCTTTCCCTTAGGCAATTTCACTAATTCCCAAGTCTTATTCTTCTGTAGTGACTCCATCTCTTCTGACATTGCTACAAGCCATTTATCATTGTCTTTCCTATTTGTAACTTCCTTCAAAGTGAATGGATCTCCACCGCTGGTTACGAGAGCAAAACTAACCATGTCTTCAAAGCCATATCTCTGTGGTGCTTTGTGAACCCGCTTCTCTCTACCTTTAGCAATTGAATAAGACTCTTCTTGTTGCTGCTGTGGATCAATCTCAACATCACCCTTATCATTAGGTGAACTATTCTCGTCAAGCTCCACCTCAACAGTTAATTTCTCCTATGGACTATCATCACATGTCTCTGCTTCATTCTGTTTCAACATAAAGGCTTCATCAAATATGACATCTCTGCTAGTCACCGTTTTCTTTGAGATTGGATCCCAAAGCCTGTAGCCTTTAACACCTTTTTCAAAACCAAGAAATACACATTTTCTTGACTTTGAATCCAATTTAGAACGCTCTCCACTCTGCACATGCACATAAGCTGGACAACCAAAGATTTTTAGACTCGAATAATCAACTGGTTTACCTGACCAAACCTCTTTTGGAATCTTGAAATCAATGACTGAAGATGGAGATCTATTAATAATGAAGCTTGCTGTGTTAATTGTCTCTGCCCAGAACACCTCAAGCAACCCTGCATTCAATCTCATGCATCTGGCTCTTTCTGCTAAGGTTCTGTTCATTCTCTCTGCAACCCCATTCTGCTGTGGAGTCCTTTAACTGTGAAGTGACGAGTAATGCCTTCTAATTCACAAAATCTTATGAATTCTTTATCTCTATACTCTAGTCCATTATCTGTTCTAAGGTATTTTATTTTCCTGCTAGTTTGATTCTCAACCTGTGCTTTCCACCTTTTAAATATACCAAACACATCAGACTTATACTTCATAAAATAAATCAATACCTTTCTAGAGTAGTCATCAATGAAACTGACGAAGTATTAAACACCGCTATAAGAAGAAACTGATACTGGACCCCAAACATCTGAATGAATGTAATCAAGAACACCCTTACTTGTATGAGAGCCTATCTTGAAACTGACTCTATGCTGCTTCTCATACACACAATACTTGCAGAAGTCTAGCTTGCATGTCTTCACCCCTTTCAATAAATTTCTCTTGTGCAACTCTAACATACCACGTTCACCAATATGGCCAAGTCGCATGTGCCATAATTTTGTGTCGTTAGTGCTGGACTCCACCGGAGTGGTGACTGCAACTCTTCCTACAATTGTGTTCCCAATCAATCTATAAAGCGTGCTTACTTTCTGTCCCTTCATCACCATCAAAGCACCTTTGGTAATCTTCATGATTCCACCCTTTGATGAGTATGAATAACCCAAATCATCCAACACTCCTAAAGAAATTAAATTCTTTCTAAGATCTGGAACATGTCTGACATTACTAAGAACTCTCACAACTCCATCAAACATCTTGATCTTCATGGTACCAATCCTAATAACCGGGCATGTAGCATCATTACCCATTTGGACCATACCACCGTAGTAAGGCTTATACGTGTCAAACCAATCTTTCTTTGGAGTCATATGATATAAGCATGCTGAATCTAAAACCCAAGATTCCAGTAGAACATTGTTACCTGATGAAACTGAAAGTAAATCTACACCAACTTCACTATCATCTGATGTTTCTTCAGCAACACTAGCTGATTCTAGGGGCTTCTTTCCATTCTTCTTCTCCTCTAAATGCTCTTTCAACTCTTTACACTGATTCTTATAGTGCCCTTTCTTGTGACAATAAAAGCACTCTACGTCTTTCTTTGCTCGTGATTTAGACTGTGATCTGTTCCTGTTGGAGTTCCGTCCTCTTGACCTACTTCTACCTCTATTGCTTGACTCAGACTTTACAATAAGTCCATCAGCCTGAGAACCATTACCATCTTGCTTCATCTTTATATGTGACAAGAGAGCACTAGTCACCTCCTCGAGTACTATAGTCTCTTTCCTGTACATCAACGTAGTCACTAGATGATCAAAAGAAGTAGGAAGTGACGCTAATAAGAGTAACACTTTATCTTCGTCCTCATAATTCACCCCAAAACTTGACAATTGGGTGTTCAACATGTTATACGTGTTGAGATGCTCCAACAGATCAGAACCCTCCTTCATATGCAAACTATACAGTTGCTTCTTCACGTACAACTTGTTCATCAGATTCTTTCTCATATAAAGACCTTCTAGTTTTTCCCAAACCTCCTTTGCGGTCTTTGCTTCTAGGATATTGTGAATGACCTCATCACCTAGGTTAAGATGAATAGCGCTAGTTGCTTTCTCATTCATCTCTACCCATTCTACATCCTTCATCGTTTCCAGTTTCTTTTCCTTCCCAAGTAAGGCCTTATGAACTCTTTGTTGAATTAGGAGATCCTTCATCCGCCTTTGCCAAAGTGAAAAATTTCCCTTACCACAAAACTTCTCTACATCATACTTTGTGCTTGACATCTTTACTGTATTCAAAGGATTGAATCCTAACCTTGCTCTGATACCACTTGTTGTGCAAATAGCATCCCAGAACTCAAATCAATAACAGTAAATAAGCAGAAATTAAATAACAAGCACATACAAAGAACACAAGAATTTACGTGGTTCGGCAAACTACCTACCTCCACAGAGACGACGGAGAAATTTCACTATAAAAATAGGGAGATACAATAGTGCAAAAGAACACTCTCAAGAAATCCAATTCCCAATACACCCTAGCACTCTCTCACAGAAACAATGAGAATAGAAGCTGGCTGCCTCTCTTTTCTCTATTTTCTCTCATGCAGCTGCTGCTCACTAGGTTAATTAGAATAATCTCTGTTTCCCTCTATGTATTTTTCATTCAACCCAAACCTAATATATATATATATATATATATATATATATATATATATTATAGGTCGGCTATTACTAGGAATTATATTCCTAGTTGTATTCGGTTTCCTAATACTACTTGTATTTGATTTAGAAAACCAAATTGGGCTTTGGCAATTCAAGCCACACGGCCCACATCAACAGTACCTTTTCTACATTTAGATTAATGACAATTTGAATTGCTGGACACAAATTCAATTTACTGTACATTGTGAAATAGCTATTGCACTTGCTAATAATCTTTTCTTTCTATTCTGTATAATCTTGCGCTATTTTGAAGACTCATTAGGCCAACAACAATTGATCAAGTTTCTTCATTAATTTCATTTGCAAATATTCATGTTGCTTTGTTTCGAGATCAGTCAATGACTCAATAGTACATTGTTGAGGGCTTTCCAACTCTAATTTTTCTGAACAAGTTTGAAGATTTTATTACCGTTTCTAAGGATTAATTGCCTTCAGATCAAAGGTATATCTTAGAATTGAAGAACTAGTTTTTCATATAATTTCCACAATGTTTCATATACGCAATCAAACTCTGTAAAATGAAACATTTTACTGAAAATGCTTTTAGCATAATGAATCCATTTTACAGCAAAACAAACAAAATGCTAAGAGTGTTTATTTGCCAAGTGCGAGAGTGCCTGATGTAGGTTTATCGATCATTTGGATTTTATTTGGGTTTATTAGTTAATCAAGATGCTATTTTTGTGATTCAGTAAATGACTTTCTTAGACTCTTATGGAGACAAATTTGCATGATTATATGTGTTCCTATACTTTCTTTTGAACTTCTTTCAATCTCTCTAGTAACTTAAGTTTGTTCAAGGAATCAAGAGACCACGTCCTTTGTAGGAGTAGGCAACCTCACCATCACAATCACATCACAAAACTATCTCTAAGTGTTGCTAACAAAGTCGGCATTGAAAACCGCCACGCTACACCATCACAACTACTTGAGTTATGTTGGTGCCACAACTTGTGTTACAACTCGCTCATGTGACGAATTGTAAGTGGTGGAGGGGTGTCTCCCATATGAGCGAGTTGCGGTACAAGTTGTGCAACAAGTTGCGACACCAGCATTACTCCACTACCTCTATAGCAACAATCTATTGTTAACGTCACACATGACATGAACCAAGTTCACGTAGCCCATTTAAAATTTAGAGTAATTGGGCCACGAATTTTTTTTAAAGTCCAATCAGCCTGTAAGCCCAGTAGCCAATTTCAACATATATGAGTTGGGCCTAGTCATAGCAACAAACAGCTTGTGGCCCAGGTCAGAAAGCCCAAGTTGTTGTTACAATTATTATTTTTTGAAGCTTTATTCTAGTAAACTATGTTAGTATACCCAGGGATTTGGATCCAAAGTGGAATAACTTAGGGTCTAGGGTTGGTGAGTTGACAAAACCTACTCCCTAGATTTATTCCATTTTGAATCATGGCCATTAAATAAACCCTATTGAAATGGAGATGATCCAAATTCATATTGTATATATATGTTTCACGTCATGAATCATGCATGTTAGGGTTCATTTATGTTGGAAATCATGAAGTCCCACGTTAACTATTGATTGAAAGATTGAAAAGTTTATTTCAGGCAACCCTTATGTTCTTGAAGTACATGTTGTATTACAAATGGTTGTAGAGCAATGTCCAACTCATTGGTAAGGCCATGAATGTCATAAGTTGTGCCATGCCATGATCAAAATATTGCCATCACAAGTTGTTAAATATGATTAAAATAGCTTTCTATAAATCATAGTACAGATATTTTTATGTATGTATATAATTAATAGGTTATATTATAATTTTGATTAAATTTGTTTTAGGCATAATTATCACTTGACCCTGATGGGGGAAAAAATATGACTTTGCCACTGAACGTGGGCAAAGACTTGAAAGTTGAAATCATTGCCCCCAACAATAATGTTGTGAGTCCCTACAATAATGTTAAAACTTCTAAAAGACCGATATGACAACTTAGGGTGTAGTACAAGAAAGGGCCAAGACAATGGAGATTTTCTTCAACATTGAGTGGCTCATATCAGATTTGCTAGCTGGAAGGTGAAATGTAACGCAAGCAAAGACTTGAAATCATTGCCCCCAACAATAATGTTGCGAGTCCCTACAATAATGTTAAAACTTCTAAAAGACCGATATGACAACTAGGGGTGTAGTACAAGAAAGGGCCAAGACAATGGAGATTTTCTTAAACACTGAGTGGCTCATATCAGATTTGCTAGCTGGAAGGTGAAATGTGATGCGAGCAAAGACTTGAAAGTTGAAATCATTGCCCCCAACAATAATGTTGCGAGTCCCTACAATAATGTTAAAACTTCTAAAAAACCGATATGACAACTAGGCGTGTAGTACAAGAAAAGGCCAAGACAATGGAGAGATTTTCTTCAACATTGAGTGGCTCATATCAGATTTGCTAGCTGGAAGGTGAAATGTAACGCGAGCAAAGACTTGAAAGTTGAAATCATTGCCCCCAACAATAATGTTGTGAGTCCCTACAATAATGTTAAAACTTCTAAAAGACCGATATGACAACTAGGGGTGTAGTACAAGAAAGGGCCAAGACAATGGAGATTTTCTTCAACATTGAGTGGCTCATATCAGATTTACTAGCTGGAAGGTGAAATGTAAGATGTGAAAGCAATGCGGCAGCCCATTGTACAGTAAGACAAGCATAGAATGTTAGAATCTTTCTGTAGAATTATCCCAATTACGTTCTTTCCGGGTAATGGACTATTTGAGATCTATTTTGAAAACGCAATAAGAAAATGTCGGGGGGAAATATAATGTTGGACGAAATGTAATGGAAAAATATTTAAGAGGTCAGGAGTCATGACTCATGAATAAGAGAATTGAAGAATTTGTTAAGTGAATGAATTGCAGACCAGTGGTGAGGAATTAGTGGCTGCTCCAGGATATATTTTTAGGGGGTTAATAAGAAGATGCATTTTGGGTATTAAAAAAAAAAAAAAAGTGAATCTTGCGGTCTACATGATTTCTTTATTAAATTTTTTTTTCATAGTACGTACTAGCAAGAGAATAAAATATGAGAAGTGCTGCATCTATAACATTTTCATAACACTTTTCCAACAAATTTTAGGCTATAAGTTGTTTTTAGTTTTAATTTAAACTCACTACTAAAATTATATATTTTTTTCCTCATTAGTATCAGCTAGTAATAATTTGTCACTTATGCTTAAGCGTATTATGAACATAACATTTCTCATTTAAGATAAATTGGTTCATTGCATATTGTTTATAGGTTGAAGATAATAATTGTTTTTGCTAAGATTAAATCTTGGAAATCATCTATTGTCTTTAAATACAATCAACATATGAATTATTATTGTTAAGTGAACTCCAAGTGCGATCTAAATACAATAAACTTTTATGTATTAGTTTATTTCATATTTGTTAAGATCTAAATAATTTTTTTTTAGATTTAAGATGAACAAATTTATACTTTTGTTGTTAGGCTTACTATTTTTCCCCCCATATTTTAGATCAAATTGGTTTGTTATTGGTTATTTTTTTTTTTTTTTGGGTGTTTAAAAGGATCAAGATATTGTCAAGATGATCATAGTCAAATTCATTTAAGCTAGGCTTAAAATGAATTTAGGTCTAGGGGGTTCAAAATTTACTTCAGGAGGGTCAAATAAAAAAAATTTCAAAATTTTATATATATATATATATATATATATGTATAGTGGCCCAGCTAAAAGGGTTTGTTTGAACCCCCTAGACTACACCTAGAGCCGCCCATGTGAGGAATTGACTCTAGAGGGGAAAATTTTATATACACTATGCATGTACATTGAAATACATACACATATTGCATATATGTTGGGTAGTTGTAAAGATTTTCTTTTTCTTTTTCTTTTTTTGCATAAATAAGCCATTTTCTGTTTTTTTTTTTAATAGTAAAAAATCCATTTATAAATAAAAATATTTTTAGTAATTAAGTATAAACACCAAATACAACTAACATAATTTTGTCAAAATTTTGGTTTATTATACAAAATTTTATGAAGTAGAATAATTATTACATAAAGAATTTAAAGTTTTATTAGTTTTTCTATACCACTTATAAGAAATAATTTTTTTTAAACTATAATACGATAAAATTATCATTTAATAGAAAAGTTTTTTTATTAAGGATTGCATAAGGATCCACATGGTGAGTGGAGAATTGACACCAAGTCCCAGCCAAAGCTAGTTGGCTATTATATGCATGCCAGGCCAGCCCCCAGCCAAATCTACTTGGCAATTACTTGCTCTTAGAGATGCAACTTTTTCTACCAAGAAAAGAAAGAGATGCAACTTTTTGAGATGGATATATTGTCAAACCAAATACAAACCTTCTCCTTACTAAAATTTAAAAGCCACCGTTTTTTTTTGGCGGGCCACTGGAGCAATTGCGCCCCCACCTTCCCACCCCCCCTCTCTCTCTCGAGAATAAATATGAAAACATTGAAAAGTCAAATTTTACGGAAAAAAAATTAAATTAAATTAAATGAGAGTAAAATTGGCTACTGAGTACTGATTTACGAAGTTGTGGAGGGATTTGAAAAATTATTAATGTTATTTTTGTATGACAATAATTTTTCTTAAGTGGTTATGCCGAAGTGCAATAGAATTTCAAGGGAAAATATGTCAAAAACTAAAAGGGTCAAGGCACTATCAATGCTAGTTACAAAAATTCAAAAGAAAACAAGAGAATGTGTAAATTCATGATGTATAAACAGTTCAACATTTTACTTTGAAATGTAGGTTCATTTATTCATTTGGATTTCATTTTTAGGCTTATTAATTAATTAGGATGGTATATTTGTAATTCAATAAATGACTTTCTTACACCCTCATGGAGACAAATTTGCATGATTACATGTGTGCCAAAAGCTCATGCGGAATTATTATCTTTTGCCTAAATGTGTATTTTTATGTCTTTACTTGGTATATTTAAATAAATTTTATAATTTAATTTTTTTATGTATATTCTATTTATAAAATTTTTGGAAAAATTCTATTAACAATTTTCATAATGCTATTTTTTTTTTCTTTCTTAGCACTCTTACAATCCAACAGTTAGAACATGAAAATAATTATTAATTATTAGTGTTATTTTTATATGACTATAATTATTCAATTCTATCCATGACTTTTTAATCAGTAGCCAATTTTTCTCTCCTTTCTTTTCATCAACATTCAACTTTTCAAATTTATTCCCATTCCTTTTTCAATTTCCTCATTCATGACCTCTTAAAGTTTTCCACGTTTCCACTACATTTTGTCCAACAATTCTTCCTACTCGTTTTATTATTGTCTTGTCAAAATGGACCTCTCAAATTGTCCAATACCCGAAAAGCATCTTTTATTGGGCTAATTCTACAAAAAGGAAGCATATAATTTCCATGCTTTGTCTTACTACATTCCGCCTTCCAGCTAGTATATCGTTGAAAGCCTATCCTTGCTACTGTGTGTGAGTCCCACTCTCCCTCTAGAATAGAGAGAACAGAGAATAGCATTTTAGACTTTTATAGCACCTAGCTAGCGCGTTCTAGTCTTGCACTGGAAGGGGTATATCAATCATGTTTCCGTAACATGGGCCCTCCCTTTACATGAGGATAGGCCATAGAGGACTCATATTACGGAAACATAACAGGATCCTCTTAGAGGACATAATAGGATCCTCTTAGAGGAGGTTTGGAGGCCGTTTGGTAAGAAATTTCTAGTAATGTTATTTAAATATTATGAAAATATGTATAGTTAAAAAGTGTTGTGGAAATACGTGTACTATTGTTTAAATAACGAAAACTATTATTTAAACAATAATACCAAACATGCCCCTAATGTTACGGAAATAAGATCTATTGCTCTCCTTGCTGTAGTTACACGTTATGAATAACTTTCCATTGAGTCATATGAGCCACGCAATGTTTGAAGAAAGTCTCCATTATCTTGTCCATTTCTTGTACCACCTCCCGGTTGTCGTGTGTCGTGTTTTTGGCTTTTGACGTTATTATTTGAAACCCCATATTCTGCAAGACCTAAGTTCGGTATACAAACAGTTTCAAAAATTATAAAACCTAAAAAATTCGATCAATTTTAAAAAATAAACGTCACTTTACATGCCTAATTTATACAAGTTAATATAAAAAAATATACGAAAACTACATATATAGTCTCTATCCTTTACATAATATGTCAATTTGGTTCCTAACCTTTCAGTTATATTAATTTGATCCTTATTCTTTTAGTATCATATTATTTTTGTTCTTGTTATTATCCCTTAAATAAAAAGCATGACATGTCAAACAGAATACTACAAATAATAATTTATCTATCATATTATCTACCAACTGTACAGCCACGTCCTATAAAAATTATTTCGGACAACCTGGTAGCATCGTTGTTGCTAACTGCAGTGAAGCCATCAAAATTCACAACCCAAACTCGCCATTCCCATTCTCTGGCATATTCAACACAGTGAAAATAATTAATGTTTCCCCCAAAGCCAAATATTGAGATTTTGAATTGTTTTACAAATTTCGGTGCCATACATAAAAAACAATAATCAAAATTAGACGTTGCATTGATAACAGACTACTTTGGATTATGAGTGACCATAGGGCACCGGTTAAGAATCTAGTTAAATAAAGTTTTTATGGGAAAAGAAAAAAAAACAATTAATTTTTTGATAACTTTTTTCATTTCCCATAAAAGTGATGTCAAAACTTTCTTTAACTGGATTCTTAACCAGTGCCCTAAGGGCACTTGTTAGCATTTCCCTTTTTATTTTATTTATTTGTGTGTTAAAAATCAAACCCTTTCGTTTCTTTGACATTTTGGTGGTCGCAAGATTGCAATGAAATCTGCGTTCTTCTCTTCTACAAAACCCAGATCTAATTTCCAATCTTAGGGCTTCACCAAATCGTAGTAAAATTTACGTTGTTCTCTGCTACAAAACCCATATCTAATTTCCACTATATGGGGGGCCGAACCTTCAGCCATTGGAGACAAAGACCCCGCCACCAATCCTCGTGGCTCGACCTCGCAGTCTGCAACTTCAGTTTTTGCTGAGAGAGTTAGGGAGCGTGAGAGTGATAATGAGAGTGAGGGTGAGGGAGAGGTTCTAACGAGAAAGAGAGTTTTAGGGATTTTATTTATCTATTTATTTATTTTATTTACCTTTTATGTGAAGTTAGGGGCATCAATTCGGATTAACATGTCGGGTTCGTGTTGTGTCGAGGTAGGAGTATTCAACTAAATGCCTTAACATGAACCCGACTCATTTAATAATCGTGTCATAACTTTTCAACCCAAATCAGACCTATTAATGAAGCAGTTGACACGACCCGACTCACTTGACACGCTTATAAAACAGGTCATGTTGGGTTGACACGAATGTGACACAACCCATTTCAACCCACTTAATGTTAAAAATAACATTCATATAGAAATAAGTTCTTTACATCCAAAAAGTAATGCATACAATTCGAGTCTTCAACCCACTTTCAAAATAACATAGTTCAACAAAAATATAACATCCATCTAGAAATAAGTCACTTCAAAATAAGTACATACACTTCAACCTAATTTCAAAATAATATAGTTCAACAAAAATATAACATTCACAGAACTCGTCAAATGCTAAGTATCAATATTGAAAGAGTTCTATCCAAAAAAAAAAAAAAAATTATTGAAAGAGTTGGTGCAAACAATAGACTGATGATGACAAGGATTTCTAAAGTTTCAACTATCAATTATATCATAGGTAAGTTTTTGTAATTATTCACTTCAATTTTTAAGTTTAAAATATAGGTTTGATATAAAGGTATTTGACAAATTTAAAAAAATAAACAAATATTTATTTGTTATACAAGTTGTGTTAAATGGGTCATTTTGGTTGACACAAATAAATTGACATGTCAAATATGTCTATTGTGGGTCACGCAAGTTGACCCGCTTAGGATACGTTTCTTGTCGTGTCGCTTTCGTGTTGACCCCTTTATGACTCAAACCCACTAAAGCCCAACCATAACCTACAAAAACTCGTGTTGTATTCGTGTCGTATTCGTGAGTTGGGTCAAACATTGACACCCCTATGTGAAGTGGTTGTACAGTTGGTAGTTGATAAGGCTAGTAAATAAATTTTTTTATTATTTTGTTAGACACATCAGACTTTTCCATTCAAGGGATAATGGTAATGATTAAAATGACACAACACTAAATTGTTAGGGACTAAATTGACATAATTAAAATGTTAGAGACAAATTGACATATGATGTAAAAGATAGGGACCATTAATATAATTTACCCAAAAATATGTAGCAGTAATAAAATTAAAGAAAATAAATTTATTTTTTATATATGACAAATGCAATAAAAGACACCTAACTCTTAACCAAAGAAACCCGCATTTGCCATATCTTTAAAAAAGAACTTAAAAACATATTATCCATATATTTTTAAAATCTTTAAATGAAAAATTAAAAAGTTAAATATATATATATAGAAAAAGTAAAGAAGAATTTTATAAAGAGATTTACTCATATATTTTCAAGAAAATATATCTTTAATATGAATTATTTATTTATTTATTTTATGTAAAACATGTCAACTTCATTCAACTAACAGAAATAATAACAGATTCCTAGATGAGAGCTTATTCAATACAACAAGAATTCTCCTCAAGCCATTATTGATTGTTTATGATACATGTGGGGGCCAGTCAATCAACAGGCCCATTAAGGTCAGGATCATTGGGCCTGTGGCCCATCCAAGGATGCATATCCATCCGAGGAGGCCAAGTCAGGTCATAAGGGTAATTATCGAGGGAGGGTGGTAGTCAATATCACGAAAATAGAGTTCCGTATTCGTCCGAGGACGCCATACTCCTCGGCAGTATGTGTCTGAGGACGATTAGGACGCGGTCCTGTTACAACCAAACCTCGGAATTATGTCACCACTGAAGATGGGATAACATACCAAGGGTAAGAAAGAAAAGGCAAACAAATATCTATAACTACAGTTGTCTCCGCATTAATTACCTTTCAACCAACTCTCTGGCCACATTAATGTGGAAATGATACCTAAACAGTAAGGAGGTAGCCTTACAGCTACCCATAGAAAGTTCCAGGAGGCGTTAGATGGGACAGAAAGAAATCTCTCAAACCCAACCTACACGTGTGTGGTGAGGATGGAACACAGAGGGTGGTATATAAACTGAAAGAAGAACATGCAAAAGAGGGATCGGAACATAAGAGAGAGAAAAAAAGCATAGACTGAGGAAGAAGAAGGTGAAAAGCAAAAGAACTATATCGATTACCAGAAAAAAACCGATTGTTGTGCCAGCTCTGAGCCTTCAATATACGTGAGGGTGAATCTTTTCATTCCACAAAAGTTAATCTAGTTTTTAACACCCACGCTCTACAAATTATATTGTTTGGGCCTATTTACGTGCGAACCCAGTATCATTTTGGGTCGTTACAAATCGAGTCCTTACAATACACTACACAATAATAGGTCTCTTGGATATTAACTCACTACTCCAAAGTTGATGGGATGCAAAATCAACCTTTCTCCTCATTAATAATTGTAGATAAATTTAGGCAAATTTCAAGAGTCCAACCAAAAAAATATGCTAGATTTATCCAAAACTATGCCTATGTTAACAATCCTGCACTTGGGAGTCCAGTGTACTCCATTCTTCATGCAATATGCTTAGCCAAAGTAAGAATCTTGACATGCTTTTTCTTCCTCAGCTCATAAGGGATAGGCATAAAAACTCTGGTGCCAATAGGTTGGCCTTGCTTGTCAACAAGTACCATAACATTATCATCAAACTTCACCTCAGTAGTCCAAAAATACTAGTTAAAAAGATGGATAATCTAAAACGTGTAAATCTGTGCACATGCATTCATGTAGCCCACAAGTTATTTTAGGCAGCTTGTATTGAAAAAATAAATCTTCAACCTATTTTAGTAATACACATTAAATAGTAAGAACATCAACCACAACATCAAATTGTAGACAACAGGTTAAGCATATATTGAAAAAATAATATATCTTCAATCTATTTCAGTAATACACATTAATGATTAAACAGCAAGAACATCAACCACAACATCAAATTCTAGGCAACTAGTTTTTAAGATCATCATTACTGAATCAGGCAGGCATTAATCCTTCACAAACAAAGAAATCACTATAATAGAAGTAGTAAACTGACTAATTGGTTGTGAGCATAAAAATTTGACACCCTTAATTAGCAATGTACTTGAATGGTAGGGTACTTGAAGATGATCATGCTAACAAAGGCCAAGTCAAAGTTGACACCCCCACAATGCCAGGGTACTTGAAGATGATCATGCTAAGAAGAGTGCCTTTACAATTGTAAAATATGCATTCAGAGAAAACTTCTAAGATCCAATAGATTAAAAGTGGAAAAGTGAAATCATGGCCAACCCACAAATGACCTAACACCCTTCAGAGAAAGAAAAAATAATGAAAAACATTGCATTACACATAGGGAAATTACACATTACATTACATTAATCAATTAGTATGCAATTTTTGAGACAAACCAAATGACAATGCTAATGACTTTTTGTATGCATCCTATAGGGAAAGTAGCTTATAGTATAAATGCCATATTTGGTCTTTAAAATTTTAACCAATTTTTCTTAAATTTTAAAAATACATAATTGAATGGCATATAGCATGCATTTTGATCTAATGGCATATATCATGCATTTTGTTTGAAGTTGCATTTTTAAAGATGCCACAGTTCAAACTTAGCATACCTAGTTTGCGAGACCACCACTCATCGGTACCTCATTCCGCTTAGGGCATGTTCTGCGGTTATGCCCCTCTTGGTCACACAACCCGCATTGCACCTTCCTCCCCCCCTCCTTCGATGGTGTGGTTCTTAGCCGTTTCCTGTCCTCATCCATCTCATTCCTGATTTGTGTTGAGACAGGGCGACCTTTCTTTCGTATCAATCGGGGGTTAGGGATGACCCTTCTAGTTTCTTTAGGATTCGACCATGATAATCTATCTTTCAATGCAGGGAAAAAGGAAGCATAGCTCCGGAACAGTGCATCCACGCTATAGCATGGGTCAATGTATTGCTCTGCATCATGTCGATACCTAATACAAACTGCAATGACATGTTAACATGGTATCTTGTACAATTTCCATTTCTGACATGTGCAAGTTCTTTGCATCAGATTAACTCCATGTGTGTGATCCCCATGTCCAGCAGTCCCTGGATTATGCGGTGTATTTACTTGATATGATTGTTGTTGCGCGCTCAATCTCGTCACCCTGTGATGCTCCGCCTTTGCCTTATTTCTCATGAAGATATCCAAGGCATATTTACACCATTTTTTCCCCAAATTCAACTGCGCTATGCTCTTATTGCGACAATCATCGAAGTAAGTATTCAATTTGAACCATGTGTTTTTCACCATTGCCGTAATGGGCAGGATACGAGCACCCTTTAGAACACCATTGAAGCACTCGGAGACGTTTGTAGTCATCGCCCCATAACGGTAACTCTCATCAAAAGTTAGAGCCCAATTCTCTTTGGGCACATCCTTCAGATATTGGTGCGCATCCCGGTTGACATTCTCAATTAAATCGAAGGTGGCATTGAACTTTTGCTCCTGGGTAGCACTTGCTGCCCTCCCTAATGGTGAACTTTCTCAAATTGATGAACTCAAGATCTTGACCAAGTGCACTTTCTCAAACTGATGAACTCTGAATATTCCCAAAGTATCTCGACCATATGCACCAGCCTCTTTACGGAAGCAAGAGGAATATCCAGCGTATCTGGAAAAATTGAATATTTATGAGCAAAAGGCCACGTCTCTAGCCGTAGGAACAAGCTTCAAGAAGATATTACAACCTTATTGGTAGCTCAAAAGGGTGGATCCAATCTTCCAGATGATACGCACAAAGTTGTTGTTCAGCTGTAGCAATCAGATATTTGTCATCTCCCTCACCTGTGACCTTTTAAATGACAACTACTTCAGTTAGCTCACATACCTGTACATATGGTGTAGGAAAATAAAGTGAATGAACCATTCATTTTCTATGATATCATACCCTCCCGGGCTCCCACACTTTCTCCCCCATTTTCTTTTGTTTTGTTTTTCTGTTAATTACGAGTATAAAGAATGAGTGCATAAAATGTACATGAGAGGTAACTCAAAAAAGTTAAAACAAGAACAGAGGAAGAAGAGAAGCAAAAATGCAAGAAATCAAAAGGTCAAATAAAGAAAGAAGGGGATATTTTCAAAAATTTACAAATGTTACCTTGTAAAGCTCCACTTGAACTGGAGACCTCATGGGGGGCTTATTTATCACCTGAGTACTAAGATTTGAAATGACATGACACCATATACAGCTTGACCTCGCATAAGCATTCTCTTCATTTGTTTTTGTCACAGGGAGGAACCAAATTATTTCACAATGAAATTTAGTATTTTTAATAAGGAATCAATAAGACATACATGGTGCCAAGTCATTTGAATTTGAAATCAGTAATCATCAGTATACTAAGATTTGAAAACTGATCTCATTTGTTTACACAATCTGTGAGCTTTGTTTTTTTTTTAGATTTGTGAAAATTACAAACATCTTAAAGCAATAAATGAAGTGGATCCTAATATAATAATAAAATAAAAAAAAGTATGATCCGAAAACTAGATACTCCACGAAATGCAAAACATCAATGTTGTTTATATATACCTCACCAGAAAAAACTCATGATAATTTACAAATTCATAGTTGCAACATTTGAAGAGCATGCATTTTTAAAAGTTATAGGAACATAATGGTGCAAGAATCAGACCTTTCCAAGCAGTGCATTTTCTATAAATTCAAGAAATTTCTTCCATATGATAGCTGGAGGGCAGATCCATTCACTGAATTGCAAAAGTATTCCCGTAACCAATGTGTTCAAGATAAAATACCTATCATCATCCTGCCAAGCAGAAATAAAGAAAACCACAACAATTCAAATTTAGACAACAGCACCTTAGGCATGCACACAAAAGTTTATAAAACATGGGTCAAAGGAGATAGGCAATTATTATCGCAGAGACACATAAAAGAAAGGAAATCCGATTAAAACTGATAAATTGAAGGGGAAAAAAGAATATAACACTATCATTGGGACCGAGGAAAATAATCTGAAAACTTAATATTGAGGTCAGTCATATAGAAATTGAGTTGTTTCCATTTACCTATACAAAGCAATTGGTTGGCCTAAAAGTGGAAGATACTGCTTTGGCATGCTCGCCTATTTGCAAAAACATAATAGATTCATCATGTGGCAGATGAGGAAAACTGATAATAAAGAAAATGGAAGTACATATGTGAGATGTATAGTGTGCTACATACAAACACCATACACACACATGCATGTATGTATATGCAAAAGGATACAAAACCATACATCATCCCAAAGATAACGATGACACAATTAACAGTATGAATAATATAAAGTGTGAGAGCTGATAATGACTGTTAAGTTTCACTAAGTTGAATTCTAAAGGCTTTGACTGGTCTCACCTTTTTGGTTCCACCCATGCCAATTGACCATTGAAAATCATCCCCGTTTTCTTCTCCTCATTGGTTCCTTGCCTGGTTTTACCTTGCTTGAAAAGAACACAAGCAAATACTAATATGCAAATCATTTAACTATAAAAAGATGTATATGTAATCGGTATTAAATCGAAGTATAGTACCATGTCCAGTCCCACAATCAAGACGATGTGTCCATGTCCGTTGTGGCCTTCGCGGCTAATCCTCAATGTGTGAAGCTTCTGGTGGGGGGGGGGGGGGGGGGGGTGGGTATCTCTGTCTGGATGAACTCAGTATGCCCAAACTCAGGAGGGACAACACTAGGGGTGGGTCGCCCAGGGGTGGGCATGAATCTCATCTCATCTCTACCGCGTACATCTGCAAGGGCAATGCGGGTAGTCGGTGGGGGAGACGTATGGGTGGTGGGCAACGAAGATGTAGTAGAGGATGTGGATGGGGATCGAGATGTGTCCCTATGGGCAAACGTATAGGATAGACCCGCATCATCGTGTTCTATGTAGCCCATATCATAACCAGTGTCCAAACACATCTTATCTGCTATCTAACTTGCCTCCTCCATGGTGTGGTCATGTACAGGTGTGTGACGCTAACTAGATGTGGGCACAGGTGTATGACGTCGACTAGATGTGGGACGCCGTCTAGATTGACGACCTCCATGCCCTTGACATCCACTTGCTTGTCAACCACGCCTTACAGTCGATTCACTTGTGTTACCCACAGTGCGTGCATCGTCCAAGGTCAACTGACCGAGCTCTTCAACAGATTACAAGGCATTAATATAGTCGGTGTAGATGTTATACCTTGGTTCGCACTTCACCATAATCCTCAACTGTGATTCAACCTATCACAAGTATACAAGAGTAGTGTTAATAGGTTGAACTAAACTATGCGAAGCGATGTACATTTATAATAGAACAGTCTTTGTAAACTTACCAAAGTGTCCTAGTACGAGGTCTCTTTTGTAATTTGGCAAAGAGTGCGGGGACGAAACCACACCATATACTCGTCATTGTAGCTCATCTCCCCATGAAAGGGCGGTGCATCTGCAATTGTGGCGTGCGCAACCCATTTAGCAATATGCGTGGCATGTTCTTGAGCCCAATTTTTATCTTGTTTGCCCTGGAGTGTTATCTTGTGAAGTTTAGTTGAAGTATCGACATCGACCAGTATGCCCTGCTTTATCCCAAACTGTCGAAGAATACGTTCGGGGTGATGGCCTTCAACCACCCAAAAATGTATGAGTGACACAATAGACCTCCATATGTGTTGGCTTGCCGTACAATATGCATGCAGGGAACCCAAATAATTTCTGTATGGCTCCCAGACAATCTGTAATGATCCAATAGATGCAAACAACCATATTAACAATATAATTAGAAAAAATGTGTAACGAATGTGAACAATACATGGCAACAATGTTTAACTCTGAAATAAAAAATGTTTATTCATTCCAAAGTGGATTGTAAGTACAACAAATACAAGCCAAAGCAGTTCCCACTTGTAAGGCATGATACCTGATTTGGCCATAGCAAAGCAAGTGACATACGATAGGCACGTAAGATGTGCATTGCATGTTCAGTTTTTATCTTAGCCTTTTTCCATCTAGCAAACAACACAGTCATAACCTTCATATTAGTTACTTACATAATTCCCAAGTGAAAAAGTTAATGCGGAAATGTAAAACGGTAACTATTTAAGATCCTGCATACTTGATAACAAGTTCACCTAGGGACAGTGCCTGGTGTGGATGCCTCATCACAGGACATATGTGTGGAAACCTCGCCCGTGCCCATAACTGCACCAATAGTAGTGCACCGCCAATCTGCTTAGCTGTCTTCTCTGATGCCTTACAGAGGTGTCTATATAGCCAACTTAGTGTTGCACTACCTCAACTATAATTCTTTCTATTGTTGATTGGATTGAAAAATTGCTGATACATAATTGAGTGTTGTTTGCCAAACTTGTCCATAAACAGCATACCACCCAACATCTCCAATATGTAAAACCGAGCATACTGCTGCATAAGCACCTCAGTGGTGTCAGTCGGGAGAGGGCTACTAAATCGCTCCTTGAGCCATTTGGCTTTTACCCTTAACCCTTCCATCACTGCAGTGTTCTTACCAACACCGACTTGTCTATTCAGTGGCCTATGCCCTAAAAATTCGATGTAGAGTTCATCCCAATCGTCCATACAGGTAAATCCCACCACCGGTAAGCCATCTACAGGTACCCCCAATATAACCTCCATGTCTTGTAACGTGATGGTCATCTCACCGTGGGCCAAGTGGAATGAGTGCATCTTCGGCCGCCATCTCTCCACCAATGCCGTGATCAATGCATGGTCAGGGTCAATATTTGGGACCCAAAGTAGCCCATCTAACCCTGCATCTGTGATATATGCGGCAATCCATGGATCTAACCCACCTTTAAGCAGACCTTTCTCTCGGTGATGACAAGTCAGTACACTTGGCATTTCCTGCAAACAGAGCAGCTTAGTATTAATAATAGCATTCATGATGTGCATGAAATATATACAATAAAGTACTCACATATTTACATATAGAGCCTTACTTTTATGTTATTTTGTGACTAATTATATAATATCTTTGTGTTGTAGGTAACAAGGGCTTTACATGCAAAGTGGGACTAGGCCAATTGAATCAAGCCAACTTACATCCAGCCATGCATGAATTCAAGAAAAGACCAACCCAATTAAATTTAAGTTCAATTGGGGCAAGGAATCAAAGGAAATTTGCTCCAAATCCTAGTCCAATTCGAATTAAGATTCCAGACTGCACATCAGTTAGTATTTTTCGCATAACTTTCGGCTCAGATGTCCAATTGCGATGATTCAAGATGGGTTGGAACTTCAACTTAAAGGGCTACAACTTTGTAGTTTACCAAAAATCCAAATTATGACGTTAAATGGGCCAAAACTGTCGGTTAATTGAAGCCTAAAAATCTGGGATTTTCTCCAAACGGGAATTCAACTTGTAATAGGATTCCTTGACCTATTTAAAGGCTCTTTAGGGCAAAATTCAGGGAGGCGGAGGCCAGTGCTAGGGCTGATGGCTGAATGTATAGAGAGTGCGGCTACTTCTTTGGTTTTCTTCTATGACAGTTAGTTTTATTTTATTTGTCTAATTTAATGTTTAGTATTTTATTTTTGTGTTTTCTTTCAATTACTATGAGTAGCTAAATTTATAATTAGGGTTGAGGTTGAAACCTTGTTAACGAGTATCAATAATATTTATGTGATTTGATTTTTCCCACAATAGTTGTTCTTTAATGATTTAAATTGTTCTTGCTTCATATCAATTGACTAAGATGGAATTTTAGATATGAGTTCAATCATGTTTTTCTCATGATTTAGGATTTGTCTTAATTAATTGAATGCTTGGTTTATTAATTCTTGATTATAAAATTGGATATCGCTTGTGATTTGTCTATCAATGGATACAATTTATTATTTAATTTTTATACTTAAGAAGCGAAGAAGAACATGCTTTAGATTCTTAAACATAAGTTAATGATGATATTTTCCATGATAGCAAGATTGATTTCTAGATTATCATGTAGTGAGTTGAGAAAAATTAATGATCATAAATATATGCTGATATGATTTACAAGGCGGATTCTAAAACCTTAATTCTTTTCCCTTGATTGTTTACATCTTTTCATTGCTTTATACATTTTGCTTAGTTTAACTATTTGCTTAATTTTATTATTTTCTTAGTTTATTTTATTGTAACCAACCAATTTTTATTTAAACTAGATTATGATTAATTTGGTTAAGGTTTAATTAATTTTCCTACGTTCATACAAGTCTCTATGGGTTCGACCTCGTTCTTGTCCAACTATACTTCGGTACGGTTCGTACACTTGCGAGTATTTTAAAATTTCACAACAAGTTTTTGGCGCCGTTGCCGGGGACTTGGTTAGGAAAATAAATTAGGTCTTAATTGAATTTTTCCTTCTACTAGTTGTAGTTAAAATTTATTTTTAAAAAAAAACAAAAACAAAAACAAAAGATTTTTATTTCTTTGTGGTGTATGAGAACTTGGATACGTGATAAAGAAAATCATCTTGTTAGTTTTGATTATTCATCCACAATGGGAGAAACTGGAGATGATTCAAAAACTCTTAGGGAGTTGTTCTCACCCATAACCACCAACCCTCCATCTTGCATAGTGTTGCCTGCAACCACTGCTGCACATTTTGAGTTAAAGCCACAGATAATCCACCTTCTTCCTACTTTTCATGGATTGGATATAGAAGATCCTTATATGCATGTAAAGGACTTTCTTGAGATTTGTGCTACTTGTAAGTTTCAAAATTTCACTGATGACTCTGTTCGCTTGCGTTTATTCCCTTTTTCCTTGAAGGATAAGGCAAAAGCATGGCTTAATTCTTTGTCACCTAGATCTATCACTTCATGGGAACTGTTGGTCACAAAATTCCTCTCTAATTTTTTCCCAATGGCCAAGACCAATGCTTTGAGGAGAGAAATTGCAGATTTTTATCAGGATGAACAAGAGAAATTTTATGAGAGTTGGGAGAGATTTAAGGACTTGATCTTAAAGTGTCCTCATCATGGTTTTAAAACATGGAGACTAGTACAATATTTTTGTAATGGTTTGACTCAAACAAATCGTAACATGATTGAGTCCATGAATGGTGGTGGATTTTTGAGTCTTAGGGATGATGAGGCATACAAATTTCTTGAGAATCTATCACAAAGCTCACAACAATGGGATTTTTCCAATCGTAGAGAGAGATCTGCCCCTACAATTAAGAAAGGAGGATTGTATGAAGTTAGTGAAGATTTAGACATAAAAGCTGGGTTGGAAAATCTCACTCGTAAGGTTGAAGCTTTAGCTTTAGGTAGAGGGATGAATTCTGTCAATAAAGTTCAAAGTGAAACATGCTCTATTTGTGCAAGTCCTATGCATACAACACAAATGTGTCCCTCCATAGCTAGTTACCCTGATTTTTATACTGAGCAAGCAAATGCACTAAATAATTATGGAAAACCACTTGCTAGTCCATTTTCGGAGACATACAATCAAAATTGGCAAAATCATCCTAATCTCTCTTGGAGGCAGAACCATTCCCCAACAAATATAGGTGGACAACAAGTGCATCAACAAAGTCAATTTCGTCCACCTACTCAAGCATTTCCTCCCATTCCTCAATCAACTCCTCAGTTTATGGCACCACCAAGACCACAATCATCTTTGGAGGAGTCTCTCAAAACTTTCATGCAATCAACTAGCCAAGCCATTCAAGAGATAAAAAGTTCCACCCATTTGAATACTCAAGCTATTTCAAAGTTGGAAAATCAAGTTGGCCAGTTAGCAACCCAAGTTGGAGAGAGGGAAAAAGGAAAGTTTCCTAGTCAACCTATACTTAACCCAAAAGGGCAGTATGCAATTAATGGTTCTTCTAGTTCTACTCATGCACAAGAATCTGTTTAGTCTATTACTACCCTTAGGTCTGGTAAGCAAGTTGATAATCAAGTGAAAATGCCAGAAGTGGAGGATGATGAAAATATTGTGTTAAAGGAAAAGGATAGTTCACAGGATGATCATAGAGAAAAGAAGGGCAACTCAACCTCAATTCCAATTCAAGATCTTAGTTCTCCCCTTGATAGGAGGTTTGTTCCTAAAGCTCCATTCCCTCAAAGTTTAATCAGTCCTCAGAAGAGTGCACAATTTGGAGATATTTTAGAGGTTTTTAAGCAAGTGCAAATTAATATTCCATTTCTTGATGCAATTCAGCAAGTTCCTACTTATGCTAAGTTTCTAAAAGATCTTGTGACAATGAAGAGAAAGAAAAATGTCCCTTAAAAGGCATTTTTGACAGAGCAAGTTAGTTCAATCATTCAGAATAAATATCCAATGAAATGTAAAGACCCTGGATCTCCTACAATTTCATGCAGGATTGGGGATCATCTCATTGAGCAAGCTTTGCTAGATTTAGGGGCAAGTGTGAACCTAATGCCATATTCATTATACTTATAGATAAGTTTGGGGGAGTTGAAACCCACAACCATGACACTTCAATTAGCTGATAGGTCTGTGAAAATCCCTAGAGGTATTGTTGAGGATGTGCTGATTAAGGTGGATGTGTTCTATTTTCCTGTTGATTTTGCTGTGTTAGACATTGAGCCTACTCTAAATGCCAGTACACAAATCCATGTCATTTTGGGTCGCCCTTTCTTAGCCACATCCAATGCTTTGATCAATTTTCGGAGTGGTGTGATGAAGATTTCTTTTGGGAATATGACTGTTGAGCTTAATATTTTTGACATAAGTAAGCAAATACTAGACAATGAGGATATATGTGAGGTTAACATGATTGGGAGCCTAGTCCATGATACTTTCCTACAATCAAGTTGTGAGGATCCCCCAAACGCTTGCTTAACCCGTTTTGATTGCAATTTGGATACTGAAAAATCAATTGAGGAGGTCAATGCATTGTTGGATTTTGTTCCTCTCTTAAGTATTGACAGCTGGCAGCCAAAAGTGGTCTGTTTCCCACTTTCTTCATCCCCATTCCCATATATTGTAGAACCACTAAAGTTGGATGACTTTTGGGAACACCAATTGATAAGTATACTTCAAGAGTATAAGGAAGCTATAGGTTGGAGAATTGCTGATATTAAGGGTATTAGTGCTTCTATGGTTATACAAAGAATTCACTTGGAAGACACTACAAAAACTTCTCAACATGTTTTTGACCCAGGTAAATTACAATATTATTGGACTAGTCCATTCATAATATGCATTATTTATCTCCATGGTGTTGTTGAGGTTTGGATGGTCCTGTCTATCAGGATTGATCTCTAGTTGTGTTAAATCTTTTCCACAAAAAAAAAAAAAAAAAAAAAAAATCTTGTCTATTTTCTGACTTTAGATTAATCTTTGTGTTTATTTTCTTGTTTCATTTTATTTTCTTTTGTTCTAGCTGATATTTGACAGAAATTAAAATTTATAACAATCAGCTTGATCAAGGTACGTCTCCTCTTTCTCCTTACCTTACTTTTTCTACTTGATTTTCTCATGTTGCATATTCATATTTTGCTCTCTTTTCATTCAAGACATATATTTGAGAGTATCATTTTTAACATTGAGGACAATGTTTGGTTTAGGTTTGTGGGGGATTTATATAGATTTCTATCTTTTGGTTTTGTTTTGTTTAGTTGTGTTAAAAACAAAAAAAACTTTTGCCTAGCTTGAGGTTTATGTTTTGAGTTCATTATACTAATCTTGCTTAAAGAATTTCATTACTTTCATGCTCAATTCATTGCACATGCACATAGCCACTCAGACACAACTTGTTGTTGAAGGATAAAAATGATTAGAAAATCTTGATGATAACAATGTGGAGACTGTAACCCCTATGAGTTTTGAGCCAATCATTATTTTTGGAGGGTTATTTATTGTTTCTAATCTTAAAGTTCATTTGGAAGTGCGTAACATGTTTCCCTTATTGTAGTCTCATTGTTCTTTCTTTTGGCCAAGAAAAAAAAATGATTTTATGCCACACTTGAATCTTTTGAAGTCATTGATGTTGAATGAACTATACTAGTCTTTGAGAGATGAGATTAGACCATTTTTGTTTACTTTGAGCCATATATGTATTTTTCTTTTTTGATACATTATCGCTAGTCACCCTGTTGAGCCTTTTAATTAGCCTTTCTTTCTTAAATCTCTTATCCATAGTGTTTCAAGATGGAATTTGATCAGTTTGTTTCAATGTGGTGGTTTGTGTGAGAATTCAAAGAAGAAAAAAAAAATTCAAAAAGAAAAAAGAAAAAAGAAAAGCATCAAAAAGAAGAAAATAAAAAGGGTTCTCATCAAATTTTGAGAAGTGAAATGTAAGGAAGGAGTACTGCTTTGAAGAAGAAGAGTTAAAAAAAAAAAAAAAAATTGTTGAATGGAAATTCCAAAAAGAGTTGACATTCCGACAAATCTTGAAAACACTTCTTATTATTTACCTTCACCTATTTTTATTTCATTCCCTTTGCTTTTACCTTGCATTACATTCTAATAAAGTCCTTATTTGATCTTGAAGATTGTGTAGGTCAGATATTGATATGACTGAGAAGAAAAAGGTGTGGTATGAATATTTTTGGCATCCTTTCATGAGACTACTTGTTCTTTCTTGATTAAGCGTTTTTCATGTGATTTATACGTGAGATGTTTGATTTTGCTTACATTATTCTGCTCACATATATTGTTGAGAGTGTTACACCCCATTTCAGAGTGATTTCAATTGTTGAGTGATAACACCGGAAAGATTTGAGTTGAAACATACTTTCAAATAGAGATTCGAGTCAAGTCTATTCTAAAACTAAGAGTATGTTTGGGTTGGCTACCACTTTTCACTCACATTGAGTTTTGATGGCATGAGAAATTTCTTTAGCATTTATAGTGTTTTTGAACTTGAACTAATCCTCTTTGCAAAAGGCAATTGAAAAAAAAAATTTTGATTTTCTTTGTTTTGTTTATTTATTTATTTATTTTTTTATATTTTTTTAGTATTCATTCTCAGAATTTTGTGGGTATATTCCCTGCAAACTCTCACGAGACTACAACTCGTCCACTAGTGTAAGCTAGGGGTTTAAAGGCTTGTTGCATATGCTAAATGCAATCGAAAATTCCAGCGAAAGTGGATTAGTTAGGATTTCCTTTTTCTTTGTTTTGTTTTACTCTTTATCTGTTTTGCTCGAGGACTAGCAAGATGTAGTTTTGGGGGTATTTGATGTGCATGAAATATATACAATAAAGTACTCACATATTTACATATTTAGCCTTACTTTTATGTTTATTTGTGACTAATTATATAATATCTTTGTGTTGTAGGTAACAAGGGCTTTACATGTAAAGTGGGGCTAGGCCAATTGAATCAAGCCAACTTACATCCAGCCATGCATGAATTCAAGAAAAGACCAACCCAATTAAATTTAAGTCCAATTGGAGCAAGGAATCAAAGGAAATTTGCTCCAAATCCAAGTCCAATTCGGATTAAGATTTCAGACTGCACATCAGTTAGTATTTTTGGCATAACTTTCGGCTCAGATGTCCAATCGAGATTATTCAAGTTGGGCTGGAACGTTAACTTAAAGGGCTACAACTTTGTAGTTTACCAAAAATCCAAATTATGACGTTAAATGGGCCAAAACTGTCGGTTAATTGAAGCCTAAAAATCTGGGATTTTCTCCAAACGGGAATTCAACTTGTAATAGGATTCCTTGACCTATGTATAGAGAGTGCGGCTACTTCTTTGGTTTTCTTCTATGACAGTTAGTTTTATTTTATTTGTCTAATTTAATGTTTAGTATTTTATTTTTGTGTTTTCTTTCAATTACTATGAGTATCTAAATTTATAATTAAGGTTGAGGATGAAACCTTGTTAACGAGTATCAATAATATTTATGTGATTTGATTTTTCCCACAATAGTTGTTCTTTAATGATTTAAATTGTTCTTACTTCATATCAATTGACTAAGATGGAATTCTAGATATGAGTTCAATCATGTTTTTCTCATGATTTAGGATTTGTCTTAATTAATTGAATGCTTGGTTTATTAATTCTTGATTATAAAATTGGATATCGCTTGTGATTTGTCTGTCAATGGATACAATTTATGATTTGATTTTTATACTTAAGAAGCGAAGAAGAACATGCTTTAGATTCTTAAACATAAGTTAATGATGATATTTTCCATGATAGCAAGATTGATTTCTAGATTATCATGTAGTGAGTTGGGAAGAATTAATGATCATAAATATATGCTGATATGATTTACAAGGCGGATTCCAAAACCTTAATTCTTTTCCCTTGATTGTTTACATCTTTTCATTGCTTTATACATTTTGCTTAGTTTAACTATTTGCTTAATTTTATTATTTTCTTAGTTTATTTTATTGTAACCAACCAATTTTTATTTAAACTAGATTATGATTAATTTGGTTAAGGTTTAATTAATTTTCCTACGTTCATACAAGTCTCTGTGGGTTCGACCTCGTTCTTGTCCAACTATACTTTGGTACGGTTCGTACACTTGCGAGTATTTTAAAATTTTACAACAATTCACTAAGCACATAGTAATTACGCTTCAAACTTAAATTCCAAAAATCTTTCTGCTACATATATTGACTACGATTTTGGACAAGTGCATACCTCGCCCGCCAAAGGGGCATCCTAAAGCAAACTTAAATGATGCACAACCTACCTCATCAAGACATCCCCTATAGAGGGTCCCGCTCGATGTGGGTCCATATCTAGCATAAATTAAAGGTGATTAATGGCCCATTAAGTGACTACTGGCCCATTAGGTCAAATGCAAAGCATAATCATTCTAATTCTCTTTTTAAGGAGCATCACACATGAGAAAAATTCACATAATTGAGTTCCTACTTTTTCTTTCTTTTTCTTTAATAAATTTGTTTTATAAGCTTGAATTTTATTCAAGAGAGAGTGGCTATATACCTTACAAGCAGATTCAATGAACTAATAGACGAAGAAAAAAGTGTTATCTGTGTTATAGTTTATTGGCAAATTTAAAAGAAAGAGAATTGCATTAGGGTAAAGTGAAGGCATTTGTTTTGGATGTGTTTATGCCTGGTAGGTAAACAGAGTCATGGCATTACCAACATATACCCACAAATAAAACAATAACAACAAACAAAAAGGAAAGAAAAGAAGCCAATTCATGAACCTAAAAGAATATATATCTGTGGTGATTGGAGCATATACACTTGAATCAAAATTAACATAATGAGTATTAAATTTTCAGAAAAGCTAACAAATAAAACATTGCATGGAGTAAAATGACTCATTTCAATAAAAGCATTAAACTCTCACATGACAAAGAGCTTCAAGCTGAGTTCTAGATTCTGAAATATAACACAAAAAACATTTTAAAATACTATATAAAATTTTGATAAGTAAAATACCAAATTAATATTCACCAATCACATTTGTTATATAATTATCTATTATGCTATAATTGATGCCTCAAATAGATAAGTTTCAAGCTTAATCAAGAATAAATCACCAAAAGATGCATTGGTGCACAAAAATCTAAAAATGAATAAAAAATTATTGGATTGGAAGAATGAAACTCCAAATGAAGTGCAAGAAGACAAAAGGTCCTACTATATTTTCTTCTAATATCTGCAAGCTGGATAATGAAGCACTTGGTAGGAAAAACAAATAAGGTATCCAAACAAGCACATTAAAAGCAGCAAGAACCACATGATATTGGAAAAAAAGCTATAACATGAGGGGGAAAAAAAAAGGAAAGATGTAACCAAAGGTAACCCAAATAAACCATGAAGATTATGAGATAAAGAGTTAGTCAACCAACAGTAAAAGGACTAACCACTACAAATAGTACATATATGAAGGAAGACAACTCACAACTAATGTAGGGAAACGTAGGCCTAAAATAATTTTTTTTTTTATTTTTTTAAAAAGAAACCATTAGTCCCTTATCTTTTATTTCTCTATGTTATATTTTATTTATTATTATGTATTTAGTATTACAAAATGTCATGTCACTAGCAAGTGACTCTTAATGAAGTTGGATGGTTAGATTCTAGTTGTTATATGTAAGGTAAAGGATTAGGAATCTATGGTTACTAAAGTCTATTATAAAAAAGCCTATGTTGTCTTTAATTCTGTTATCTTTTTCTTTGATTTAATTTTGATTATTACTAAAAGTTCTTCTTAAACCCTTCTTCTACATTAGACCTAAGTTCTCCTGACCAAATAAACAATCATGAGACTTAATAGTCCACACTGGTAGTGCCACTAATTTGGAATCCAATTCACCAGTTATAGGTTCATTAAAAGAACTTATAAGAACTTATATAAGAAAACTAATCTTTATATATATATATATATATATATATATATATATAATGAAATTTATTGAACCAAAAAAACGATCACCCAAGTCTCCAGGGTGTATAAAACTTGGCATCGAAAACAATCAAACACTTAAATAACAAACATCTATCCAATCACAAACCAAAAATTAAGAGTGACTTCCTACAGTTGACATCCAATCCAATAAAGTTCTAAAGAAAAACAATTTCAGTTCCGCTAAAGTCCTTTCTAAATCCTTAAAGCTCTAGTAAAGTCATTCCATAGATACCTTTAAACCCATTACATAGATACAACCCTTATTAGATGGTAAAAATACACCCCCTCCTTCCTATCATCTTAAATGTAAATATCCTAAGATTAAAAAAAAAAAAATATATATATATATATATATATATATTTAAGGATAGTTTCCATAGAAAGCTATAACCCCATTACATAGATATAACCATTATCTAGTTCATTCACTATAAAGAAGAAATTTAACACACTAAGATAGAAGAAATTTGACACACAAATACATGTTCGCAAACACACACAATGTGAAAGTTCAAAAACGTGTGAAAACACCTTTGAACGTTTAGACCCCCAAATAACAACTTAATCAATTCAAGCAATATGTCAAACAACTAGTGTGCGGAAACTTAACATATGCTATCATACGAAATTGATTAAATACTATCTAAGCCATAACAGATTAAAATCCACAGCAGATAAATATAAAGGCAAAGATAGAGAGGAAGGAAGATGCAAACACAAAGACAACACGCGATGTGTTATCGAAGAGGAAACCTCAGCCCTCGGCGAAAAACCTCTCCGCCGCCCTCCAAGCGGTAATCAATCCACTAGAAAATATAGTTGGGATACAAGGACAGCAATAGACCCTCCAAGCCTAATCTACCCAGTGCACCTAAGCCCTCCAAGCTTCTTGCTCCAACGAGGTTGCGCCGAACCTTTTTCTTTTCTAGCTTTCCGGATTCCGCTACTAGACCGTAGCATCAACCAATGAAGATTGGCTCCTTCCTAACTGCTTCCCAGAAATCCAAACAACAGTCTCACAATGATGATGATGGTGAGAACCTGGTTTGGTATAATGCCTCTCAAGGATTTGACAATGGAGAGGAAGAGAGTTGAGGAATTTGAAGAGTCTCTAAGGTATAGATTGTGTGTGAATCAATCTAGGTTTTCTTTAGGGTTTCTCTCTCAAAATTCTCTCTGGAAGCTCTCTTTCAATCGTGGGTAATAGGGGTATTTATACTGGAGTGGAGTGGAATGTGAAACGTCAGAATTCTACAAAACAGGGGTGGCTCGCGGCTTGACCTCGCGGCTTGACTGAGTCGCGAGTTCCAGTCGCGAGATAACCGTATGGCCAGTTGTCCTGTTTTGTCCTGTAGTGCTCCAGCTAGCAGACTGTTCACCTTCCAGCATGCTTGGCACGTGAGGTTGCTTCTGGCGGCTTGAAGCCGCGAGTCACCCGCGAGACCCAGCCGCGAGACTCTGTTTTCTTGCACACTCTTGAGCAAACTTCACTCTATCTCACTCACTACCCTTACATCAAACCCACCTAAATACAGGGTTACTAAATGCTGAATTACAAGCAAATTTGGCACGGAATAAAGCCAATTAGATGGTTGAATAAATTCAACCTTACACAATGCAAGCATGGCAGATAGTTTAGCACTTAATCATTTCTTTCCTTTTTGTTTGTTGTTGTTGTTTTACCCCACAAATACCCACAAATACCAACATATACCCATAAATAACCCTAACCCCCAAATGCTCAAACAAATATTCAGATAAGGAGACATTCCTTGTGATTCCAAACTGAAGATGCAAACCGAGAGTAAGAGTACAGAGCGTGAGCAAAAGGGAGACTACAGAGCTAGAGCGAGACTGAGAGTGAGAGCGAGAGCAAGAGGGAGAGTGAGAGTGAGAGCGAGAGTGAGATGATAGCGAGATTGAGAGAGTGAGAGGGAGATTGAGAAAGTGAGAGTGATGAAAGAGTAAGACTGAGTGGGAGAAAGGGAGATTCAGAGAGTTAAGTGTGGGTGTAAAAGACAGGGGCCATACCCGAGTTCACTAAACTCGAGTATAAGTCTAGATCACTAACCTAGTTGGCATTTTTTAATCCCAAATGCCATGTTAGACGGTGCCACGGTGGCAGGACTTCTAGGAACTTGAGTTTACTGTGCTTGAGTACCATTTGGAACTCGAGTTTGTAGAGCTCAAGTACCAGAACAGTGGTAGATCATTAATAAGTTTCGAAACAGTGTTTTTTTGCTACAAATTTTGCAAAATGGTGGTATTTGGCCATTTTCACCTGAAACTGTTGCCCTTACAATAATTTGGCCTTGCAGACTAGTTACAAAGCTTGAGAGTAGCTATGGAGTTTGGAATACTATTAAAACTAAAAACATGACATGACAACTGGGTGTGTACCATGTATGTACATAGTACAAGAAAGGGACAAGACAATGGAGATTTTCTTCAACATTGTGTGGTTCATATGGCACCATAGAAAGTTAGAAACATATATGACACAAATGAGAAAAAGAGCTCTAAACCTGAAGCAAACTACAATGAGAACCCTCAGCAGTAGCAGAGTATTATTAACTGAGTAGTGAGTGTTAGGACATATGTGATTCACTTGTTAGGAATATATGTCACTATTTTATGTAATTGGCTTATCCTTTGACAAAACGCATTTTACTTGTATTTTGGTAGATCTAGGACGTGTTTTATACTTCAAGAAACTGTGTTTCAAGATCAAGTGTTGAAGACATGCAAGTTTGTCCAAGATTCAAGCTGAAGAAGTGTTGTTCATTAAATCTCGACAGCTACTCGACAGACCGCTATCTATCGAGCTTTATGAAAAACAAATTCCAGTTCTATTTTGACCCCAATCCGGTTTTATGTGTTTGGGCTTTCTTTTCTTCTAACCCTAAAAATATAAAAGGACTATTTTAAGGGCCATTAAAGTGTACACAAGTTGCACAAGTGTTGGGCAAAGTTTGTTCAAGTAATTTGTAACCGAGAACAAAGTTTTGCCCTAATTCATCATTCTTGTGAAGAAGTTGTTGTATATGTGCACCGTAGGGTTTTGTGACCAAGCATCTTTTTGATCTTCATCGTTGGGATGAACTGAAGAACTTTGCAGCCAACAACCTTCTCTAGTTGGTGATTGAAGTCGCGTTAGTCACGTACTTGGGAGCCGTGCATCAAAAGGGGAAATTGTCACAACAGAACAAGTCCAATTGGGTATTGGGGTAAAGGTTCAACTGTAGGTTAGTATGAGGTACTAAGATTCCCTTACTTGTAACCACTTGTTGTGATAATAGTGGAATTTCGGGAGTGGTGACCTGAAAATCACCCGGTATGGTTTTTGCCGTTAGGTTTTCCCCATTCGTAAACAAATCACCATGTTATTTATTTTTCGCTGCATAATTAGTTATTGGTGATTTGTTTGTGCTACGACGCGTTTGCATGTTAATTAACTTAATTAATTCACTTGGCTAAATTAATTGGTTAATTTATCACGAGGGGTCAATACGTTTTTGGCCTATCAATGAGTACTAGTCAGTAGTCAATCAATGCAAGGGGGACTCATACACCGGAAGCAAACGCTATTCTTTGATCTCTTTATTATAGAGGGAGAGTGGGGCTCATATATAGTAGCAAGCATAGAATTATGCTTCCTTTCGTTCAAAATGAGGTCCATTTTGAAAACGCAATAAGAAAATGGGGAAGAGGAAATGTTGGACAGAATGTAACGGAAAACTTGGTCAAGAATGAGAGGATTGAAATTGGAATCAAGGGAATGAATTTGAAAAGTTAAATGTTTTTTTTTTTTTGGTGAAAGAAAATTTGAATGTTGATCCAAAAACAGAGAGGAAAGTGGCTACTGATTAAGAAGTATTAGAGAGAAGTGAATAATTATTAATGCTATTTTCATAGGACAATATTTTTTTTCAAGTGGTAGTGCAATAGAACTTTAAGGGAATCGTTGTCAAGTGAAAACTGAATAGTTTAGGGCATGTTTTTTCGGTTACAAACTAAAAGAGTTAAGACAATATCAATGCTAGTAATAAAAATGCACAAGAAAACCACATTAAGTGTCTGTTTAGAATAGCTTTTCTTCTATACCTCTTAGAGGTTCTTCTATTTTTTTTTTTTAATGGTTAATAATTTTTATTCATAATAATCTGGAATTATTACATTTTCTAATCACAAAATTAAACAAAGAGTGTGATGACTGTTATGCTTTTGAGGATAAAATAATTTGATATAAAAAAAAGACTTGATATAATTTGTTTTTACATCTGAAATCTAAACCACCCAATTTTGATAAGGATAAAAGTATAATTATCTTGTAACTTACAGGAAAAAGGGAAAAAAACACACGCCTGCGCATCAATTTGATGTGATTTCCATTACCATCTATTATCAAAATCCCCATTTCATTTTATAAATGCAATTAAATTGGTGATAAATAGAACATTTATTATTTAACCACAAATAGTGAAAAGAAAAATGCAAGTAATAACTAAAAGGGAAAGAATTAGTTAAAAAATTGCAAGCAATTTGATATGCTTGTAGAGTAAAAAATAAAAATAAAACCTTGAATACATTAGTTAGCTCAAACCACAAATCCAATCCAGAATTCAATCCTACCTTCATCTCTCACTTCAATTCACACATCACCACAAATTTCATCGTCTAGAACTAAAATACATCCATCTTCACTGTTTTCTTGAAAGAATCACAATGTTGGATTTTGACAGAATTACATATAACCATATGTATTGGTCACTTATTCTATAAATTAAACAAAGATGAAGAAAAATTCAAGAAATTAAAGAATTAAGAAAATTCATGACTTAGTGTATATGAAGAGAATTACAATTTACTGACAATTTCCTGTCAAGTATTTGGTGAAACTTTAGTATTAAAATTTTCATTCGATGAACTGCATTCTCTTCTTCGGGGAAAATGCTATTGAATGCTTTGCCTTACATCCTTTTCCTCTGTTTCGATATTTGTCCCTTACACACATTTCCCATTTCTGGCCGTGCAAATCATCTACAAAATACATAAAACCAACCAATAATCTCAACCCACAACAAACATTTTGGCATGCAAAAGAAACGCTATCTAAGAAGAAAAAGAAAAAAAAAAAAAAAAAAAGAGATTTGGGCACAATAAACATCTAGGCATGCAAAATAAATGCTAGCTTTGAATATTTTGGTAAACAGAACCCCAAAAAATAAAATTAAAAATTAAAATTAAGGGCCTGTTTGGGATCCGCTCATTTTGCTGAAACTGAAAGCTTTATGCTGAAAGTACTGTAAATAAAGGTAAAAGTTAATTGAAATAGTATAGCGAGACCCATGAATAGTACCAAAAATTACAGTAGGGCCCATGAATAATAGCAAAAAATAGCTGAATATTAAATAAGCTGACTTTTTAATTTGAAGCCAAATGCACGCTAAAAAAGAAAATGAGAGAGAAAGAGGGATGCCTTGAGATTCACCAACAATTATGTCATATCTTTGCCAAATAAATTCTTCACCTACACACCACCACCAAATTGGAAAATTAAATAAATAAATCACAACACATAAAAAATAAGATTGGAGATTACAACCCACGTAAATCACAACACATGATAATAACTTAAATGTCAATGACAAAAAGAAAGATTTGAGTAGTCTACCTTTTTTTGTTGGCCACTTATGAACCTAGGAAATATCATCGTCCAAAGAGGCCTTTGGACAATGATACGAACCATAAATGCACCTTCAAAGCACAATCCGTTACTAAATCGAGGAATAAAGATGAGCAAGACCGTTGGGTAGACGTTGAAAGCATGGCATTAAACCACTAGAGGCGTTACTAAAATCCTTAATACCGTCATCAAAGGCTCCCAACGGCTAGAAAAAGGGAACAAATATATATACTACATCAAAACACCAAAAAAAGGTACAATATCTACAAAAACTTGAGTTCACCTCTTATATTATCTCTCAATGTCTGACTTTGCCATCAAAGGCTCTTCGGTTGTCACCACACCAGTGACCTTTCTAAGACAAACATGAGTCTTTGCTTTAGTGCAAGCAGTAGGTTTCCACAATTTCTCAACCACATTCCATCTGGACGAATCTATCAACTGATGAATTTAGCTTCATTAATTTGGCGCCGTTTGTGGGGATTGTTTCAAACCATATTTTGAGAACGTAGCTCTACCCTTCTCAATATCCAGATGGAATCCAATGCATTGCAAGATTTAATGGGTGTTAGCTTTGCAAATTAAAACGCTCATGGCTAACATAGAAGAGCTCACCAGGCAGAATCAAGAGATGAGGCTGCAGCTGCAGTGGGAGGAAATCACTTACCAACAAGAATCGAGGTCAACAGGAACAAGTATGAGGAGAACAGCCACGGAAGAGATGGTTCAAGGAGGATAGATCCCTTTGAAAGGCGAGTAACGACCTTCTCAAAGCATGAAAAAAGAGATGGATGAACTTAAGAATGCGATGAAGGAGAAAATGAATAGAAACTTGGACGGAATGGTGAAAAGGACTGATTCCCCTTTCATTACAAAGGTCTTGGAGTGTCCTTTACCACTTAAGTTCTGTCTTCCCAAACTTGAGTTGTTTGATGGTTTAAAGGACCCATTAGACTACATAACCACCTTAAAGATGACCTTGAGCCTACAATAGATCCCTAACGAGATCTTGTGCCAGTCTTTCCAAATGACCCTTAAGGGGGCATCATGACTGTGGTTTAGCAAACTAGCCCAAGCATCTATAGACAACTTTGAGCAATTGAGAAACTCATTTTTGTGCCATTTTGTTGGCAGGCAATAGCAAAAAAGGCCAACAAATCATTTGCTCACGATCAGGCAAGGAGAAGGAAAATCATTAAGGTCATAAGTGAGATGGTTCAACCGGGAAGTATTAGAAGTATAAGAAGCTAAGGATAAGGTGCGATTAACCACTTTCATGGTTGGGTTAAAATCCAAGGAATTTGTGGTCGCCCTTGCGAAAAGTCCTCCAGAGTCAATGGCAAAAATGCTATTGAAAGGAGAAACATTAAGGAGGACTTGAAAGGACAAAAGAGGGAACGAAGAGATTATTTGTCCAACTATGATTTGTCCAACCATGACCACGTCAGATCGAAGAATGACAAAAACAGAAGGACAGTAAATTTTACACCTTTATTAATGCCTATTGACAAAATCTTAACACATATTAAAGATAACTATCCGCTCCAATCGTTGAAACCACTGAACTCTTCACCTAATGTACGTGATAAGAAGAAGTGTTGTTGCTTTCATCAAGATCACGAACACTACACAAATGAATGCAGAGACCTAAAAGAATAAATAGAAGAGTTGATCCAAAAGGGAAAATTATAGAAGTTTGTGAAGAAGAATGCACAAGGTCGAAACAAGTCTAACCAGCAAGTAAGATCAAAAGATAAGCCTAAAGACGAGGAAAAACAACATAATCATCTAAAGAGCGCTATAGGCGAAATAAGGATGATTAATAGAGAACCAATAGCAGGGGGATCTTTCAAGTCCCTCAACAAGTTACAACAAAGATTGGTTAATAGTGTTCACACAGCACCACAATCAAAGCATAGAAGAAAGAAACCGTGGACATGGTATTTTCTGAAAAAGATGCTAGGGGAGTGAAGCAACCACGTGACAACCGATTAATCATCATTCTCATGATAGAAGGATTCAACACCAAACAAGTCTTAATGGATAATAGGAGTTCTGCTGACATAATTTACCTTTCGGCCTTCCAGCAATTACGGGATGATCCAAAGAAGTTTCGTCCATTCGAATCTCCCCTCCCCCCCGTCAGCTTTAGTGGATATAGAGTATACCCGAAGGGAATAATGACATTGACAATCACAGCTAGCTCATACCCTTTTTAGGTAACCAAACAACTCAATTTCCTAGTTGTTGACTGCCCTTCATCCTATAATGTGATCATAGGATGACCTACACTCAACAGTTGGAAAGTTGCAACCTCTACGTATTGTCTAAAGGTAAAATTCCCAACAGAACACGGGATATGGGTAATGAATGGGGACCAAATTTTGGCTTGCAAATGTTATTAAGCGGTACTAGCCTTCAAAGAAAATCACACGTGGATGATAGAAGAGAAGAGTTTGGAAGCAGTGGAGGCATTGGAGTCAATTGAGCTGGTAGACGAGGAGTTAACAAAGATAACAAAGGTAGGCACGAGCCTCGATCCTTCAACAAAGGAGGAAATAGTTAAGTTCCTAAAGGAAAACCTGGACGTCTTTGCCTGGAGCCATGAAGATATGCTAGGCATATCTAAAGATATCATTTAGCATTAATTGAATGTGAATACTGAAAGAAAACTAGTCCAGTAAAGACGGCAGCTCTCCAACAAAATAGAGCCATAATGGACATAGTAAACAAGTTATTGACAACTAACTTCATTTGAGAGGTTTATTAACTAGACTGGTTAGTCAATGTCGTCATGGTGAAAAAGGCAAATGGGAAGTGGAGAATTTTTGTAGCCTTCATGGACCTAAATAGTGCTTGCCCAAAGGACAGCTTTCCACTGCTAAGAATTGACCAACTTGTTGACTCAATGGCAGGACACAAGCTCTTGACATTCATGGACGCATTCTTTGGATACAATCAAATCCAGATGTCAGAGGAAGACCAGGAGAAGACAGCATTCATCACCAGTCAAGGACTTTATTGCTATAAAGTCATGCCATTTGGGCTGAAAAACACAAGAGCCATTTACCAGAGGTTGGTGAATCAAATGTTCAGTAAGCAGATTGGAAGAAACATGGAAGTCTATGTCAATGATATGTTTGTCAAGAGCAAAGAAGAAGAGAGCCATCTAGACAACCTTAAGGAAACTTTTGAAACACTAACGTAGCATAAGATGAAGTTAAATCTGACAAAGTGCGCATTCGGAGTTTCCTCCAGGAAGTTCCTTGGTTTCATGGTGTGGAATCAAAGCTAACCCAGAAAAGGTGAAGGCCATACTAGAGATGTCATCACCCAAAACCGTCAAGGAAGTACAGAGACTAATAGGAAGAGTCACCGTCCTCATTAGATTCATCTCTAAGGTCATAAACAAGTGTCTGCCCTTCTTCGAGACCCTCAAGTAGGCCTTCACATGGACAGACAATTGTGAAACAACATTCCAAGAGTTAAAGCGTTACCTAAGTTACCCATCACTTTTAAATCTGCCCAAAGAAGGTGAAGACCTATTCCTGTATCAAGTGGTATCAACCACGGCTATAATTGCTGCATTAATTCGAGAAGAGTCTAAGGATCAATGCCTAGTATACTACATCAATCAAGTCTTCTAGGGAGATGAGGCAAAATACCCATGAATGAAAAAGAGTACCTTTGCCTTAATCATCGCTTCTCGAAAATTACGGCCATACTTTTAGGCAAACCCGATCCTAGTCATGATAGATCAACCCATTAAGAAGGCAAAAACTAGGTGGCTAATCCTTTAAATGACCCCTTGCATCCACAAGTAATTTAAAATTTTTGTTTAACTAATCCGTGCATTACACGGGTTAGCGACTAGTTATTATTATTAATAAGAAAATTCAGAAAGTTAGTTATGACTTCAAAATAATGTCAAAAATACCCATAATATAATTAGATAATCCTTAATAAAGTTAAAATTGTAATTCAACAAATTTTTTTTTTTTAAACTATCAGAATTTTTTTTTTTTTTTTTTTTTTTTTGCAAAAAATAGCACACACTATTTAAATATATTTTTCACAGATTTAATACATTTTTCCTAAAAAGTAGTACACATTAAACCCAGCAGTTTCTTAAAAATTCATTTCCATATAACCTCACTAACAATAGACAAATTCAAATTGAATAATTACGACGTTAAAGTAAAAAAAAAAAAAAAATCCTTATTGCATGTGCAGAGTGCGTGTGATGAAGCTAGTTATCATTATTATTATACATTTAATCCCTGGGTTAAGGATTGAAACCCATCCTAACAACTCTCTCTCTCTCTCTCTCTCTCTCTCTCTCTCTCTCTCTCTCTCTCTCTCTCTCTCTCTCTCTCTCTCTCTATATATATATATATATAAATAAAAGTATGTGTTTAGTAATAGTTTATTTAAATTTTTTTTGTTGAAAACCTTTTTTTTGAAAATATACTAAAATATACTTAATACTTTAAAAAGTGAACTTTTAAAAATTTATACATAAAACTAAAAGATAAAATCATTTTCCTTATTATCAAAAAAGAAAAAAGAACACACACAAACATTCGCTAATTTGAACTCACGTCATTTAAATAGCCAAGGATAGCAAATTTGAGACTCTAATTGGTAAAATTTTTTATGGTAATTGAAACCACGGAGAAAATGGACAAATGCCCCTTTCAAAAAAAAAAATTCTAGCATTTTATCTTATTTCCCAAACTAATTAGGGAAATGCCCCTCTTTTGAAACTCAATTTTCTCAAAATCGAGTTATTTAAAATAAAAATAAAAAAAATTATGGAGCTCTATAGTGGCGTTTTAAGGAACCTATAGTGACGTTTTAAGGATCTATAGTGGCGTTTTGTAACTCAATCTCCATGAAGTCAAATTACATGCAATTTTTTTTCTTGTTTTACCTATAACTCGACTTCATGGAGATTGGATTACAAAATGCCACTATAAATCCTTAAAAATCATTATAGGCTCCTTAAAAACACCACTATAGGGCTTAACTCGATTTTGAGAAAATCGAATTTCAAAAGAGGGACATTTCCCTAATTAATTTAGGTAAGAGGGCAAAATGCTAGATTGTTTTTTTAAAAGGGGCAAAAGACAATATTTTCCTTGAAACCACACCATTTAGAGCTCAAATTTAATTAATAAACACTTTGAAATGGTGTGGCTTTCCCACACAAAAATCCCATACACCCAAAAACTCAAACCAAATATAGCCTTCGCAAAATCCACATCTTCTGACTTCTCAAAATACAACCTTTACAAAACCGAAATCTACCGTCGCAAAATACAACTTTCACAAAACTGTAACATATTCTCTCCCTTTCATAAAGGGGTCGTCCCATGGTAGTTGGATCGACACGAGAGAGAGAGAGAGAGAGAGAGAGAGAGAGAGAGAGAGAGAGAGAGAGAGAGAGAGAGAGAGAGAGAGTGAGTGTATGCCTGATGTAAAAGGTGAAAAACTTTTTTTTTTCTTTTTTTGGCTGAATGATGGAAAACTTTCTTGAAATCGCTCTGTTTGTTTCAGTATTGATGTTTTCTAGAAAATGAGTCATTTTTCAAAAATCATTTTCTATAAAACTATCTCATTTTCCAATGTTTGGTAGCAACTTTAAATGAGTTGAAAAACAATTTCATAACTTCCCTTATTTATCTTGCTGTGAGATAGAGTTGTTTTCCAAAAAATTTTAATGGAAAACAATGTCTAAAAATAAGTCATACTTTTTATGTTGACCAAAGATAGTTTTCCATTGACTCATATTTTTTTATGCTACCAAACACTGGAAAACACGGAAAACTATTTTTACACAAGGTTTTCCATCGAAACAAACGGAGCGTTATAAGAAATGTACAAACATGATGAAGCATTGAAGCCACTTGGAAGATTAATCGAACAACGGTCTCCCCATCAACACTTTAATACTTTATTGTAAAAAAAAAAATTAATAATAAAAAAATATTGTGATCACGTGAATTTTTCTTCTTTTCCATCGGCCCATTATGTCCTGCCCACCAATCACGTGAATTTTTTTTTTTTTTTTTTGTTTTCCATGACGTTGCTTTTCATCTTCTTTTAAATTTTGATTTTCTTTTCAGATTTTAGTCAAAAGGATGTCAAATTGGAATCTCCTTTTTCAGTTTTTGTTCTGTTCCCACTTGAACATTCAACCCTCCACAATATTTTATTGAATTTCTTATTACATGTTATGTGTATTCTTCTCATATATTTGGGGTGGTAGTAAACTAAAGTTACTAAACATGTTATTATTCGGCCAAAATATTGAAATTAAAATATGAGTTTGCATTTTTCTAAAGTTCTTAAATAAAATATGTGGGTTATGATTATGAATTATATTCAAATATAATTTTTTTTTAAAAAGAAGTATATGGAAGCCTAGGATAATTATTTTTTTTTCAGCCAAAAAAAAAGATTAAAAAAAATCCTCTAAAAAAAAAGATTAAAAAAACTATTAATCAAAACAATAATTGGAATTTATTAGGGTTGGATTTAGGTTTAGGTTACATCGTATAGATTTAAACAATATTATACCACTCAATATTTTTTTTACTAGTACTATTTTTTTTTTTTAAGGGAAAATTATACTTTATCACCCAAAACTATATTTTATATTACACTTTGCACCCTAAATTTTTCGAATGTATGTTTTGTACCCTAAACTATGACCATTGTTAGATTTTGCACCTCAACAATAAGTTAATGTTAACTTGAACAGAAATTCAAGTTTAGGGTTACACCATATAGATTTAAACAATATTATACCCCTCAATTTTTTTTACTAGATGCTAATTCTTTTTAAATGAAAAATTACACTTTACCACCCTAAACTATACCTTATATTACACTTTACACTCTAAACTTTTCGAATGCACGTTTTGTACCCTAAATTATGACAGTTGTTATACTTTGCATCCCAATAGTAAGTTTTTTTTTTTTTTTTAAGGAACACATCCAAATATTAAGTTTATTGTTAACTTGGACAAAAATTCAAGTTTAGGGAGCAAAATGTAATTAGGAGTATAGTTTAGGGTAGTAAAATGTAATTTCTCCTTTATTTTTAAGGACTTGATTGTTAGGACATATGTGATTCACTTGTTAGGAACATATGGCACTATTTTATATAATTAGCTAATTCTTTGACAAAACGCATTTTACTTATATTTGGGTAGATCTAGGATGTGTTTAATACTTCAAGAAACTTTGTTTCAAGATCAAGTGTTGAAGCCATGCAAGTCTGTCCAAAATTCAAGTCTGAAAAGTGCCTGTTATTAAAGCTTGACAACTAGCCATCTATTGAGCTTAAAGAGCTATTCAGCCCTGTGGTTCGACAGTAGCTCAACAGATAGGGTATCTGTCGAGGTTTATGAAAAATAGAATTTCAATTTTGTTTTGACTCTAATCTGTGTTTATGTGCTTGGGTCTTCTTTTCTCACAACCCTAGACATATAAAAAGATTATTTTAAGAACCTTTAAAGTGTTTACAAATTGCACAAGTGTTGAGCAAAGTTTGTTCAAGCAAATTATGACTGGAGACACAGTTTTGCCCTAATTCATCTTTCTTGTGAAGTTGCTATATTTGTGCACCGTAGGGTTTTGTAACCAAGAAACTTCTCGATCTTCATCGTCTGGATGAACTGAAGAACTTTGCGGCCAACAACCTTCTCTAGTTGGTGATTGAAGTTGTGTACTAGGATCCGTGCAATTAGTTAGTCACATACGGGGAGCCATGCATCAAAAGGAGAAATTATCACTACAGAACAAGTCCAATTGAGTATTGGGGTAAGGGTGCAACTGTAGGTTGGTATAAGTTATTGAGATTCCTTTATGTAAGGTTGAATTTAATCAACCATCTTATTGGTTTTATTCTGTGCCAAATTTTCTTGTATTTCAGCAATTAGTAACCCTGTATTTAGGTGGGATTGTTGTAAGGGTAGTGAGTGAGATAGAGTGTTGAAATGCTCAAGAGTATGTAAGAAAATAGAGACTCACGACTGGATCTCGTGGGTGACTCGTGCAAGCCGCCAAAAGATGCACACGTGCCAAGCATGCCAGAAGTTGAAGCGTCATTCTAGCTGGAGCACTATAGGACAAAATAGGACAACTGACCGTTCTGTTATCTGGCGGCTAGATCTCGTGACTCAGTCAAGCTGCGAGGCCAAGCCGTGAGCCAACCCTGTTTTCAAAAACTTAACTCTTTACATTCCATTCTCACCCCAATATAAATACCCTTTATACCCACGAAAGAATGAGAGCTTCCAGAGAAAGTTTTGAGAGAGAAACCCTAGAGTAAAACAAGATTGATTCATCCACAATCTTCACATAAGAGACTCTTCAAATTCCTCAACTCTCTTCCTCTCCATTGTTGAATCCTTGAGAAGCCTTTTTACCAAAACCTTTTCTCACCATATCTATTACTGTGAGAGGGCTATTTGGTATTCTGGGAAGTAGTTAGGAAGGAAGCAATTTACATTGGTTGATGCTATGGTTAAGTAGCGGAATCCGGGAAGTTAGAAAAGAAATAGGTTCGATGCAACCTCGTTGGAGTAAGAAGCTTGGAGGGCTTAGGTACATTGGGTAGATTAGGCTGGGAGGGTCTATTGCTGTTCATGTATCCCAACTACATTTTCTAGTGGATTACTTACCGCTTGGAGGGCGGCGGAAAGGTTTTACGTCGAAGACTTTGGTTTCCTCTTCGATAACACATCGTGTGTTGTCCTTGTGTTTGTATCTTCCTTCCCTTCATCTTTGCCTTTTATTTTCTGCTGTGGATGTGATTTTAATTGGCTTAGATTGTTTACCAATTCTGTTTTTAGCTTGTGTTCATTTTCCATATACTAGTTGTTTGTCATAAAACTTGAATTGGTTATTTTGTATTTGGGGGTCTAAACATTCAAGGGTGTTTTTATACACTATTTGAACTTTCATTTGGTATCAGAGCAGGTACACTTTTATTGGTTTAATTACCATAGTGTGATCCTTGATCCCATTTTGAGATTGACCGGTCTCAATCCCTAAATGCGCCTCCATATTTTAATGATAGTAATTATGCATTTTGGAAGGTCCACATGAGAGCATTTTTATGTTCCATTGATGAATCTGTTTGGGATACGGTTGATATAGGTTGGACCAGGCATGAGGCAGCCAAATCCACATGGGATAAGGCAGCACTCGCCACATCTAATGCTAATAGTAAAGCTTTTAACGCGATTTTTTGTGGTGTGTCTCCAGATGAGTTTCACAGGATTTCTCACATTACCATTGCCAAGGAAGCATGGGAGATATTGGAGACCACCAACGAAGGCATGAAGAAGTGAAAGACACCAAGCTGCAGATGCTGACCACTCGGTTTAAGGAGCTCAAAATGAGTGAGGATGAGTCCTTTGACTCTTTCTATAGCAAGCTGAATAAGGTGGTTGTCAGCAAGTTCAATTTAGGGGAGAAAACGAAGGATTCTAAAATAGTAAGGAAGATCATTCGGTCTTTGCTGGAAAGCTTTCGTGCCAAAGTGACAGCGATTGAAGAGAGCAAGGACCTTGATGACATCAAAGTTCAAGAGCTGATTGGTTCTCTTCAGACTTATGAAATGTCACTGCCACTCAACGGAAGAGCAAATCTCTTGCTCTTAAGACCATTAATGAAAGGTCGGAAGTCAATGACTCATCAGATGAGGATGTGGTTGACAAAGATGTTGCATACCTTGTGAAAAATTTCTGAAAATTCTTGAAATTCAAGAATAATGGAAAATTTGGTGATAAAGGAAAATTCCAAAGTTCAGGAAGGGAGAAAAGGGAATTCAAAAAGAAAGATGGAAAAGAATTCCAATCTACACAAGGTGTCACATGTTTTGAATGCAATGGGCATGGACACTTTAAGAAAGAATGTCCGAATTATTTGAAATCGAAAGGCAAGGTGTATGCCATAACACTGAGTGACTCGGATTCATCCAACTCTGATTCTGAGGAAAGCTGTGATGGAGAAGGGAATTATTCTGCTTTTATGACTATTGCCCATGTTGAGTCTTCAGATGAGTTGAATTTGCTTGTACAAGAGCTTGGAGTACATAGTGATGAAGAATCATTTGGAGTTGTTGAAGAATCAGATGTAGAAGAAGATGAAAACACAACCAATCTTTAAGAAAATTATAACTCACTCCTGGAGAAATCGGGTGAGTACATAAGGGTGGCCAAGGCAGCTGTGAGAAAGATGAAGAAGGCAGAGGAGGACTATAAAACTCTCCTAATTCGCTATAAGGAGGCCAAATGTCAGATAGAGACATTGAATGGTGACTTGTCAGAAGCCTACATAAAAGTGAGATTTCTTGAGCAAGAGGTTATGCAAGCAAATGCCAAGATAGAGAAGGTCTCCACTAAGAAGCTAGATGATGTTATTTCATCTCAAAAGAACTTTTCAGACAAATTCAGGTTGGGATATACCGGAGGGAGTAGCTCATCTGGCAATATCACTAAAGAAGTGAAGCTTATAAAGGCCAAAGAGTTGGTTGAAGTTGGCCCTATTGCTGAGAAGCCCAAGATAGAAGAGAAGAGGAATGTGAAGAACCAACGAATGGTGAACAACCCCCGTAATCAATCTGTGGGCAGGTCTGAATCTCAAGCCAAGTCTCGTTCACGATCACAAAGAGGTCTTAGATTGAACTATATGTGTCATCATTGCGGACTTCAAGGGCATACTCGGCCAAATTGTCAAAAGCTGAGAGCAATGAATAATGTAGCTGCTCCAAGGTCACAAGGACCTAGAAATGCAAGAGAAATTGGGCTGGTGAACCATCAAGAGATCAAAGTAGTGATCCCGAAATGATGGACTTTATGAAGATGATTGGTGCTTTTACCAACTGCTTGGAAAGCTTCACACGAAAGTTTGAAAGCCCTAACTCTCATACCCAATCCTATAAGGAAATCACCCCAAACGCAAGTGACATGTGGGTGAAAAAGGGTACTCATGCATAAGCATTATAACATGTCCATGCATCAATACTTCTTATGCTTTGTGACTTTATTTGGTTGTTTACTTTTTAATTGTGTTGGTTGAAATTTGCTTCTTTGTTGTTGCATTTTTTTTGTTATTTTTTATCAATCTTTTCCTTCTTATGTGTCAAAAATCCAAAAACCATATAAAAAGTAGAAAATCAAAAAGTTTAATCAACTTTGTTTAGTTTTGTCTCAAATCGTGTTTTGCCTTATACCTTTGTGCTAATGGCTTTGTGCATTTACAAGCGTAGCTTGTTCCTTTGCACTCTTATCACTATGGAAGAAATCTTGAAATCTATGTGACTGTTGTAAATAGATCTTCAAATTTGTCATGAATGATTAGTGAATGATTATGTTGATCTTGAGACATGCATAGACTTCTGCCTATATATCTTCTCACTCTTTATTTTTGTTTTTGCTAAAAAGAGCTCACCAAATGTAAATCTCTAAATGAAAAGAGATATTAAGTTACAAAAGCCTATCGCACATACTAGTATTCGACTAGGAAAAAGGGAAAGCGACCAACAAACAAAGTGAATGATTTTTCAAAAAGCCAAAGGCTGTCTCATCAAGGTGAAATATCAAATATCACTATCACAATGAGAGATGATTGTCTCAAAAGGATCAAAAAGATCAAATGTTATGATTGAAAGTGGAGTCAAATATAAAGCTCCAAATTATGTAATCAAGTTTTGTGGGAGGTCATATATGCATACTTCTATAATTGAGATGGTCACATGATCTAGTGCTAATTGTGTATGCCTTGATTGAATTGATCATTGAAGTTTCACATTAGACTAAGGACTATCACATTGTTGATACCCATACATAACACACAAGTTTATGTTCAATGAATGCCATATTAATTTGTGTGATTGTACTTGATAAAATGTGTTTTCACATGCTCAATCTTTGTTGATTCAAACACAAAAAAATTTTTGAGTGTTTTAGTTGTTTTTGAAAAGTATTTTGTTTTTCAAAAACTGAAAATTTCAAAAACTAGTGTTGCCCTGTTTTAGTGACTCAGTCACGGGTCAGTCAAGTCGCATGCCACAGTCGTAAGATCGCGGGTCAGTTTTGGCGACTTGTTCGCGAGTGGAAGGTCCAGTTGTGAGGGGTACACAGAGATTTCCGCAGTTCAGCTCGCGACTCCCTCGCGAGTGAGACTTTCAATCGCGAAAAACACTTAGCAAATATTTCAAATTTTTTGGCTTGAAGTGTTTTGGCGGGTAATTTTGGCGACTAATTGGCGACTTACCTCAGTCACGAAAAACGCGTGTTTTGCACAGTAAGGGCGGCTTTTATAACCTTTTTCAGTTTTCCCTCAAACTTTATGTGACTGTTCATTTTCTCTTTCGCTTGAAACTTTCCCAAACACTCCGTGTCACCATCTTCGAACCCCATTTTCGTTTCATTTCATCTCAAAATCTTCAAGAAAAAGGTATGGGTTTTCATTTTCACACCCAATATTTCTTTTTTTTGAGCTTTTCCCTCTTGATTATATGTGCTGTTTTTCTGATTTGCGTTGGGTTAGTGTTTTGTTTTCTTTACTTTATCTATAGGCTTTATGGTCTATACCATGCTTTATGCAGCCTTTATACTTTGTTAAATCAATACTTCTAATTAAATGTCACGCATTTTCTTGTTAAGTACTGTCACTCTTATGCCCTTGTAGGATTGTTCCTAAATACATATACTTAGTGTATTGTGCATTGGTTGAGTGTTAGGCATGCAAGTGACTTGCATTGAGCTTGTTAGCTTGTTTGTTCGAGTGTTCATTCCAAGTGTGAATGAGCATTTTGGTCACTATCTTGTAGTGATTGCTTGGTTGATCAAGGTATGGTTTGTTTCTTAACCCCATCTTTGTTTGATCACATTGTGCCTGCTTCATATGCATTTCATGCTTTTCTGCATACAATGGTCATGGTGTATTGTTGTGTTTCAGGAGATTCATGTTCATATGATTCAAGAGCTTCACAGTTTCTAAAGTTAGGTGTGAGTGATTTTTGCTCAACTGTTCCCAACTCACATGTTAAGTCTAGAGTCTGTTTTAGGGTTTTGTCACGGAATAGCCAAGAGGGGAGATTGTAAGATTGAATTTAATCAACCATCTTGTTGGCTTTATTCCGTGCCAAATTTGCCTATATTTTAGCAATTAGTAACCCTGAATTTAGGTAGGATTGTTCTAAGGGTAGTGAGTGAGATAGAGTGTTAAAATGCTCAAGAGTGTGCAAGAAAACAGTGACTCATGATTGGATCTCGTGGGTGACTCACGGCTGCAAGCCGCCAGAAGATGCACATGTGCCAGGCATGCCAGAAGTTGAAGCATCATGCTAGCTAAAGCACCACATGACAAAATAGGACAACTGGTCATTCTGTTATCTCGCAGCTGGATCTCACGACTCAATCAAGCTACGAGGCCAAGTCGCGAGCCAGCCCTGTTTTTAAAAACCTAACTCTTCATATTCCATTCTCACTCCAGTATAAATACTCCTTATACCCACGAAAAAATGAGAGCTTCTAGAGCGAATTTTGAGAAAGAAACCCTAGAGTAAAACAAAATTGATTCATCCACAATCTTCACATAAGAGACTCTTCAAATTCCTCAACTTTCTTTCTCTCCATTGTTAAATCCTTGAGAGGCCTTTTTACTAAAGCCTTTTCTCACCATATCCATTATTGTGAGAGGGCTGTTTGGTGTTCTGGGAAGCAGTTAGGAAGGAACCAATTTACATTGGTTAATGCTATGGTTAAGTAGCGGAATCCGGGAAGCTAGAAAAGAAATAGGTTCGGCGCAATCTCGTTGGAGCAAGAAGCTTGGAGGACTTAGGTACACTGGGTAAATTAGGCTTGGAGGGTCTATTGCTGTTCATATATCCCAACTACATTTTCTAGTGGATTACTTACCGCTTGGAGGGTGGTGGAGAGGTTTAACGCTGAGGGCTTCGGTTTTCTCTTCGATAACACATCGTGTGTTGTCCTTGTGTTTGCATCTTCCTTCCCTTAATCTTTGCCTTTTATTTTCTGCTGTGGATGTGATTTTAATTGGCTTAGATTGTTTACCAATTTTGTTTATAGCTTGTGTTTATTTTCCGCACACTAGTTGTTTGTCATAAAGTTTGAATTGGTTATTTTGTATTTAGGGTTCTAAACGTTCAAGGGTGTTTTATACACTATTTGAACTTTCACTTTACTTGTAACCGCTTGTTGTGATAATAATGGAATTTCGGGAGTAGTGGCCTTAAAATCATTCGGTAGGGTTTTTGTCGTGTAGGTTTTCCCCATTCGTAAACAAATCACCGTGTCAATTTATTTTCCATTGCACTTAGTATAATTGGTGATTTGTTTGTACTATCAGACGTTTGCGTATTAATTTGATTAATTATAAAACTTGGCTAATTAATCAATTAATCTATCACAAGGGGACAATTCGTTTTTGGCCTATCATTGATAATAGATACAATTATGCTTTTTCATGTTGTGCCATAGTTTTAAAAATCTAAGTTAACAACAAACTTGATATCGGGGTGTAAAGTGTAATAGGAACCATAGTTTAAGGTGCAAAGTGTAATTGATGGTATGGTTTAGGGCGGTAAAATGTAATTTTTCCTTAAAAAAATTCATCGTCAAATTGCATTTTTTTTTTTATATACTCTGAATGCGTAAAAAAGATTTCAGATCAATATCTATTTCATTTATAAAATTTTTAAATTTAAAGTTTTTGTGTTTTAAAATAATGTATAAAAAAATGCTTATTTATAAATTAAATGATAAATATATATTATTAACACGAAACATGCATGTTAAGTTATTCACCACATAAAGAACATGTAATTAAGTGGGATATTTAAAATCTTAATTCAATAAAAAAAAAGTTTTTTAGGTGATTTATCCGTGTTTAAGGTGTTAGCTTGGGTAGGCTGTTATTACATTCAATATTTCAATGCATCCATCCATGGTCTATAATTAAATCCGTTCTACAATATCACAATGACTTACCAAGTCAAAGCTTTTCTTTTTGGTTGAGGAACTGTCAAAGCTAATAAGGGGCTGTTTGGATTTTTTTTTGTCATCACTCATTACTTCTCACTCAATTTTCGTCACTTCTCACTCATTAGTCATCACTTAAAATACTCTAATTTCGCCAAATCCACTCGTTTGGCACTCATCACTCAGTTCTGCCGTTACTTTTTGTTAAAAAAAAAAAAATGAAAAGTCAAGATATGTGGCTAGGCTTTGTTTCAAAAAAAAAAAAAAAAAAAAAAACCCAAAAGTCAAACATTATGGCTGAACAATGAGAGAGTTGTGAGTTTAATTACAAAAATGTCATTGAAAATTGAGTTATGGAAACTGAAAACACTTAAAATGTGTTTTCAGTTTCCATAACTCATCACTCAAAAATTAGAAAATTGAGTGATGGAAACAAAAACTGAAAACAAAATCCAAATGGACTTCTCAACTATGGATCCCACCATTTTTGAATTATGAGTTATGGAAATAGCAAATCTTTTAATTTTGCATTTTGTTTAGGTAGCCATGTGGGTTACAATCATGATAGTATATGCCACAAGTCAAAAAGTAAAGATAGGAGGGGAAAAATTTAAATTAAAAAAAAAAAAAAAAAAATTCTCTTGACAGTGGGGACTCAACTCAATTCTGGCAAGAGGCAATTCGTCGACTGCTAAGACTTTCTCACATTTTACATTTGAATTATGCATTGATCAATATCTATCTTATTTATAAAAAAATTTTAAATTAAGTGTTTGTATTTTAAAATCATGTATAAAAAAAATATTTATTTATGAATTAAATAATAAAAATACTCATTCCATCTCACTTTGTTTGTCCTTTATTCCATTTTGAGATGTCCTAAAATATTGTCCTATTTCTAAAAATAAAAGACATTAATTTACTAATATTCCTATTATATCCCTATTTTATTAATAATTCAATTTTTTGATAAATTTATTTAAGGGTAGTTTTGGAAACTTATACATTTTTAAAAGGTAAACAAGACAATAAATGATATTCCCTTAAAAAGTTTGACTTTTCAAATAGGACAAACAAAGTTAGACAGAGAGAGTATCTTATTAACATAAAATTTAGCATGCATATTAAATTAGTAACCACGTAAAGAACTTGTAATTCAAGGTAGAATATTTAAAATATCAATTCTATATAATAAAAAAATTGGGCAAGATTTAGGTACAGTACTTAGTTACTATTCCTTAGGTTCCCTTCTTAATATTATGCTATGTGAAATTTTCCTCATGGGATGGAAGTGTATTTTTTAATTAAGTAATCATATGACTCAATCTTAAGTGGAAAATTTAAGGAATAACGCCTTAGGTATTGTTTCTAAGTTTTGTCAAAAAAAAAAAATTATTAGGTAAATTAACCGTGTTTAAAGTGTTACCTTGGGTAGGCTGTATGACATTCAATGCATCCATCCACTATCTATAATTAAGTCAAGGCTAATAATTCATCTATAAGATTCTAGGAATATGGCTAATCTGGACAGGGTTACAATCGGATCCGGATCCTCTCCATTTCCCCTTGAAATGGAGAGGCTCCAGTTCACGGACAGGATCACTCTACATTATATCAAGGGCTAAAAATGTGCCACGTCATAACTTAACCCAATTAATCCAAACCACACTTAACTACACTTAAACTAGAGGTTCTTTAACTCAACCGGACAAACCACAGTTTCTCTCTCACCAAACCCATCTGAACATTTCAAAATCAAGCTCCCTTTCTCACTCTCTTCTCCAAGGTTCTCTCTCGCCCCGCCGTCACGGTGCCCCGACTTTTTAACTCAGCTCCTCGCTCAGTTCCTCGCTCACCACACAGATTGAAATCCCTAACCCACGAACTCAGCTCCTTGCTCTCATGGATTCAAGCTCGATCCCTCACCCACGAACTCAGCTCCTCGCTCACCTCACACTGCGGGTTTCCTCTATCTCTCACACGGCCTCTCACATTCACACACACAACCCCGCCGGTGCCGACGAGCAGAGCCGAGCCTAGCGCCGACGTGCCGGGTCGAGCCCAGCCCAGCCCAGCCCAGCGACGACGCCAATGAGGCTGAGCCCAGCCATCGACTCCTCTCCTCCCATACCCATCGGCTCACTCTCCCTCACCACAAGATCCTTTCTCCCTCTCTCCCCTTGCCACCCCCATACCCATTCATTTTTCCTCACCATACCCATACCCATACCCATTCCGATTTTGCTTGGTAAGTTATTTATTTGATTTTTTGTTTTGATTATTGTGAAATTTTGGGTTTGGATTTGGATACTTAACATTTAGGTTATTTATTTAATTTTCAGTTTTGATTTTAGCCCAGCATCATCAAATTGCTCCGCTGGAACAGCCACTGCCTCGTAAGTTTCTCTCTTTTTTTTTTTTTTTTTTTTTTTAATTGATAAGCTCTGTTTGGTTGTTGGAAAAATGAAGGAAAAAAAAACTATGATACTGCTATTTTTTGATTGATTTGTTGGTGCTGAATTTGGTTTTTTTTTTTTTTTTTTGTTTTTTGAAGCTTTTGATTTTAATCTTGGTGGGGTGTTTCAGATTTTTGGGGGATTTATGGATTTTTTTTTTTATCTGAATTTGTTCTTAAAACAAAATCGGATTTATGGGTTATATTTTTGATACCACACCCAAGTTTCTTCCTTCTCTTTTAGTGTCTCAGAAACAAAGTTCAACAATCCCAGAAACGTTACAGAATATTTTAACCCACAAAAGAAAAAAGAAAAACCCAATCTTCTTGCTAATAAAAACAATGGGTTCCAATTCAAGAACTCTAAAGGAAACGAGAATCACAAATTCACAGCTTAGCTACACAAAAATTTGTCAAAAGCTGTATTGAAATTTGAAGAAAAGGGTTTACTTTATTTTATTTTTTTTACACAGTGATAGTGAGGAATTATATGAGTAAACGGTTTGATAAATGTGATTTAGGAAATTTTAGTTCCTATAGCATATCAATCAAATGGTGTATGGGAAATGAAAGTAAAATAGGGAAAACTAAAATAAAATGAAAATAGGAAGAGACAGAGACAGAGTCAGAGACGGTGCATGCATGCTTGCTTACTAGATAAAAGGATGAGTGAAGAAATAATTATTGCAAAATACTCCATATGCTTTGCATAAGTTAAGAAAAAAGGCATGACACATAAAAGAAAGGCATGAGTGATTTTTTAAGCACCTAGTACGATTAGCCTTGTATTATTATGAAAAATAATTACAGGGGAGGAAGTATCATCAGTGTTTATGCATATACTAGGGAAAACTCTCCTTTTATCTGCCTCATCTTCCAATTTGTTATGTTATCATAACTTTTAATTTAGTTTGCGTCTCAATCTGATTTTTAATCAATTAAGGGGTAAAGAAAAAGGAAAATTTTGACAATTTTATCTAGTAAGCAAGCATGAATGCACTAATTCACCTTACAAGCTTAGAGCGTTGTCAGTTATAAGGTCAATTATACTGGCTTGAAGATGCATACACTCAGATGTAAGATATTGTGAATGTTCAATTTGGCTTTCAATCTGTTGTTAACTATTTTCTTTCTTTTACCCCCTTAAAACATGGTATTGGGTTGTGAGCAATCATCAAAATACAAGTTCTTTGTTTTACTTAATTATTATAGCTCACCAGTTGGAAATAATGGTGAAGTTTATAATATGCAGGATTGGCATTTTTTGGATATTGCATGTAGGTTTCATCAATCTTTGGAGTACTTTCTGCGTTATTTTGAATCATCAATTACTTGAGGGGAAAGACGGTCAAAGTGTCAGGTATTTTATGGGATTGCATTTCATGTGTTGTGAAACTTCAGATTCTAGAGTTTTGATATCAAAAAGACTTATATAATGAAGAGACATCATACCAGGAAAGGGTGGAGCAAGTTGAATATAATGAGAAAAGTCAAAGTGATCAAGCTGTGAGTCTTTGACTAAAAATTGTAGACTATGGCGGGAATGTGTAGTCAAGAAGTAGGAGATACTTGTAGTGCAAAATTATCATTATATTATGACCTTTGTAATCAAGTGTATATATCAATAGAACTCTTGTTACATATGTCTATGTTTCTATCTCTTTTTTTTTTTTTTGAAAGTGGGCTTGATTTTCATTAAAAGCAGAAAGAGAGTTACAGTCAAACAAGGATCTGCAGAAGTAGAACCAAAAAGACTAAGCACTACAATACACCTGCTTGGATTAACAAAGAAATAAAAGGAGTAACATCCTTCCATAGTTGGGAGCTTTCTGTCCTGCGAGGATGTGGGGCTAACTCGTGCGCACCTTGATTGAAGTCTCTACATATGTTTCTATCTCTTATACTATTACTCTACAAGATATGGAATTACCCTTACGAAGAAATGAAAAATTTGCCAAAATATAGAGTTAAAATTGGCCCAGCCATCCTCAAACAATACTACTAAAAAATTACATAGAAAATAGAAATTCATTAAACGTATTTTCATAATGTTAATAAAATATTACATATATGATCACTGTTTAACTAAACAAATATTCAAACATTCACACACAACCAACATCTTTAAGTATCTTCTAAGCCAATTACAAAAAATATCAAAAATTTGCTACAAACTTCGCAAATAAAGTCTAAGTTGCCCTACAAGCTAGATTATATCAAATTTCTATCAATAGTTAAACTGAAAATTAGCGAATTTTGCATTGCTAACTTCAAGATACATTTTTTTCAATTCAGTCATGGGATACTTCAAAACCTTTTCTTCTAAACAAATGGGCAAAAATTAGTGCATGGAACTTCGCATAAAGCTTGCACTTGATTTCTTAAACAATACTTGTACCCGTCTTTAGACCTTTTTCAAGGTTAGGCTGCTCCAACTCATTTTCTACAAAAAGAAAAATCAAATGCATAATGTACATCAGAAAGGGAAAAAAATCCACAGAAAAATTTCTTAAAAATCCATACCATCAAGTCAAAAGCTCTACATTTTTTTAGCAAATACACTGACAAACTTCAAGTGGTCCATATACTTAGTCATGAAACTGAACTAACATAAGAACAAAAGCATTATCTTCTATTAAACATACCTTTTATTTGAAAAACTGAACCAACATAAGAACAAAAGCAATATCTTCTATCAAACATACCTTCTATTTGAAAGGGAATTGGGTAAGAAGCTAAGCAAAATTCCAAACACTTTTGTGTAAAAAGAACATGAGTTCAAAAAGGCTTGTTCCTACATGCACATTGCATCAAGCCTGAGCCTTGAGGTCCAATAAAAGTTTTTAAAATTATAGTATTTATTGAAACTAACAAAATGAAAAAGGCCATTTAATAATAAAAATTTAGATGACACATATTTCTGCTTTTATATGCAGTAAGCCAAATGTTCAATGTTTCAAACCCCTTTCACACAAGCATTTTGACCTATCAACTCAAAAGCCCATTTAATAATGTGATGCATACAAACATTACAAGATCAACTGAAATCATATAAAGTTACAAACATTACAAGATCCACCTCATCTTTGGAGGATCCCCCCAAAAATGTGGACATTAGGTTTGTAAGTTATAAAACCACCATCTTTTAGCTGTTATATATTGTAACATTGATCATGACTGATGTGCCATTTGCCAAATATTGAAGCCACAAAAATAGCCTAAAGAGATTTATCAACCAAGAGGCATGTCTTCACTTTGAGTAAGTTTTCCAAGCATGGTACAATATGTAAAACTTAGATGGCGTGAGTCAAGCAATTTTAGCACATAGTTTATAAAAGACTCTCACTGAATGAAGTGAAACGAAAAAAGAAAAAGAAAAAGAAAAAGAAAAAGTCTATTAGAAAAAATGAGCTGTTTTTTCCCAGTGGCACAACCATTAAAAACTTAAATAAATATTTATAAAAGATGATACTTTAGAATTTAAAAAGGAATTAACAATGGTGTTCCAGTGACTTCTTTCAGCTTTGAAATTAAATTTACATTGCAATTCAATAATAGAATGAATGGCCAAAATTTTTGTGTAAACTAAAATGTAGGAGTAGAGGAAAAGTTAGAGTTTTCTTTGATCATTAAAGTTTATGCATATTTTAATATCATACTAGAACAACAAAAAAATCCCAACTAAGAGATCTTGCAGGCTATTGTGATTATTCTTTCATGGAACAGATGTACTCTCCAATTATTCATTCCCACTAACTGGAAGTATTATTGAAATACAATATTCCGCCACCACTTGGCTACACTTTAGTAAGACCCCATGCCATAAACATACGGATTGCATAATTTTTAATTATCTGATAAGCTCTTTCCCATAATTTCTTAAAAGAAAAGTAATACTAGAATTTAATAGATTCTTCAAAATTATAGCAACATAATAAGTTTCTGAATGGATTAACTACTATATGAAATCTAGATCACATAAGTTAAGAATGAAAACTACTTAAAGTACATGTCATCACCAGAAGTATCTACGTGTTATAGATGACAAAATTGCAAGAGATGTAACCTTGCAAATGGTTCCTTTGAATCAGCAGTCTGCAATGTTCCTCTTGAAAGCACAAGAGGCTTAACATCAACAATTTCTGAATCACTCTGAGATTCTCAATTGCACATTAAAAAAAAAAAAAAAAAAAATTATCTACATATTACACCACAAAATCCAAACCCAAATTTCACAAAAATCAAAACTGAAAATTAAATAAATAACCTAAATGTTAAGTATCCAAATTCAAACCCAAAATTTCACAATAATCAAAACAAAAAATCAAATAAATAACTTACCAAGCAAAATGGGGATGGGTATGGGCATGGGTATGGTGAGGAAAAATGAATGGGTATGGGGGTGGCAAGGGGAGAGAGGATCTTGTGGTGAGGGAGAGTGAGCCGATGGGTATAAGTCGACGGTAGAGAGAGCCGATGGGTATGGGAGGAGAGGAGTCGATGGCTGGGCTCAGCCTCATTGGCGTCGTCGCTGGGCTGGGCTGGGCTGGGCTCGACTCGGCAAGTCGGAGCTAGGCTCGGCTCTGCTCGTCGGCGCCGGCGGGGTTGTGTGTGTGAATGTGAGAGGCCGTGTGAGAGATAGAGGAAACCCGCAGTGTGAGGTGAGCGAGGAGCTGAGTTCGTGGGTGAGGGATCGAGCTTGAATCCATGAGAGCAAGGAGCTGAGTTCGTGGGTTAGGGATTTCAATCTGTGTGGTGAGCGAGGAGCTGAGTTAAGAAGTCGGGACACCGTGACGGCGGGGCGAGAGAGAACCTTGGAGAAGAGAGTGAGAAAGAGAGCTTGAATTTGAAATGTTCAGATGGGTTTGGTGAGAGAGAAACTCTGGCTTGTCCGGTTGAGTTAAAGGGCCTCTAGTTTAAGTTTAGTTAAGTGTGGTTTGGGTTAAGTGGGTTAATTTATGACGTGGCACATTTTTGGTCCTTGATATAATGCAAAGTGATCCTGTCCGTGAACTGGAGCCTCTCCATTTCAAGGGGAAATGGAGAGGATCCGGATCCGTTACAATCACGATTGTATATGCCGCAACTAAAAGTCAAAAAGTAGAAACAGGAGGGAAAAAATAAAAAAAATAAAACAAAAAATTCTCACATTATAGCATCTGCAATTCGTTAACTGCAGAGACTTTCTCACATTTCACAATCTAATCTCTTTTCTCCTCGATCAATCCTTTGCAAAGCCGAAAAAATGGTCCTGACTGCGTTCACGCCGTTGGCAGCGGCACTCTCGGGAGTAATAAAAGCTGTCCCGTTCAAAGACTTCTTTGCAGGTGATAAGGATACCATTGACAAGCTAAAGATAGAGCTGCTGGCTGCTGACGCAATTCTCAGTGATGCAGAGGAGAAGCAGATCACGAATCCAAAGGTGAAAGAGTGGCTCAACGAGCTCAAACATGCTGTCTACGATGCTGACGATCTGCTGGACAAATCGACCACTGCCTATTTGAAACTTAAGGAGAAAATTGAAGCTGATGAAAGTATCAAGGGCAAAGTTATGGGCAAATTTAAGGTTGGGTTAGAAGATTTCAGGAAGCGAATTCCTGTTTTAGTTCCATTTTATGTTGGTGCAATAGGCGGACTCAAAAAGATACTTGAAAGACTACAATATTTAGCAACGCAGAGATATCTCCTCAATCTCGAGGGAAGTGCAAGGGTGAAACCGCCACCCAGGCGCCAGAGTACTTCTTTGTTAGACGAATCTGCAGTGTTTGGTAGAGACGAAGATAAAAAGAAACTAAAAGATCTTTTGCTTGGTGGTACTGCACAGGAAAGCGGAATCCCTGTAATTGCAATAGTCGGGATTCCTGGAGTTGGGAAGACTACGCTGGCTCAGCTTTTGTATAATGACCCCGAGGTCGAGAAACATTTTAGTGGAGGCAAGGCTTGGGTTCATGTTTCAGAAGAACTTGATGTTTTTAATGTAACAAGAACAATTTTTGAGTCGATCGATTCAACGAAATGTCATGTCACAGACCTGAATGTTCTTCAAGTCAGTCTAAAAACGACATTGAGCGGAAAAATATTTCTGGTTGTCTTAGATGACATTTGGAACGAGAATTTATTTGATTGGGATTTATTGTCAGCTCCCTTAAAAGCTGGAGCATGCGGGAGTAGAATTATTGTGACCACTCGTAATCAAGGCGTTGCATCAATCATGCGGGCTATTGCTACTCATCATCTACCACAATTGTCAGAAGAATGGTGCCTGAAGTTATTTGAAAAATATGCATTCGGGACCAGCAACCCTGATGATCATCCAGATTTAAAAGGTATTGGTCATGATATTGCAAAGAAGTGCCAAGGCTTACCTTTAGCTGCAAAAACACTCGGGGGCCTCTTGTACTCGAAATTAGAAGCTAAGCAATGGTGTAGAATACTAAATAGCAAGATATGGGATCTGCCTAATGATAAGGATAGCATACTTCCGGCATTAAAATTGAGCTATAATCATCTTCATCCACATCTCAAACAGTGCTTTGCTTATTGTTCGATATTTTCAAAGGGCTATAAGTTTGAAAAAGAGAAATTGATTCTCATGTGGATGGCGGAAGGTTTCTTGCAGCAGCCAAATGGTGAGGAGACAATTGAAGAAATTGGAGAAGAGTACTTTCTTGAACTATTGTCAAGATCATTTTTTCTAGCATCAACTCACGAAAAACCATACTATGTAATGCATGACCTTGTCATTGATTTAGCTCAATTTGTATCTGGAGAATTTTGTTTCAAGCTTGAGGACTGCAAGCGAATTCCAGAAAAGGCTCGGCATTTAGCATGGTTGACGAATGGGCTTGATGACAACGAGAAGTTTGAGGCTCTTGTTGAAGCAAAGTCCTTGAGAACCTTACTAGTCTCTTCAAAAACAAAGAAACCGCCTCCGACTGCCTTGCGTATGAATCTGAAAATTGGTGAATTAAAGTTGTCAACACAGTTACGTGTGCTTTCTTTTCCTATTAAAAGGATCAGGGATCTGCCTGATCTGGGCGAATTGAAGCATTTACGTTACTTGGACTTGTCTAACACATCCATCTCCAAGTTACCACGCACAACATGTTCTTTGTATAATATGCAAACGTTATTGTTGTCAAAATGTTTTCTACTCACTGAGTTACCAGAAGAAATTAGAAAACTTACTAATTTACGTCATCTGGATGTGAGTATATGTCCATTTATAACAAAGTTGCCACCTAGATTTGGAGAATTAACGAATCTCCGAATGTTGACTGATTTTTGGGTGGGCGAAGCCAAAGATAGTGAATCATCAAAAATCAATGAATTGGGCAGGCTTTCATGTCTTCGTGGTAGGCTTTCCATCTCGAAGTTGGAGAACGTAGGCAATGGTCAAGAAGCTTCAGAGGCAAACTTGAAAAGTAAGAATTATCTTTCTGAGTTAGAATTCAGTTGGAATACTACTAATTCTAATTATGAACGTGCACTGAACGTTCTCGAAAATCTGGAGCCTCATACAAATTTGGAGAAGCTTACCATTGAAAAATACAGTGGTAGTAAATTTCCCAATTGGTTAAGTAAGGTCAATTTCCCTAACATGGTGATCTTAAAGCTAACCAATTGCAGCTTTTGTGGGTCCTTGCCATCGCTGGGGAACTTATCTTCTCTTCAAGAGCTCTATATCAGTGGGATGAACAGATTAGCATCGGTGAATTTTGGATCTCATGGGGATGATGGCTCTGGAAATTTACCATTCAGTTCTCTAAAAGTTTTGTCCTTTATAAAGTTGCCAAGTTGGACGACTTTGACTTGCTATTCAGAATTCCCTTCCCTCCAAGAGCTTACTATAAGAGATTGTGAAAATTTGATGGGCGAGTTACCCGACGGCATCTATCTAAAGAAAATTTTTCGTTGTCCGAAACTTAGATTTCCAGAGGGGATGTTGATCGATTAGTATCAGCCAAAATCATATCTCAAATCTCTCAGTGAACAGCTTGGCGGCCTCACCTCACTAGAAGAGCTTCAGATCACATCTCTTAGTATCAGCTTACTTTCAAATCTCCAAATTTTGGGAAAAGGGCTTTCTGGTCTCACCTCACTCAAAGAGCTTCACAATCGCAACTGCAAGATGCCGGCAGAGCTCCCCAACCTACAATCTTACTGATTGCAAAGAATTGGAAGAATGGGGTTTGTATATAATGGAGTTGCCAACTTGTTCTGAGTCCACAAATAAATGTGATGGGGAACAGGAGTCTTCAAAAGAGAGCTGCCTGCCAGACACTCTCATTTCTCTTAGTATCAATATCAGGCCTAGAAAGCAACGTGGTTCACATGAAATGGAGTCACTGATTGATTTTGAGGTTACAGGCAAATGTAATGAGGAGCGGTCTTTTCCTGAAGAGGGGCTTCCTCTTCGTATCAGCAGCCTTCCAGATCTCGAAAAATTGGTCAAAGTTTCAGCATCTCACCTCGCTCAAAAGGCTGGTGATCAGGTGCAGTATGTCGATTGTCGATTCAAGCAAAGGGATTACCCGCCTCCCTTTCTTTTCATAATCAAAACTTCTCTAATCTCGCGTCCCATGAAGGACAAAGGGAAAGATTGGCACAGGCTTTAAAAAGTGACTAGAGAGCTAGTCAGCTGAGACAAACGCTGGTGGATGTATGTGGGCTGGATTTCTTCGAACTAGTTTGGTTGATTTTGGGGCGAATTATGTTTGACCATGTAAGTTGGATGTAAATTGAGTTGAGTTTCGTTATATAGTTTTGGAGTGTGTAATTTTCTGAATCTGCAAATTGTGAGTTGAGATAATTAAAACAAAAGAAAAAATTAAAATTTTGAAAATTACAAAAGCAGTCGAGTGATGAGATATATGTTGATTTGAGTCTATGAGGATTTGTTATGCAACCTGTGATCTCTCTCTCTCGGCGGTTACATGATTTTGTTTTTTATTTTTGGTTTTGTTTTCTGTTTCTGAGTAACCTATGTTGACATTTCTTTTAATGATGATGTTGTCTTGTAGATGATGGATGGAGCTTCGGATCTAAGATGATTTGCTGCTTATTGTAGGATTCATCCTTCTAAAGATTGGATTGAGTCCCAGGTTCCTGAAATTGTCCAAAATGGTGTTAAAGGTCTTAGGGATGATTCCGGTGATATTGATGATATGGATGCGGAAGCATGTATTTCTCTTGGTGAGTTGCTATGTCTTTTTATAACCTGAAATTGAAGATTTTAAAAATTTTTTTTTATATGAACCTTATTTATTTGTATTTTAATGGAAAAAAAAAAAAAGTAGGAGAAGTTGGGGGGAGGGGGGATATTTATTGAACCTTATGAGTGCAAATGCTTTGTTGTAATAAACTGCTATAAAAAAAAAACATATAATATAGAGCTCTACAAAGGTGTGCAACTCCTCTGATGACAAAATCTTTGGGCTGGCTTGTAGATGTTATTTCACTTTTTCTTGTTGTCCATTCTGGAGGCATGATCTTTTCTTTTTAATGGAATTAATTGAGTTCTTGAATCTTCTTGGGCCATCCAAATTAGAAGAAAAGAGAAACAAAAGTAATGTTGCTGTCTAACTGATTGCAGTAATGTTTTTTTAATTGAATAATAAATCGAAGTAAATTGTAGTTCAACGCAAGGACAAGATTTCTTTATGAAAATGTTGTAAAGGTATACTGAAGGTGATGGTTGATATGTGGTAGAAGAGAGAGAGAACAGAGAAAGTCTTCCAAGAAGAATAGAGGACTCTCGTATTGCCTACTTGTGTTCCTTGCCTGTATATTTGTTCATTTGCTTAAGAGATTGGGATGAATAGAAGTCAGGGACTCAATTGTTCTTTAAATTTAAAAACCTCCAATATACTTCCTTGGCATCATTTTCAAGACATCATTTCTTTGTTGTAAATAAATTGTCTAATTATAGGTTCTTTCTTTTTAATCGCAGGTATGCAGGTGTTAATTTAAGTTGAGAAGTAGGGAGCATCTCAGAATTAGAATAGGTTTTTTTTTTTTTTTTTTTTTTTTTTTTTTTTTCCAATCAGTCATTTTGAAAACTTGGAACCATTTGAATACTTCGGATACATATCGTCCTTTGGTATATATGTTTTGTGTTGATATGTGAAAAGAGATTTTAGTTTAGTATTCGACATGTGGCACCAATGTTTTGCGTGGATATATGGGAATGAAATTCCATTTGAAATTGCACAATTGTATTTATGTTTATATTTTCAATTAGGTTATTAAATCATCAATCTATAATCTTCATATATATGAGAATGAAATTCAATTTGGAATTGCACAATTGTGTTTATGTTTATATTTTCAATTAGATTATTAAACATAAACACAATTGTGCAATTCCAAATTGAATTTCATTCTCATATATATGAAGATTATAGATTGATGATTTAATAACCTAATTGAAAATATAAACATAAATACAATTATGCAATAATCAATATATATATATATATATATACTAATCTCTGAACACGCGCATGAGGCTATTTTATTTTTTTGGATAAATGTTAATAATTTACATCTATTATAATTTTTTAAAATATATATATATATATATATATTTTTTTTTCAAACAAATAAAAATTATAAACTTTAGAGATAAACAATAACTGAAATTTCTTTTTTGAACGTGAAGGGAAAAAAATGCTAAATTTTAAGAATTCTCTTTTTGAATGTAAAATAAAATTTGTTATTTGACATTTATGACCCTATTATTAAATGAAGTTATCCTTCATTAATGAGAGTATTTTTGAACCACATAAAAATCTAGTTGAAAGAGAGGAATCCTCTTATATATAGTATATATATATATATATATATATAATAGCAGAAGCTGGGAGAAAGCGAGTTCCTAGAATTAAGGAGGTAATGACAAATAGGAAAAGTGCCTACTTAAAATTTAGACATGTATAACTTTAAAAAGCGATACATTACATTGTTTGGTAATGTTATAACACCATTTAAAAGCGATAAATTATGATGTTTGACTACATTAAAATACTATTTGGAGCCCTCTTGGTATAAAAGGAAACTAACCGCTAAAAAAAAAAGAAAGATCGCTTCACGGAGAAAGGAGAGAGAGATCGTGAGAAAAGAGAGACAGAGATTGAGAGAAGGGCGCCACCCAGACCAGATCTTCTGCCATCACCGTAAGTGAACTTTCCCGTTTCCCCTATTCGGACACTTTCTTTTCGCTTCCTTTTCAATTTTCTTAACACCGATGCTTGCGATCCAGAGATAGAGAAGGAGGAAAAAAAAAACCTTGTGATATAGAGATGAGAAGGAGACAGACATTGAGAGAACTACCATCGGTAAGTTTTTCTTTTTTTCGTTCTTTCTTAGATCTGGGTATGGGTATGAAATATGAATTAGTTTTGAGAAATTCGGTTGGATTGATTTTTATTTAGGTATTTGGGTAACATTAGGTTTTGATTTGATTTTTTGAAATTTGGGGTTATATATGATTATGTTTAGAGAGGGCAAAAACATAGAAATTGTGCCTCTTCATACACAATAAAACAGAGAAACTCTGCCAGTCAGACTATCGGGATCGTTACTGGTAAAGTTCTGATCATATTCCTATTTAAATACAATATCCTACTTCTAGCCAAATTGTTTTTGTCTGCCACCGTCCTTACACCAATCTTCCTCTCTCCAATCTATCCTATCTGACCCTCTTCAGAAATTTTAAATATTTACTATCCGACTATCACCAGATGCATTCAATGATGACAAGCCCTGGACTTCTCAACGACACATCAAAGATATTCAATGACTCAATATTGTTTCACTAAGGTATTTTTTAATTTGATTTGTGTTTCAATTTATTTCCATTGTTACGTTTAAAACCTATGTCAATGCATGTAAAGAATTATACTTCAACTTGCACTTTATATATTTCCAACACACTACTCCAGCAGGAAATGATGCAACCCAAATTGACATGGCTTAAATTGCATCAGGATTGAAAGCTTGAACAACCAAGGCTAGATTGAATGCAACCCCTGGCAGTGCCTCAAGATTGGGAGCAACACCATAAACGTTTTTTTTTTTTTTTTTTTTTTTTGGGTATTTAACTATCTTCTTCTTTTATACATTTTTGCTTTTGATAAAATTTTTGTCTAAGCTTTGTTGCAAATTAGAGCATTTTTTTGAAAACACACATTCTCCCTTCTAGACTTACTGCTGCATCATCCTTTGTATTTCTTCTTTATTTTTCTCCTCCGACCCCACCCAAGTTTAGATAACTTTCCTAAAGGCAAAAATAGTTTCACTTTCCATAGATGCGCACCATCTGTTTGATAAAAAGCTTCTAAATTATTTTCACGACCAACCAAAATTAATACCAAAACAAGGCATCTGATTTGTTTTTTATAAAGTAAATAGGATATATTCATGATGTAGAGCATTAGATCAATTAGATAAAAAAAATTAAATACAAATTTAAAGTTTGGGTACTATTGCAAATTTGCATAAGCATGTGCTAGAAGAAGTACATGGTGTTTTTTAAGTCTCTATTATGGTAAGTTTATCATTTTATCATAAAAAAATAGCAAAAGAAGTCACAGGACACAAATTTTTATGTTTCTTTATGTGTTTGGTATAATATGGGTGATTGAAATGGAATGTAGCATTTAAGTACCTGGAAAAAAAAAAAGTGACATTTATATTATAAATACTATCGTGTTACAGACACTTACAGCCTACTTTGTTGGGTTCAAAATCGCAGCAAGGTATCATGTGCTTTCTTATGATATAAAATATAAAAGCTATGGAAGAGTTGGGTTTTTGGCTTTACACTATTCATGGAATAAGTTAATTAGTTGTGTAGTTTCGTGTATTTGATACTTATCAGTTTGTTTCTATCTTATCTCTTCTATTTGAAACTGATTGTGATCATGTAGTCTTTTAATTTGAGTAGGCTGACTCCATTTGTGTTTGCACCTTATCATTATCTGGCCCACCAAGTGGATATGATGGTGGGCATGGTATTGGTGGTCGAGGGGGGTTGTGGTGGTGCTTCTGCTGAGGCCCCAGATGTGACAACTAAAGAACTATGGAGCTTTTTGGAGGCATTGGACAAGTAATATTCTACATCTTTTCTTTTGAACTCCTTGCATTTAAGTTTTCTTAAAAGAAAATTTAACATGGTTTCATTCAGTTGTATTTGGTTACTAGGAAAATGTTGGAGCAGAATAGAACTGAGGTTTTAAAAGTTTTTATGTTTTATTTTTTTAGTTTTATGTAATCAAGAAAGCAATATATTTTTCTGGGAAAACTAATTTTGATTGGCCTTTTATTTTTATTTTTTTGGTAACTTGAAAAATGGTTTTGGATTACTTTTGTTGAGCTTTTTATTTAATTTTCAAAACATCTGCAGCTTAAATTTTAGGGACACAATTTGGTTTTTCTGTTTCTTAAAAGTTTCTTTGAGTTTATGATTCTAATTTACTGTCAGTTGGCTTATGCTGTTGAGATATAGGAAGGAAAAGTTCTATTGTCTTGAAACTATTTTTTGATTTTGTGAGTAATTAGCAACCAAATAACCCTACATTTACTTCCAAAGGAATTTATCAAAGAAGAAAAAATTATGTTTTAAGAGTGATATATTTGAAGTGTTCTTCAACTGCTTCTTTTCCCTTTGAGAACCAAAACTGTTACTTGAAAATATATTGAAAAACCAAACAATTTTTACCTTGCTTGGCTTAAGTTTGTAATTTTTTAACAAACCTAACAACAAAAAGGTAGGGAAAGATTCAAGATATAGGTCTTTCTTCCTTCCCTCAACTTTCTCTATCATCAAGTGGTGTAGTGTTATTATTTCAACAATTAAAATTTATTCTCCTTCATATCTAATCCCATTCTAGCTATTATACAGGTCTCCATTCCCAGTGCATTGAGTTTGCTCTCAGTTATTGATGGCAAAGGCAAAACAAGAAGGCAAATCTTCTTTAACTTCATTCCATGAATCCTTTCCTGGATTAGGATCACCATACCCCTGGCTCAGATCGCCATGATCTGAGGAAGGAGGTTTGCAATTGATAGAACTTCTTGGAGAATGTGCTAGCCATGTAATTGCCAGATGTCTTCATAGTGTTAATACCAGGCTTGAACATATTTCCTATCTTGCCTCTCCTAAAGGCACTGTAATTCAGCGAATTGCTTCATATTTCATTGAGGCATTTGCTAATAGGATGCTTAAAGGCTTTACTGGTCTCTTTTGCAGTAAAAACATGATGTGTTCCAAGAATCAAAATTTCGTTGGATGAAAGTTAAGTTCAAAACTAACCCATCAGGGTAGCTGGGTTTTTTATTTTTTATTTTATATATATATATATATATATATATATATAAATTTGAGCTTACCAAGTAATATTTCTACAATCATTTGATAATTTTAGGCTATTTAGCAATAGGCGCTATCATTTGCCTAGCCAGTTGGCACAAAACCATCAATATAGATCATTAGATAGCTCATATTGCAATCTTTTCAATATAATTTATTTTTGTCTTACCAATCTATCCATCTGAGATTCTGAATTGATTTGTTTCAATTGCATTGGCATAGTCATGATATGTTTTTAACATGTGAGCTTTGCTTCAAATGATTGTATGAGAATAAAAGGAATAAAAGGAATTATTCATTGAAGAAGCAAATGAAGAAGAATAATGCACTTGCAATAATGGTTTTGTAATATGAATATATATTATGAAACATTCATATACATGTAGGATAGTGCAGTATATGTAGGAGAGTACACTTTCAAAGTTTCTTATTGAGCTAAAAGAGATTGCATTAAATGACACCATTGGGTTATTGTAGTTTTTTTTTTTTTTTTTTTTTTTTTTTTTTTTTGAAGGCATGGGAGTGGTGGAAAAAGTAGGAGTAGAGATGGAGATGAAAGAGTATGAGTATGAGCAATTAGCTAAAACCCTTGAAATGTTTGGAAACAACATCACATTTGCCTACAAGCATTATATCTTTCTTTTCTTTTTGTTTTTTGTTTGTTTTTTAAATATTAACATAAATTTGTTGATATTGGGACTAAAGGATATTAGAGTTAGAGCATTAAGACGCCAAGCTATAGGCCTATAACTACTCTAAAGTGCTTACAGTCCATTGTAGTTTCATATACATTGCGCTCTTATGAAGTACTCACTACCATAATTACAGTATATGTAGGATGGTACAATGATGGTTTTCTAATTTATAAAATGATCCTGTACATTGCACAGGTTAAACGCTAGTACATATAATAGCATAAACTGAGAGAAAGTAGGTTCCTACCATTAAGGAGGGGCTAACAAATAAGATACACGTATATCTTAAAAAGGCGATACATTACATTGTTTAGTATCGTTACAATATTGTTTAAAAGTAATAAATTATATTTTTTCACCGTGTTAAAACACTGTTTCGGAGCCTATTAGTATAAAAGGAAACTAACCACTAATAAAAAAACAAAAAGAAAAAAAAAAGTGATTGCTTCACGGAGATAGAGACAGAGTGGCGATGAAACCTAGAGAAGGAAATAGAGAAAGGGGCAGAGTCAGAGACATCTCAGGCCAGTACCGGACTTTAACCATCAAAATTCATGCTTCCCTCAACCGGCGATGCACTGTTACAGAATGAGTTTTCTTTTTTTGCTTTCTTTGTTTTTTGATTTTTTATAAATTTTTATAAGTAAAAACCTAAGTCTTGCGATAACTATGATTTTCGTTTACTGCGATTTGGGTCGCTCGCCAGACTTAGACCGCCGGTACTGCAAGCACACAGAACTTGAAAAATCTGCCACCATCAAAGAGACAGGCCGTGTACTTTACCCATTACTGGTAAAGTTATTTTTATTGTTTTTGTTTTTTTCCTTTTCGTTTCCAAATCTGGGAATTGAATATAATTTAGGTTTCGTAAGAGGGATAATCGTTCCGGTACAAACCAAAGTCCGATCTCACACCACCATCAGACTCGGTAAAGTTTTTTTCCTTTTTTTTCATTGTTAAAATTTATGTATTAATTGTTATTTAGATTTGGTTATTTTGGTCGGATTGATATTGATTTAGGTGTTTAGATTAAATTTGATTTTGATTAAGGAATTTGGGAAAGAATGCTTTAGTTTGGGATATTCAAGTTAAATTAAGGATTGGGTTTTTATTTTATTTTTTCTCTTTTCTTTCCTTAAGTCTAAACGTGGGGATTGGAGTGTGTCTTTTGGGTGGGAGTGTTTCTGTTTAATCTAAACGTGGGAGTGTAGAATTGTGGCTGTGTGGGGGTGCTTTTTATTTTTTATTTTTTTGATAAAGTTAAAATACCGTTTGAAGAAAAGGAATAGCTTGGTTTTAAACCTTTTCAATATAAATAAAACACAAACAAAACAATATGAACAAGCAAAATACATTGAGAGAGAACAAAGGTTCCATATTCAGTGAGACGCAGAGAGAAATACCACTAGACTACTGCCACTGTTTTTGCATATTTTAGTCAGATTTGATTTTTCTTTTTTTGGGAGCATTGAAATTAATGTGTGTCTGATGTTTGCTTCATCTTTATTGCCACAATGTATTGTGGCACAATTCTAAGCCAAAAGAGGAGTTAAAAGAGATCTATTCTAATAGATGGGTTCGTGCTTTGCCCCCATCCACTCTTTGCAACATCTGCTGTTTGTGTTCATGCTCTGCCCCCATCTCCTTTCTGCAACATCTACAGAAGCTCAGCATCATCTCACTGTTTCAAATTAGCATCTTTAATCATCAACATATCTATGTTTTAATTTAAAACCTGATGCTTATACTACTTAAATTACCATCTATCCTCTTCAATATATCTATATTTAATTTTTTTTTTTTTCCCTGCTTAATTGTCTAGGGTTCTTCTTTTACCCGTTTTAAATGTAGATGGGTTGATTCTCTTTTTTTGGATGCTTTGGTTTGGTTTTACTTTTGGTAACATTAGGGATTTTTCCTTTGATTTATTGTGGTTAAAAACTGATCTTCCAGTTCAAGTTTGTGCCAAAAAGTGTTACTGTTAGATGTTAATCTTGCTTTAAGTATTTATTTTATATATCCTTGGCTAATGGAAGCCAAGTCCTTAGCCATCATCATATGGGAAATAGCCAATAGATTGTTAAAAACTAACCAACAAAATGTTAAACATTGTGCGGACAATTCACTAAATATGGTTGTATGTTTACACATTAATGCTTAAATATATTTTTGGGACTGATAAATTACCTTTTTTATGAGAAAAATCTTTCATATCTTTGCAACTCAAACCATATTAAAATGTTTGCTTCCACTTATTTTGTAGTCTCTCTTTCATCTTTCTTTGCTATTTTTTTAAAAACCTTCTTATCTTGTCATTTTGTTGAATACTGAGTTCTTAGCTAGGTACAACACGGGTATTTTGCAAGAAGAGTTGTTGCATCAAACTAAGAGATTAGGATAGCCTGATTTTCCCTCTATTTATCTCATAATTTGAATTCAATTTTGTCCATTGATCTGTTTGGTTTTGATTTGGCTCTGAATTGCATATTTTAATATGCTTTTTTCTTCATTTTTTTTAATTCAATGAATTCTTATTTTGTATTCAACTGAACTGTAAAACTGTTATGATTTTTTTTCCCCTATGCTTTGTGATCGAATTCCTTACAATGATTGCTTCAGCTTCTTTTTGTAGTCTCTCTTTCATATAGTGCATTCTTCTTTTGCTGTGCTTTGTGATCTGTCCTTTTGTTTAAACACAGATTTCTAACGTTCTTTACCAGATACGACACTTTGGTGTTTTGCAAGAAGGGTTATTGGATCAAATTGACAGATGGACGTGAGTCTAATGTTGTAAGATACATCGAATAGTTAAGTCTATATACAATTTTACTTGATGTTTCCCTGTGTTATTATTTTCTTCATCATTAGAGGCTGATTTGTTTCATCTTTAATATTTCTATCTTACTTTCATTAGAGTATAGAGTTTACAATCATTTTTTCATGCCATAATTTTTAGGCTATAGAACTCTTTATACTGTCAATTTTCTTTGGTTATTTTAATTTTATTTTAGTTAGTTGTTATTGCATATTCCAGTAAGTTTAAATGTTTCCTTAAATATCACTATGTTAGCATTTAGTAAAAGATAGACCAAACATTAGTACTTAGTACTTATGATTGCTTCTTTTTTTTTTTTTTTTTTTTTTTTTTTTTTGTTTGGAACTAGGTTGTGGCCTGTTGTAGTAACCTGATGTTAAAAAAGCCTTTGGTTGATAGTGGTTATGCCTGAGGGATTTGGTCCAAGAAGACTGAAGCCAAAAATCTGTAACAGTGTGGGCAAGTTACAACTGATAAGTATCACTAGAGAGAGTGTGGTATAGTTGCAGCTGATTTATTTTTTTGTTGGTGGTGATGTTTTCTTTTGGGGCCAAATATCAACTGGACAATGGATATGCAAAAGGAAAGATAGCAAGTAAAAGTGCATAGGTTAGTCATTCGTGGTTGATCATTGTGTAATGTGCATATGCAGCAAAGTATTTAATATTTTATTTGTTATTTACATGTTTTTTTGCTTTCACAAACAAATTGTTATTGACTTAAATGCAATAATTTGGAAGAGTTTCTTCTTTAAAACTGTTATGTTTGTTGCTAAATCATTTAGCAATGATTTTGTAAAGGCACGAATCTTATTTTTCATCTCTTTTATTGTCCTTCGCAAGTTGTTATTGACTTGAAAGCAATAGTTTGGAAGAGTTTTTAAAAGTTGTTGTGTTTGTTGCTCAATCAATTAGCAATGATTTTGTGAAGGCATGAATCTTATTTTTCATCTCTTTTATTGTCCTTGGTGACACATTATTATCTATTGTGTGATGGAAAAAGCCAAAACAATCATTGAAATAATTAAGTGCTCTTTTTCAACCTTTGGAATTATAATATGTTATTTAACTTTTTGAATATAGTATTCATACAATGTAGAATATTCACTTTTTTTTTTTTTTTTTTACAATTATTATTAAAATTATGATAGTTCATGTAAAATTAGAAAGCTTTTATGTACAAACAATACTTTTATAAGAAATTTTCGGTACCAATGCATCTTTATTGCATTTGTTGTATAAGTTTTATAGTTTAAAGGGTTAATTAACAAAACTGATAAGAGAGAATTTCCATGATCATATGTTTTACATGGGACAAAAAAATCCTTACGAAATCTACAAATATTTCTGCAATTTGAAACATGAAGTCAATCAATATCAGCTCTCTCAAGCTAAGAGGCTCTGTATGTTATCACAATAAAGGAGTGGGAGTTTCCTTCTAACATAAGAAGGTCAATTTATTTTTAGTTATTTATCTTTTTTTTTTTGTTTCAATTTATTACAGAACTTGCATTTGCATTTGTGTATAAAGAGAAGTAGGTATATTCCTAATGAGGATGAGTTATGTAATTTAATGGTCTTTTGTTGTATATTTGCTCTTCAGAGTGCTTATTACAAGTGGCTATATTGGATGTCATATTGGATTTTTATAGATTTTGCATGTTGTATTCTATTTTAGTTGAGAATTTGTTTGGCTACTAAATTGGGGAAAAACTGTGGCAAAGTAAACGTTAGTTTAATTAGTTTTGAAGGTATTATTATTATTATTCACAAATGCAGAAGTGTGACTAATGAAAAATCTACAACTGATCAGGAAATTCTAGGAATCCTGATGTGAAGCTCTAAAAAACATATGTGACCCACAATTGGACTAATGAACCAACTAGAATTTGGCATTGGTCAGACTCACCAAAAACTACTGTAATCATAATTGTGACAACTGCCTTCACTATGTTTTCTATATGTTCTTGGTACTTTCTCAAGCAAAATAGCAAGAGAGAAAAGGTGTTGATCTCTCTCTCTCTCTCTCCTTGAGCTCTCTTCCCTTGAGAGCTTATTACAAAGAAGTATGTTTTTTTGTTCATATTTAAGTTTCAAATAAATGTTGTTAGGACAACTGTTAATACAAAAGGAAAATCTTTATTGATCATGCAAATCTTTGCGTTCGTAACCAGATTTCAACATGCATACTTTAGAATGTATAGTAATAATAATTTTTTTTTTTTTTTGGTAAATGGAATTATGGAATTTTTTGGGTTAATTATTGCATTTTAAAATAATAAACAAATAGATTGATAACTAACGTATCTTATACACTTTGCAACAATTTTTTTTCTTTACAGATTGATTTTATTAGCCAAATTTCTCTTCTACTTATTTCATACTTCAATAACTATATTCTCTCAAACCCACAACCTTTAAAAAAACCTTGAACCAATTAGTTATAACTTATGGGATTTCAATTAACATTTTTTCTAGATCATGTGTTGATGCTAGGTTATGTCTATTTTTTAGAAGAATACCTGCATATTAGTATCATTATCTGAACAACTAACCATCAACCCCATTCCATATTTTACCATCACATTAAGTATAATATATTAAGTTGATTGTTTTCTAATTCATTAAATGATTCCGCGCATTACACGGGTTAAACGCTAGTAGATATATAAAAGTAGAGACCTCATGTGGGATTGCATGAGGTATTGCCATGTGGGCTCTAATTTTTCATTTAGCATTTTTTTTACCCCTTTTCATTAAGTTTTTTTTTACCGTTACCTAAAAGTTCACATTAACTTAATTTTACTTTTATCTCATTAATCTCTCATTAATTGTCTAAGCTTACACTACACATATCTCTTTTTTTCATGTCTTTTAGCATACCCAGCATTCTAGAATTAAAAAAAAAAAAGCAAAAGAAATAATATTTAAGGACTAAAAGTAATACCTAATCATATAAGGCCCTAGGGAGAGATAGAGAGACACAAAAATATTGTGGATTGTTATATGAAATGCATTATTTCACTATTACCAAAATAAAAGACCTGGGATTAAGGCCCTAGAGAGAGACAGAGAGACAAAATGTTGTGGATTGTTAAATAAAATGCACTATTTCACTATTACTAAAATAAAATACCTGAGATTGATAGAGCATTTGTAAGAGAGAGAAAGGAGAATATGAGGGGTTGCTACCTCGGTCATACTAGCCTCCCACCACCATCAAGCTGGCAAAATTCCTATGGGTAATTTTTTTTTTCTTTTTTCTTTTTAAATTAAAGGCTTAAATATGATTTAGGTTTGAATAATTTGGTTGGATAGTTTTTTTTTTTTTTTTTTGGGTATGTAAGTAGAGAGAAAATTTTGTGTGCAATGTAAATTCATAGTCTACCATCGTTTTAAATCATCTATAAGACACATACATACACACTTAATTACACCATGTCTTAATGTTGCACTATTGATAAGTGAAAGACAGTGAGAGAATTTGGCATACCATCATTCCATGGTATGCAATCTGTGAACAAAACACAAATTAATTTATTTTCATGATCCTGCTACTTTTTTGCATTTATTTTTGGTTTCGTGATTTTTCTAAAAAAATTAATATTACCTTGAGAATGCTATAAATGTGTAGTGAAACTACTAAACTAATTTTTAATATCTCAAAATGTATATGGTTTTTTAACTCTAATTTAGTTTACTTTTTCTTGATAATATATGTACAACATTCTCCATAATCGTCTTACATAAAATATCACAATATTATCCATGCATCACACGGGCAACTTACTAGTATAATATAAAAGTGAAACGTTTGATTTTTTGTTAACCACTCCTCATTGCGCCATATGGCTACATAAATTATTGCCACGTTTACTTTTGAAAACACTAAATATTGGGCCTTTTCATGGAATAAATAAAATGTTTTAGTTATATTTTTACTTGTTCAGTAGTTACAAAATATCAAACAAACACTTTTTTTCATAAACAGACTCTACATTGTCTACAATCCCTCTATCATCTATTTTTTCTCTTTACCCAGCCCCTCTCATCAGTTTCTTTCTTCATCTCTGCCAAAACCTACAGTTTCTCTCTCTCTCTCTCTCTAAAGCGCCAAAGCAACCTTTTGTCATTCTACAACCCTTCCTTCTTCTTGCCTCTCACCTTTCTCTAAATCTAACAATGATGAAGAAGCATGATGGTTGAATCCGAACTGTTTAAATTTGGGTTGTTGACAATGGTGTCGTTGAAGGCGATAGTGGCCATGATGATCACCTTATAGCCTATTCATTTCTCCAACCCAGAAGATTAAGCAGTCCTGCACAATGATTTAAAGGCTGCCCAACAAGTTTATAACCCCAAAGAGGATTTTTTTTTTTTTTTTTTTTTTTTTTTTTTGCAATTTAACATCAAAATGCTAACAATTTAATTAGTTAGTATTGTTTTCAAACTATTTAGAAAACTAACGTCTCGAGTTCGTCAGACTCGAGTTCACAATAGCAACTCGAGTCTCAAAGACTTGAGTTCAATGTGCTAGCAAAGCTTATGTGGAAATTTTTTCCACGTGGAACTCAAATCTCTAAGACTCAAGTTCCCTTAGCAAAACCCAGAAAACACCTGCTCTCATTTTAACTCTCATCTTCTCTCAACAAACCCCAAAAGCCAGCTCTCATCTTCTCTTAACAAACCCAGAAAACAAACACACTCACATCTTCTCTCAAGAAAGCTAGAAAATAATAACAAAACAAGAACCAAAGCTTAAAGAAACCCAGAAAACGAGAAGTAAAGCTCAAAGAAAAGCATAAACTAACAATGGTTGAAAAAAAAAAAAAACAAAGAGAAAAATAAATTCTTAGATAATTTTAATTTTGAATTGTAAACAGGAGGCAAAAGCTTAAAAGAAGAGCTTAGAGTAACAATGGTGGAAAAATGAAAAACAAAGAGATAAGGAAAGAGAGATTGTATCGAAGATGAAAAACTAAATAAATATGAATCAAATGAATTGAAATGAAATTCTCACCACCTCCATTATTGAAGAGTGAAAAATTCCTTGAACTTTGTCTCGGTCTGCAGAGGAAGCACCGTTCCATTGAAGACAAAAATGCCATCGCCGCTAATGTCATTTTCATCAAAACCACTGTAACCTTTATCGGATGCCTTCTTTCTTCTTCACTTAGTCTGTACGCCTTCTTCTTTTCTTTCAGCTATATGGAACTTGAGGCTCAGAAACTTGAGTTCCATATGGAAAATTTTTTCCACATTAGCTTGGGACTTAAGTGTTACAGGCTTGATTTTTGCATTGAACTCGAGTCTCTTAGACTTGAAATGCTAGTTTCCTAAATAGTTTTGAAAACTTGTTAACTAACGAAATTGTTCCTAAATGGTGTTAAATGGCAAAAAAAATCCCCCCAAAGATCAAAACTCTCCTTTTTTTGGTGGGTTTCATTGAAATTTGCCATAAGAATAAAATGTTTTATTTCTGAACGTGGGATTTGAAGAATTTTTACTTATTTTGTAGTATTACATAAAGCCCAATTCGTGGAAATGTAAATGGAAACATATGGGAAGAATAGAAAGTTTTTTTTTTTTTTTTTTTTTTTTTTTTTTTTTTTTTTTTTTTTTTTTTTTGGGATCAAGAAATGGATGTGTGAATATGGAGACTGTAGCGATAATAAGGTGGTTGATAAATCTTTAATTTACAAATAATTTGGAGGCCATGCTTAGCAAGTTGTTATATTTAAAGTTGTTTTAATATGTGGCTAAATTGTATACTTTATTTTGAAGCAAACTAGCTGTGTTAGATATTTGGGATTTTTGAGGAGAATAATTTTTGTTTTGGCTAGGAGGAGAATGATTGTTTGGAGTTTTATTGTTACATTTGAATTATGCATCAATTCATGATTTTTGTGCCACTATTTAAACTCCTATTTTAAACTAGGATAAAATACCATTTTCAATGATTACACATTTTCATAGTGTTGTTTCTTTTACATGTAAACAAACTGTTTGATAAAATTCTTAAGTGATGTTTTGTTGGCTTTTTTTAAAAATGACATTTTTCACACAATATGACAAAAGTTGCCAACGAACTTTTTTATTTGGATTTTGTTTCTCCAACTTAAAATGAATTACTGGCTTTTATGGATTGCACCTATTCTTTGAACTTGATTTTAGGCGATCTTTTGATTCTATTCTTTTAGAGAATGTATACATTCTTCAATTGTAAATTTTGGTTTAGTTGATAGATATTGAATTGGCAAGCAAGCAGAAGCAATGTTTGATAGTTTTAAGGTTGGTAATTAAAGTCATTCTTTAACCTAGCAGATGTTCAAAAGCTAATGGATGATATTGCACCAAAGTTTATCATGAGAATGGGAAAAAAAAAGGGTTTTAGATCTTAGATCTCATTATTATTATTTTTTTAAAATTCTTCAAGATTGTGTTTGGTTCTAAAGGGCTAGTTTCTCTCTCTACTATTCGATGAATTTTTTTTTTTTTTTTTTTTTAATCTTTATCTTCGGTCTCATACTGTTTTTCTCATTGTTCAATCAAAAAGCAGCATTTTAGTTTCAGGGTCATCAAAGCTGTTTGTCAATATCTTGTACTCATGGACCTATTTATTGGGAACTTAATTACTAGATGAGATGAAACGGTAAGTGTTTTTTCTTGAATCATCTTTTTGGGTTGCTTTGAATTAACCTATTCTATAGGTGTTCTTTTGGTACTGCATGACATATGCTCGATGAAATCTCTTTTAAATTTGATGTGAGATCTTTCCATTCAAATTTTTTCCCCTCCTCATGTTATGATAAATCTGAGTAGCTATACTAGTTTGTAAAAACTTAAAACTTTTTTATGGAAATGATTAATTTGGTCATAATAGAAGTTTCCCAAATATATTTATTTAAACGAAAATTTACATGTTCTTTTTATGTTGCATGATATAAGTTTGATGAAATTCCTTTTAAATTTGATATATGATGATAGATTTGAGTAGTTATTCTTATACTCTAGTTGTTTAAAATAAATTTTATATGGAAATGAATAATTTGGTTATAAATATGGAGAGCATGATTCTTCCTTTACATATGACATAATTAATTTATGTTGTGATTGTAGAGAACATAACTACTTTTATGACTCCATGAATTGACTAATAGGTCATTTACTTTGAATGCAACAAATTTTGTGCATATTGTTTATTGGTTTAATTTTCTTTCTTGCTTGCTTTGTACTTCCTACGAATGGTTTAAATTTTTTTCCTTGCTTGCTTTGTCTAATTTTTCTTATTGTTGAATTCTTCGTAGAACAGTATTACCAACAAAATAAAGAAAAAAAGAGAAAGGGAGAATTGAGGTTGTGGGTCCTAATAGGTAGGCTTTTTATTTATTTATTTATATTTTTAAATGTATTGTTGTGATTTTATGAGATTGTTCTGCCCTTTGTAAATTATTAGCCATTTGCTTTAACCTCTAAATTTGGAATGATGTCTTAGGACTATATAATGGTTGTTAGAGCATCAAAGCCAACTGCAGTGGCTGATGCAGATAAGTTTTCCAATATGAAAATGTAGAATGTTGGTGAGTTTTATTTAATTTCAATTTATTTACAATGTATAAATTGTTTTTCACGTCCCTGAGCTTATGAAGTGTTGAGTAGTGCTTATGAACTATCTGTTAAGATGTTAGCTAATAACTTGACTCGGCCCGCACTTACAAAATACGTGTAACTATTTTCATTTAATTGTTGTTATATAATATGCATTTGTAGAAACCCAAACGGGCCACATCCAATTGAATGCAGAGGGTGTGGCTTCTTAATTTTGCTTCTTTCTTATAAATCTTATTTTTCCACATGCTAATTGGTTTCTCAGTCCCAAAAAACCAACAAAACCTTAAGAGAGGAAAAAAAATCCAAACAAGTGCAAATAGCCATGAGTAGTGGAAGCCGTGGTTGGTAAGTGATTTTACTGATAGACTTTGGCTTTGAGAAATTTTTTTTCCTAACATGCATTTAGATCAAAATAAATTAGGGCTTTAAAAAAAAAAAAAACAAAAACAAAAAATTACACAGCCACCATCCATTGTATGAAGACACTTATCAATAACAAGAATCCCCTTGCTTTGTATGTCAAATTCTTTAGAAGGAGAAATGTAGGTTTGAAGGTTTTGTCCTTGTTCGTTGGTATTGCTATCTTTGTGTTTGTTCATTGAATACATAGAACATGCTAAATGTATATATTGTGAGAAAATTTCAATACTACCTTTGAAGATCTTAATTTGAATTTCTTTGACATTGTTTCCTTCGTATTCAAAATCAATAACAACTAGGACTCTCCTTTATGTGTTGGTCTGAACTTTCAGCTTTAGCTCACAAATTTATTTCGGAATCCTCAAATGTTTCTGTAAGGTTGAATTTTATCAACCATCTTGTTAGCTTTATTCTGTGCCAAATTTGCTTGTATTTTAGTAATTAGTAACCCTGTATTTAGGTGGGAATCATGTAAGGGTAGTGAGTGAGAGAGTGTGAAGAAATGCCCAAGATTGCGCAAGGATGCAGAGACTTGCGGCTGGACTCACGGGTAACTTGCGACTGGCAAGCCGCTAAAGTTGGCACACGCGTGGAGCATGCGGGGGAGCTGAAGAGTCATGCCAGCTATTACACTACAGGACAAAAGTCCTAGGCTGGCCAGGCCGTTAGATCGTGGCTTGAACTCACGACTCAGCCTAGTCGCGAGGTCAAGTCGCCAGACCACCCTATTTGGGAAAAATTGTCTTTTCACATTCCTTCTCACCCTACTATATATAGACCCTTATACCCACGAAATGTAGAGAGCTTCTAGAGAAAATTTTGAGAGAAAAACCCTAGAGAAAAACAAGATTGATTAATCCAAAATCTTCACATAAAGACTCTTCAAATTCCTCTACTTTCTTCCTCTTCATTGTTAAATTCTTGAGAAGTATATTACCAAATTCTTTTCTCATCATACCCATATCTGTGAGAAGGCTATTTGGTGCTTTGGGAAGCAGTTAAGAAGGGACCAATTTCATATTGGTAGATGCTATGGTCAAGTAGCGGAATCCGGTAAGCTAAAGAAGAAATAGGTTCGGCGGAACCTCGTTGGACTAGGAGCTTGGAGGGCTTAGGTACATTAGGTAGATTAGGCTTGGAGGGTTTTCTGCTGTTCATGTATCCCAACGACATTCTTTAGTAAATTATTTACCGCTTGAAGGGCGGCGGAGAGGTTTTACGCTGAGGGCTTCAGTTTCCTCTTCGATAACACATCGTATGTTGTCCTTGTATTTGCATCTCTCTTCCCTTAATCTTTGCCATTTAAATTCTGTTGTGGATGTGATTTTATTTCGTTTAGATTGTTTATCAATTCTGTGTTAAACTTGTGTTCATATTCCGCACATTAATTGTTTGTCATTAAGCTTAAATTGGTAATTTGTAAATTAGGGGTTTAATAGTTCAAGGTGTTTTATACACTAATTGAACATTCAATTGGTATCAGAGCGGGTTCACTTATATTGGTTTTATTACCTTAGTGTGATCCTTGACCCCATATTGAGATCGACTGGTCTCAATCTTTAAATGCTCCACCATATTTTAATGGTAACAACTATGCCTTTTGGAAGGTGAGGATGAGAGCGTTTTTGTATTCTATAGATGAGGTTATTTAGGATGCTGTTGAAATAGATTGGACAAAGCCTGAGGCAGCCAAATCCACTTGGGATAAGGCAGCCCTCGCAGTGTCAAATGCTAATAGCAAAGCACTTAACGCAATTTTTTGTGGTGTGTCCCAAGATGAATTCCATTGGATTTCTCATATTACCGTTGCCAAGGAAGCATGGTAGATTTTGGAGACCACTTATGAAGGTACAAAGAAAGTTAAGGACATAAAGTTACAGATGCTGACTACCTGGTTTGAGGAGCTCATGATGAGGGAGGATGAGTCTTTTGACTCTTTCTATAGTAAGCTAAATGAAGTGGTCATCGGCAAGTTTAACTTGGGAGAGAAAACAGAGGACTCTAAAGTTGTAAGAAAAATTCTTCGTTCATTGCTGGAGAGCTTTCGTGCAATGGTGACTGCAATTCAAGAGAGCAAAGACCTTGATGAAATCAAAGTCCAAGAGCTGATTGGTTCTCTCCAAACATATGAGCTTTCATTACCAAATCAAAGAAAGAGCAAATCACTTGCTCTTAAGACGATAAATGTAAGGGTAGAAGCTCATGGTTTATCGGAAGAGGATGTAGTCGAAAAGGATGTTGCCTACCTTGCAAAGAATTTTAGCAAATTTCTAAAGTTCAAGAATAGCGAGAAATTTGGTGATAAAGGGAAATTCATGAATTCCAGAAAGGAGAAGAAGGACTTCAAAAAGAGAGAAGGGAAGGAGTCCCAATCTACTCAAGGAGTCACTTGTTTTGAATGTAATGGACATGGCCATTTCAAAAAGGAATGTCCTAATTACTTGAGATCGAAGGGAAAGGTGTATGCCACCACTCTTAGTGACTCAGATTCCTCCACCTCTGATTCTAAGGATAGCTATGATGAAGAAGGGAATTTCTTAGCATTCATAATTGTTGCTCATGTTGAGTCTTCAAAGGACTTGAATTTGCTTGTAGAAGAGCTTGGGGAGCATAGTGACAAGGAATTCATGGGAATTGGAGAAGAACCAGATGCTAAAGAAGATGAAGATACAGCTGGTCTTAGAGAAAACTACAATTCTCTACTTGAGAAGTCAAGGGAATATGCAAAGGTGGCCAAGGCAACTGTGAAAAAGATGAAGAAAGCTGAGGAGGACTACAGAGGTCTCCTAGTGAGATATAAGGAGGCCAAGTGTGAGATAGAGACGCTAAATGGCGAACTAACCGAAGCTTACACTAAGGTGAAATTCCTTCTTGAGGTGGTTCAAGCAAATGCCAAGGTAGAGCGAGTCTCCACAAAGAAGCTTGATGATGTCCTTTCCTCCCAGAAGACCTTTTCCGAAAAAACCGGATTAGGGTACATCGAAGGAAGTAGTTCAGCTGTGAACATCTCCAAAGAAGTGAAGTTTGTGAAGGCCAAAAAGCCGATTGTTGTTGCCTCTATTGTTGAAAAGGAAAATGTTGAGCAGAAGAAGAATATAACTGACCAACGGGTGTTGAACAAACCCCATAATCAATCTGTGGACAGGTTTGAAGTCAGAGCAAAATCTCTTCCACGATCGCAAAGAGGTCTTAGAATGAACCATGTGTGTCATCACCGCAGACTTCAAGGGCTCACCCGTCCCAATTGTCATAAGTTGAGTGCATTGAGAAATGCTAGTGATCAAAGGTCAAGAAGGCCAAGAAATGACAAGAGGACTTGGGCTGTTGAGCCATCAAGAGATCGAAATGGTAATCCCGGAATGATGGACGTGATGAAGATGGTTGGTGCATTCACCAACTGCTTGGAAAGCTTCACTAGAAGGTTTAAAAGTCCTAACTCTCGTACCCAATCCTATAAGGATATCACCCCAAATGCATGTGACGTGTGGGTGATGAAGGGTACTCATGCATAAGCATTACAACATGTCCATGCATTAATACTTCCTATAATTGAGTGACTGTTGGTTTGTTTATTGATTTTGTGAATTGAAAATTGTTTGTTTTTGCTTTCATTCATTTATAATGTTTTTACATTGTTGTCTTTGATCAATCTTTTCCTTCTTGTGTGTCAAAAAACCAAAAACCACATAAAAAGTAGAAAACCCAAAAAGTTTGATTGACATTGTTGAGTTTTGTCTCAAAATGTGTTTTCTCTTGTACCTTCGTGCAAATGGCTTTGTGCATCTACGAGCATAGCTTGTTCCCTATGCATTTATATCTTTGTGGGAGAAATCTTGAAATCTATGTGACTGTTGTAAATAGATCTTCAACCTTGTCATGAATGATTAGTGAATGGTTTTGTTGATCTTGATATATGCATAGACTTGTGTCTATATATCTTCCCACTCTTTATTTTATTGTTTTTGCTAAAAAGAGCTCACCAAAAGTAAATCTCCAAATGAAAAGAGATATTGAGCTATAAAAGCCTGTCGCACATACTAGTATTTGACTAGGAAAAAGGGAAAGCGATCAAAAGTTAAAATTTGTATGATGCCTAAAGAGCCAAAGGCTGACTAAGCAAAGTGAAATGTTCAAAATTTCAGGCATCAATCTCATAATGAGATGTGCTGTTTCAAAAAGATCAAATGATCTGTTAAACATGGAGCCAAAAAGGTCATATATGCATACTTCTATAATTGAGATGGGTCACATTATCTAGTGCTAGTTGTGTATGCCTTGATTGAATTGATTATTGAAACTTCACATTAGTCTAAGGACTATCTCATTTTTGATATTCACATACAACACACATGTCTATGTTCAATGAATGCCATATTCATTCGTGTGATTGTACTTGATTAAATGTGTTTTCACATGCTCAATCTTTGTTGATCAATCACAGAAAGATTTTTGAGTGTTTTTGTTGTTTTTGGAAAGTACTTTGTTTTTACAAAAATTGTCAAAAATTTCAAAAAAAATTGTTTTGCATTGTTTTGGCGACTCAGTCACGAGTAGAACCAGTCGCATGCCTTAGTCGTGAGTCCATCACAGAGATTTTTTGCAATTCACTGGCGACTCATTGGCGGGTAAATGCTTCAGTCGTGAAAAAGACTTAGAATATTTTTCAAAAATTTGGAATTTCATACTTTTTGTGGCTCAGGTTGGCGACTTGGTCATGGGTGGAAGGTCTAGTCGTGAGGGGTACACAAAGATTTTCGCAGCTCAGTTCGCGAGTCTCTCGCGAGTGGAACTTCCAGTAGTGAAAAACACTTAGAAATTTTTTTTGAAAGTTTTCCTTTTAGTGTTCTGGTGGTTGGCCCTGGCGACTTGCAAGCGACTTGACTCAGTTGCGAAAAACGCGTGTTTTGCACAAAATAGGTCAATTTTTAAACTTTTTTCAGTTTTCCCTTGAACATTTCTGACTGTTCATCTTCTTCCTTACCTGAAACTCTTTCAAACTCATCGTGTCTATCTCAAAAAACTTCCATTTTTGCTTCATTTCACTCTCAAATCTTCAAGAAAAGGTATGGGTTTTTTCTCTCTCACTACATATTTCATGTTTTGAGCTTTGTTTTCTTGGATTTGTGATTCGTTACTGAGTTTTGTGATATCTGTGGCTTCAGCTATGGGCTGGGTTCATATTTATTGAGTTTGGGTGTTTGGGCTTGGTTGATCCTGTTTCTAGGATGCTTAATATGGTTACTTTCGTGTTTCATTTCACTATTAGAGTTTATAACCTGATCTATGATGATTGGTAATTCTTATACCCATGTTTATTGGTCACATTGTCATATGATATTGTTTTTGTGATATTCTCTATTTGTGTGTATTTTTGTTTCAATTTGGTTAAGCTTTGTTTGTTGGGTTATAATGTCTTGTTTGCTTGCTGCTATAGTTTCTTGTTCTCATGAATGCTACTATTATCTTGAGGATACTATTTGCTCTGTGTTGGTTTGATCATATCATAATCATTTAGATATGTCTCATAGACATATGTTTTTTGGATAAATGTGGTATTCAATGCTTCAATACAACTGAGTACTGGTTGTTGCATTTTGTGTTTAGGATTGTGACCTAGAATGTTTGTGTTTGAGTTGTCGTGTTAGTAGGTTGTTCTAATCCTCTGCTTTGAGTTGTCTCATTCAACATCTGCCTCTGAACTGTGTTTTGATTGAGTGTATTGGTGCTATATTTTTAACAATAACATGTTTCTAATGTTCTGAGTGTCCATCTTTTGTGCTCTATATTGTGGCATTTTCTGCTTGTTCACAAATGGCCCCTTCTCCTACAAAGAAGAAGACTCCTACTAAGAAAGCTGACAAAAGGTTAAAAATGGACCATAACCTATTTAGGTGGGTTCAACACTTTGATAGATATAGGGATTCTTTCTTGAGGGGAACCATCATTCAAGAAAGATTTGTTGACTTAGGGGATTTGAAGGACACCTTCATTCCAAGTTGTTTTGAGGGAAGAGGATGGGATAAATTGCTGAGTGACCTACCTGCTGTCTGTGAGCCTTTAATCAGAGAATTCTATGCAAATGCTGTGATAAGGGAGGATGAGTTGAGTTTTTGGGTTAGAAGAAAGGAATTCACCATAGATGCCCATGACATTGATGAGGTGCTAGGGCTTGAAGGATTGGGGGACTCTGACTTCACCAACTACAAGGACCGGATGCGCTCTATAGAAACTATCCAAACTCGCATTGGTGGACAAAGAGAAAACCTGTCCACCAAGCTATCTTCCTCATGGAACTTAAGGAGCAAACCTTTATTGACATCAGCTCTCACATCTTTGACACTATTATGGATGAGACTAAAACCACCTCTAGGCCCAAGCCGATCTTTCCAAGCCTTCTTATGATGCATTTCAGAGAAAAAGGTGTTGAAATCTCACAAGATATTAGCCTCATGCCTACACCTTCAGCCATCAATAAGCTAACCATCATCACGATACAAGTCCGTCTTCCAGGTGATGAAGAGGTAGGTGATCAAGGTGAAGGTGACCAAATGGAGACTGAGACAGTGACTGCAGAACAAACTTCAACACCCAAAAGTCGAGACAAGAGGAGCAAAGCTTCAACCTCATCAGAGGTACCTCATGATGCATTCCAGATCATCCTGGAGAAGATTGATGGACTCAGAAAGGTCCAGAATGAGCATACTGATAGGATGGCAGCACTTCAGGATCAGCTCGACATACTTTCAACCAATTTTCACAGCTTCAGCACCCAACAATGACCCTTTGGCCATTTCGGTAAAAAAGGGGGAGAACTTTTGAGGGACAACTCTTGAGGGGGAGTGTAATTTTAAGGGGGAGCTTGTCACAAACACTGTTTTTCAGTTTATGCTTTAGTTTTTACTTTGTGCTTATTATACTTTAAGGGTTTAATTTGTCAAAACACTTGGGATATTGTTTTGGTTTAAAACTACTCATGGATCTTTTTTTTTTTTTTTTTTTAAAACACTTATGGTACTTTGGTTTGTTAATATTTAAAGTTGTTTCTCAGTATTTTTTTCCTTTGTGCCCATGTTGCTTTTGTAAGCTTTTAGGGTTTGTTTCCATGAGGTTTTGTAGGCTTTTATGGTTTGTACCATGCTATGCAGCCTTTATGTATTGTTGCCTAATACTTCTAGCTAAATGTTATGCATTTTTCTTTAAGTATTCTCACTCATGTGCCCTTGTAGGATTTTGTTCCTAGATGCATATACTTTATATATTGTGCATTGGTTGAGTGTTGGGCATGCAAGTGATTTGCATTAAGCTTATTGGCTTGTATGTCCGGATGTTCATTCCAAGTATGAATGAGCATTGTGGTCACTATTTTATAGTGATTGCCTGTTTGGTCAAGCCAAGGTTTATTTCTCATTTCATTTTGCTTGATCGCATTATGCTTGTCTCATATGCAATTACAAGTTTTTCTGCACACAATGATGATATTGTGTTGTTATGTTTCAGGAGATTCTTGTTTATATGATTCAAGAGCTTATCAGATTCTAGAGTTAGGTGTGAGTGAGTTTTGTTCAACTGTTCCCAACTTATATATTAAGTCTAGAGTTTGTTTTAGGATTTTGTCACGGAATACCCAAAGGGGGAGATTGTAAGGTTGAATTTTATCAACCATCTTGTTGGCTTTATTCCGTGCCAAATTTGCTTGTACTTTAGCAATTAGTAACTCCGTATTTAGATGGGAATCATGTAAGGGTAGTAAGTGAGAGAGTGTGAAGAAATGCTCAAGATTGTGCAAAGATGCAGAGACTCACGGCTGGACTCGCGGGTGACTCGCGACTGGCAAGACGCCAAAGTCGGCACATGTGTGGAGCATGCGGAGGAGTTGAAGAGTCATGCCAGCTGTTGCACTACAGGACAAAAGTCTCAGGCTGGCCAGGCCATTAGCTTGCAGCTTGAACTCGCGACTTAGCCCAGTTGCGAGGTCAAGTCGCCAGACCACCTTGTTTGGGAAAAAGTATCTTTACACATTCCTTCTCACCCTACTATATATAAATGCTTATACCCACGAAATGTAGAGAGCTTCCAGAGAGAATTTTGAGAGAAAAACCCTAGAGAAAAACAAGATTGCTTCATCCACAATCTTCACATAGAGACTCTTCAAATTCCTCTACTCTCTTCCTCTCAATTGTTAAATCCTTGAGAGGTGCATTACCAAAACCTTTTCTCACCATACCCATATCTGTGAGAAGGCTGTTTGGTGCTTTGGGAAGCAGTTAAGAAGGGACCAATTTCATATTGGTAGATGCTATGGTCAAGTAGCGGAATCCGATAAGCTAAAGAATAAATAGGTTCGACGGAACCTCGTTGCAGTAGGAGCTTAGAGGGCTTAGATACATTGGGTAGATTTGGCTTGGAGGGTCTTCTGCTATTCATGTATCCCAACTACATTCTTTAGTGGATTATTTACCACTCGGAGGGCGGCGGAGAGGTTTTACGCCGAGGGCTTCGATTTCCTCTTCAATAACACATCGTGTGTTGTCCTTGTGTTTGCATCTCTCTTCCCTTAATCTTTGCCATATAATTTTTGTTGTGGATGTGATTTTATTTGGTTTAAATTGGTTTGAATTGGTAATTTGTAAATTGTGGTCTAATCGTTCAAGGAGTTTTATACACTAATTGAACATTCAGTTTCTTCTCTACATTTAAGTGGTATTTTTAAACTAATTGTGTATGACCTCCAAAGTTTGCAAACATAGTTTCTTTTGTGCATCAATTCTAGATAATCATAGAAGTTATTTTTTGCTGTTAGAATGAAGCTATTAGTATGGGGATTGTTCAAATTTCTGGTAATTTTTCTGTTGTTATAATATGCAAAAATGATCCATTAGTGAAAAGTGAAAATTGGAAATAGTAGGCACCGATAATGAATCCATCAACTAACTTATTTTGATCATTTACTTCATTTGCTTCATTGAAAACTCTTAGAAAAAAATCTATCAAAATCTAAAATTTAATATTTTTCCTTTAGTTTTTATAAAATTTCCATTCTGTTTGGTTGCGTGCTACATCGCTATATAAGACACAACTTAGATAACAAATTTGAGAAAATTTGTCTTCTCAGTGGACTCTACCTATTGTCACCTCATCGTCATCCACTCCAGAGTCTTTTGATTCCCCCACACCTACATTTTTACCTAGAATTGGGGATTTGAGATCACATTGAGGAAAGTGCTTGATGAAAAAAAAAAAGAGTTGATTAATTATCCAAAGTTAGGTTACTCAACCTCCAACACAACGAGCAAAATCAGTAGATGTATCTTTAAGGATCCATTTGGTTAAGGGAATGGACAAGTGAGAGGATAGTGTTAGACTTATGGTTTAGTGATTAAATTCACCATTTCCTAACGGCTTGAACTTTTGGGGCAATCGATAATTTAACATGGTATTAGATCAGGAGATCCTAAGTTCGATCCTTGACTTTACTCTACCTCCCATTTAAAATGTTAAATTCCCACTTGTTGGAGCCCCACTTATAAAGGGAAAGTTTAGGCCTACAAGTAAGAGGGAGTGTTAGACTTATGGTTAAGTGATTAAATTTACTATTTCCTAACAACTTAAACTTTTAGGACAATTGATAATTTAATAGATAGAAGATATTTTAGTTTTCTCTCACGATGTTTGGTTGGAAGGATGAAAAAGTGGAGAGTTGGATTTGTTTGGTTGAAAGAAAAAAAAAGAGGATAAAAAACATTGTTTGTATATATTACTCCCTTGATATTAAATATATTGTATTAGAGGTGAAAGCTAGCATTTGAGTTTTTTTTTTTTCTTAAAACCAAAACCTACAATTTGATTTTTAAAAAATCAAAACAAAGCCAAAACCATTGCTTGTTTGATTTAAAAAAAAAAAAAGAAAAAGAGAGAGAGAAGAAGAAGAAGAAGAATAAGAAGAAAAGAGTAGTGAAGTTAATGCACAGTGGGTAGGAGGGGTAAGTATGGTGTTTTCTAAAAGCCCTCTCGTCTTTTATTTTCTCTCCTTAAATCTCTCCAAATTGGAGAGATAGAATTTCAATAGGCCCAAGTAGAAAACACCTGGCCCTATCCAAAATTTCTCCCCTCCCACCCGACGAGAATGAATACAAGTGAGTTATTTTGGAACTTCTTTTTTAATTTTTAATTTTTTTTTTATAAAAGAAAATGTTTAGTTACAATTAAATTAGAGTAATCAAATATATTTGTCGATTTATAAGACTATTTACTTGTATTATTTAAATAGTTCACATGACTCTTTAAAAAGTCATATAAATAAAATTATATGTGAATATTCTCTTTAGCCATCAAATAATAAATTAAAGGAAGATAAATTTTAAAGCTGAACAATGATCAAGCAGCATCCACTTAGCAATTTTGTTTGTTAGATTTTTTTCACACATCCTTTAATGATAAGGAGTAAGGACTATTATAAGACTTTATATATATATATATATATATATATATATATATATTTATATATATATTGGAAAAAAAAGGATTATCGTAACTTGTAAGACAAGATCAAAACATTTAAAAACAAAAATGATAAATTTTAAAAGTGATAGAATATGTTAACATGATATGAACATGGAGGGACAAAGTGATAAGTTGAATTTTTTTTTTTTTTTTTTCTAAGTGCAATTAATTGCCTTTCCCGGTTAGTCATTCACTCATTTGTACAATTTATGTGCAAAGAAATGATCACGGCCCTTTGTAATGATTTGTCTGAGTAATTTTTAATTTACATTATATTAGTAAGGTGAACTTATATTATAAACACAGTATTTATCACTTTTTTATCTGGCCTATTTTTGTTGATACTAGGGATGACAATTGTTACCCGATCTGCAGGTACCCGGCTCAGCCCGACCCAATAAACAATAGGATTGGGTTTGAGTTTTTAAAATAAAACCTGAAGTGGGTCCGGGTCAAGTCCGGGTTTTTGCAAAACTCAGCCTGAACTCGGACCCAGACCCGACCCGCTTAAGACTAAAATTACCAAAAAAACCTACTATATATATATATATATACACACACTTATAAACCCTAAAATCTCATTTCACTCATCTAGCCCAACTGCCCACTTTCCTTTCCCTCTCTCCCACTCTCACTCACTCTCCTCTCTTTTGACCACCACAGCCAAAACCAAGCCTCACTCTTCTCACCACCACAGCCCCAACCAAGGCCAGAAAACAAGATCCAAGAAAAAACATTCTTCACCGACGAATCATCCCAAATCCTCACCACTGACAGGTCAAAACTCTCACTATCGATGATCCCACACTGCTCCGCCAACAACAATCACGATCCGACAATTTGTTAGGTTTTTATTTTGTTGGGGGGGTTTTTAGATTTGCGAATTTTCCTTCTGGGTTTCCAAAATTTCTGGGATTTGCTGGATTTTGGGTATGGATTGGTTTGTTAGATGACTTAGATCTTAGCATCAGTTTGGATGGCAAGAAAATATTCAAGAAAATGTTGTAATTATTTTTATTTAATTTTTGGGTTCATTACATGTATATTCAATGATTTCTGTGAATTCTGTGTTTGTGATTTTGGGATTGTGAATCGTGATTTTCTATGTGTTGTGAATTGTGATTTTGGGCCGAGCATTACAGAACGAGGCCTACGGGGTCTGGCAGGGCAAGTCTGGGTGTAAAAAAAAAAAACCAGTTTATTAAATGGGCCGGTTCAGGTAATAGGAATAGACTCACGGATCGGGTTCGAGTATAAAAAAACCCGACCTGTTACCATTCCTAGTTTATACCACACCACAATAATAAGTTACTATTGTGGTTCATGGCGACAAGGATGTTGTCTACCACTTTCAGTAAAAAGAAACAAAGGATTTTTTTTTAATTCTTTTTTTGGTTAAAAGAAAAAAATTAGAATGTTGTCTACCACTTCTTGTAGGGCATTTACAACAAAGATAACTACTATAATGTTATTTTAGCAACTAAAATACTAAAATGTAAATAGCTATACTTAAAAAGTAAATGAATAAAATTTATGGCTTGTTTGGATAGAGGGGGGGAGGGTAGTAGAGTAGAGTTGCCTAAAAATAAGCTAATTTTGTGTTAAATTTATTTTACTCTTTTCTACTCTTCCTCAATCCAAACGGGCCATTAGTTATCATCTTTAAAGACCTCCAAACTTATGAATAAAACTAATATTTTATTTATTCTCTCTCTTTCTTTATTATTATTTTTTTCCTCTCTCTCGCTCTCTCTCTTTTTCTTTCTTTTTTGCTGTTTTTCCCTCAGTTTTTTTTTCTTATCCTCTATACAATGCTGTTTTTATATTCTTATTTTTCTTTCTTCTCTCTTCCCACCAGTTCTCTTTCCCTTTCATTGGTGGATTGTGGATCGCAGCTCTCTCGTTTTGTGTTGGGTTGTGAATGGCTGATCAGATCTGATAGCGACGGCACAATGGCGGTGGGTTGCCTCTCTTTTTCTCTTTTTTTTTTCTCTCTCTAGATCGAATCCAAGCTTGACTGATCTGATAATTTTTAGTTTTGTTTGGGTTTTAGTTGATTTGTTGGTTTTGGTTGATTCGGTGGGTTTTGGGGTTTGTGACTGGGTTTTGATATGGGTTGAGGTGTGGGGCGGTGGTGGCTGGTGGCAGTGGGTTTTGGTTTTTGAAGTGAATTTCAGATGGTGGTGGTGGTGGCTGGTGGTGTCCTATCTAACTTTCAACCATAAAGAAAGAAAAAAAAAACTGTTAAAACAGAGTCTTCATAATTCAGATCGAAGGAAGTTTTCTTCCATATCTGCTTGGTTCCTATGTCAGAATCCTCTGAAAGAAATTGACCAAAGCTTCCCAAGCCGAAAGCCGATCTCTTTCCCCACTATTTGGCTATTTGGCTTTCACCTTCTACTATCCCTCTTTCTTGACTTTTGATGTGTGAAACCATCCCCACTTGAACTGAAACTCTTTCTTCTTCCACTATTCGCCTTTCACTTCCCCGTATAATTCTGCTATCCCCGTTATGTTATGTAACGTAGTCAAAATGTTTGGACATTATGGCATTTTACCCTTAATTTTTAAAAAATTTGGCAACATGCCCTTGTTTTCAAACTATATAAGGGAGTGCCCCAGTTTCAATACTCGATTACCTTAAAATCGAGTTTCAATTAAATACTTGATTTGTAGAAAATCGAGTTATGCTTGATCAAACTTAAAAATAATAATAAAAAAATTGCATAGAACTCGAGTTCCTAGAAATCGAGTTCCATGCAAAAAAAAATTTAGTGTGACCGCCCCCATACAAGGTTCAGGGAGCCCTATAATGGCGTTTTTAAGCCCTATAGCGGCATTTTTCTACAAAATTTTTTTATAAGTATGATTACCTCATACCAGGTTCAGGGAGCCCAAAAGTGGCGTTTTTAAGCCCTATAGTGACGTTTTTAAGCCTTATAGTGACGTTTTTAAGCCCTATAACAGCGTTTTCCTACAAATTTTTTTCTAAGTGTGATTGTCCCATGGCAGGTTGAGGGAGCCCTATAGTAGCATTTTTTTTATCCCTATAGTGACGTTTTAAAGCCCTATAACAGCGTTTTCATGCAAATTTGTTTTTTTAAGTGTAATTGTCCCATGGCAGGTTGAGGGAGCCCTATAGTGGCATTTTTTAGCCTTATAGTGGCGTTTTAAATCCCTATAGTGGCGTTTTGTAACTCGTTTGGTAGAGTAGTTTAACAAAATTTTTTTAGTTTTTAAACAATATTACACGCATTTTCACATACTTTTTCACCCACACGTATTTCACAAAAATACAAATAATGTTACCAAACGACCCCCAATTAAGTTTTAAAAGCTAAATAATGATCAAACGGCATTCACATGGCAATTTTTTCTATTTTGTTTAGACATGGCAAAATGGGCGGGTCGGGTCAATCGGGTTTGTAGGTCAAATGGGTCACGGGTCAAAATGGGTCATTTTTAAACGGGTCAATCGGGTTGCAGGTCGGGTCGGGTTTGCCCATATTTTTCAAACAAGTTTTTTTTTTTTTTTTTTTTTCTCAATTACAAAAACAAATCAATGACAACCTATTTAGAGAGAATGAATAAAATCAATTAAGCAAATGAATTGCACTTAATGCCACTTGTTAATATCCTTCCAATTCTGATAGTTTTAAGCATGACAAAAATTATTTATAGTCATAAATTCATAATGGAAAAAGTCTTCAATGTTAATAGTTTACTGTCAAAATGCATATAATTACAAGTTTACATCTTCAAAAAGAGATAGATCTTAAAACAAACGAAACAAGTAAGTCAGCAAAGTAGCAAGTTATTGGTCTTCTTAAGTGCACATGTTTCTGTTACTTTTAAAATAATAGTAAAGTTAAATTACTTAGCAAGACAAACTAAAAAAAAAAAAAAAAAAATTAAAAATAAACATAACATATTAAGTAAAAAAGAATAAGTAAATATTTTATAAGAATTACACCTCAATCTCAATTTACTCAACTTTGGTAGCAGATTCAGCACTGCAAATATTCATACTTGCAAATTGTATCTCAAGTTGGCCAATTTTGTTAGCATCTTCATCTACAATACAATATTTTAATATAACTTAATGTACCATGAAAGCAAATCAATAAATAATTAAAATTGTATAATTATGACTATAAAAAATTAGATATATTTTAATATAGTCATCACTCAATAAAGAATTACACCTTAATCTCAATTTACTTAACGTTGGTAGCAAATGTATTAGGTATAAAAAAATTAGACAATGCACTACAACTCAGCTGAGTCCTGAATGAGATATATATATATATATATATATATATATATATATATATTTTTAATGGTTGTCTTGACTAATGAGTGATGACTCTTGACAACCTTGGCCCTTGTGTAACGTGTTGTAGGCAATTGGCATTGGCAAGCACAGAAGCTAGGCTAGCTAGCTCTTATTGGTACTTTTTATTTATTTATTTATTTATTTTTTGCTTGGTGGTACTTTTGATGAATTAAATAGTCATTCTCTATAATATATTAATTATTAGTTTTGGTACTTTGTGCTTTATAAATTTAGTATCAAAATGTAATTAAAATATTTTTTTAGCTAATTTTTTTAATGGGTCGGGTCACAGGTTATCCGAGTCGGATCGGGTTGACTTGCCAAAAAGAAAAAGGATCAGGTCACAGGTCAAGCTGTTTTTGCTTTAGGTAAAAAAAATGGATTCGGGTCAGGTATTTTTTTGGGTCAGGTTAGAAAATTCTAACCCGTATTGCCATGTCTAATTTTGTTAGATTTTTTCGCACATCCTTTAATAATAAGGACTATTGTAAGATGTTTATTTTCTTTTTCTTTTTGTTTTTCTATTTTTTGTTTTTGGAAAAAAAAAAAAGGACTATTGTAAATAGTAAGACATGATCAAAAACTTTAAAAACAAAAATGATACATTTAAAGAGTGATAGAATATTTTAAAACATGAGATAAAGGTGGGGTTTGGATACACATTTTGAGTTTCGCGTTTGCGTTTTACTCTTTTTTTTTTCAAGCCACGTTTCAGTGGGACTTAAGCAATTACGGCTACTGTTCATGAACAGTAGCTGCAACTTTTTACTATTCTTTCGTGAACAATGCATCTGTGTACTGTTAATAGGTCCCACAATTTCACTTTTCAGCCACTTTTTCATTAAAAGTGGGTCCCACGATACTATTCACACATTTAAAAATTATTTTGCTACAGTGTTTTCAGTTTTCATTTTTTAGTTTTAGCAAAACAAGTTCTATCCAAATGGACCCAAAGAGGGAAGGCCAAAATGATAAACCGAAAAAAAAAAAAAAAAGAAGTGTGATTGATTGCCTTTTGCTTTTAGTCATACGTACAATTCATGTGCGACAAAACGGTCACGGCTCTTTGTATTTTTTTTGTTTCCCTTAGTGTTTCCTCAAGGCTTTCAACCAGAGACTAATCATTGTTCATGCCGGGTGAGCCCGCGAAGGGGGTAAAACACTAGCCCAGGAAATTCTTTTCAAAGTGCAAGTAGTAGGACTCGAACTAAGGAAGTCACAGCTCTCTGTAATTATTTGTTTGATTAATTTTAATTTACACATTACTATCAATAGTAATGTAAACTAATATTATAAAGCGACAATATTTATTAGTTTTTATGCGTCTTGTTAATTCCTATCTAACCCTCAACCAAAAAAAAAAAAAAAAAAATTCCAAAACAGCAATTTAAGAATTCAGATCAAAGAAAATTTTCTTCCATATCTGCTTGAACCCTATGCTAGAATCCTCTGAAAAGGATCGACCAAAACTTCCCAAGCTGAAACCTGATCTCCTTCCCCACTATTTGTCTTTTACCTTCTACCATCCTTCTTTGTTAACTTCAGATTTGTGAAACCATCTCTGCTTAAACTTAAAATCTTTCTTCTTCTAATATTTGCCTTTCACTTCCCCATATAATTCTGCTATCCCGTTATGTTATGTAACGTAGTCAAAGTTGACGGAACACCTTTTGATCCCAAAAGGTAGCTTTCTTCCTTCTTTGCCCAAAACTTTCAAGAATCAGCCAAGATACTTGAAAAGTTCAATCCCAACTCTTTCATTCTTGGTTGTATTTGCCTTTTACTTCGCCATTTAATTTCTGCTATCAAGAAAATGGGTTACAACTGGAACCCCGTGAAAGGGGGTATTGAGCAGCTGAAATCCTTTTTTTACTCTTTGATGATGCTCGAATCGTCAATAGAGATGTTTGTCCAGATGGAGGTCTTCCGTAGCTTATCCTGATCTAGAGACAAGTTGAAAAGAAAATACGGTCATCGGTGTGGCGCCTGCCATAAGGCCTCTAATGCCAAAATTAGAATAGCTAGAGTTTGAAGAAAGTAATATGGATGTATTAGAAAGTTTTTTAGTGTACCTCCTCCAAGACATATCTGGCCTCTTCCTCTTCTATACATTTCAAGTAGGGCTGGGAGAAGCCCCTTTTGTAAAGCTCGTCATTTAGTACTGTGAACAGGGCAGCTCGCTTTTGGATCTTCTTGGCTTCTTTAGGATTTGGTGGTAATCGTCCATCTCTGAGGAACGACAAAATTGGACTCGTCCATCTCGAGCATGTGTGCACAGGGAAAGTTTGAAACTCTTTGATGCTAGGCGAGTTTTGTTCTTCCAACGTCAAATCATTTATCTTGTTCTGGTCATCTGTTGACGCACTCCACGCCACTTCATCGGCTTCTGTATTCTGATCCTGTGGGATCTGAACAAACTCTACGCGATGAAAATTGCTTACCAACTGATTCATCAATTGAGGTATTTTTGTATTCTCGTCTCTTTTGCTTCATAATCTCCTCTGACTTGCCCTATAACGAGCTTGGAGTCGCTTTTAAGCACGATATTTTCAGCTCCAAGTGCCTGACCAATTCTTAGCCCTGTCAATAAAGCCTCATACTCCGCTTCGTTATTGGTTATGGGGAATTTAAGCTAGACCCCATACTTGAGAACGTCCTCTTCAGGGGAGGTGATGATGACACCCACCTCGCCTCCTCTTTGAGTAGACGATCCATCTGTATTGATCGTCCAAAGGTCTTCCTGGTCACCTGCGTGCTCAGGGATGGTGAATTCTGCTATGAAATTTGCTAACGCATGAGCTTTTACGACCGTCCTTGGGCGGTATTCTATGTCAAACTGGCTGAGTTCGATAGCCCATTGTACCATTCATCCCGCGGCCTCGGGTTTGCTTATTGCCTTCTTTATGGGTTAGTCCATCATTACTATGATAGGATTAGCTTGGAAGTAGGGATGAAGTTTTCTTGAAGCTACTATTAGGGCGAAGGTGATCTTCTCTATTCACGGATATCGAGCTTCAGCGCCCTAGAAGGCCTGGCTGACATAGTACACTGGGAGTTGTACCTTATTCTCTTCTATGATCAAAGCTGCACTAACTACTGTGACAGATACTACCAAGTATAAGAATAAGTCTTCGCCTTCCTTGGATGGACTCAAGAGTGGGGGGTTGCTCAGGTAGCGCTTCAATTCCTTAAAGGCTATTTCGCATTCTTCCATCTAGACAAATGCTTTCCTCAAAGTCTTCAATAAAGGAAGGCATTTGTCTATTGCCTTGGAGACGAACCTGTTAAGGGCTGCCACTCTTCCTGTGAGTGATTGTACTTCTTTGATCGCCTTTGGTGAGGACATCTCGAGGATAGCCCTCACTTTTTCAAGATTTGCTTCAATTCCTCTTCGCGATACCATAAACCCCAGGAATTTCACGGAGAAAACCCCAAAAGCACATTTGGTCGGGTTTAACTTTATGTTGTACTGTCTGAATGTATTGAACATCTCCTTGAGATCATCCAGATAATCCTCTTTCTCTTTGCTCTTGACGAGCATATCATCAATGTATACCTCCACATTTCTCCCGATCTGTTTTTTGAACATCTAATTTACCAATCTTTGGTACGTGGCCCTTGCATTCTTCAAACCAAAGGGCATGACCTTGTAGCAATAAAGTCCTTGGCTAGTGATGAAAGTAGTTTTTTCTTGATCTTCCTCAGCCATTTGTATCTGATCATACCCAGAAAATGCATCCATGAAAGTGAGAAGTTTATGTCCGGGGGTTGAATCTACCAGCTGATCAATTCTGGGTAAGGGAAAACTATCCTTCGGGCAGGCTTGGTTTAGATTCGTGAAGTCAACGCACATTCTCCACTTCCCATTTGCCTTCTTAACCATGACAACGTTGGCCAACCACTCAGGATAGTAGACTTCTCGAATAAAATTTGCAGCAAGCAGCTTATTTACTTCGTCCATCACTGCTGTGTGTCGTTCAAGGGCAAAAACTCTTCTTCTCTGTTGGACAGGCTTCTTCTCTGGGTCTACATTCAGGTGGTGCTGGATGATGTTTGCTGGGATCCCTAGTATATCCTCATAGCTCCAAGCAAATACGTCAAGGTTATCTTTCAGGAAGTTGATGTTCCCTTCCTTCGTCTTTGTACTTATATTCGTCCCTACTTGTGTCGTCTTTATCGGACTTCCCTTGACCAACTCTATTGTTTCTATCTTCTCTACGATCTCTGGGGATTTATCTTTGGTTATCCATGTGTGGTTTTCTTTTGAGGCCAAGACAGCCTGGTAACACTCCTTTGCCAACACCTGGCCTCCTCTTATCTCTCCAACCCCTTGTTCTGTTGGAAATTTTACCTTCAAATAGTATGTGGAAGTAGCAGCTCTCTAGCGGTTGAGGGTAGGTCGTCCTATGATCACATTGTAGGACGAGGGTGAGTCTACCACCAGAAAATTATGTTTGTTGGTAACCTGGAGGGGGTACGAACTGGCCGTGACTATCAACGTCACTATTCCACAGGGATACACCTTGTCTCCGCTCAAACTGATGAGGGGTGACTCGAAAGGACGAAGCCTTTTAGGGTCCATTTTTAATTGCTGGAAGGTGGAAAGGTAGATAATGTCCACTGAGCTCCCATTGTCTACTAGAACTCTCCTTGTATTGAACCCCTCGACCATGATCATAATGACCAGTGGGTCATCATGAGGTTGTTTTACTCCTCTAGCATCTTCTTCTGAGAAGCACATGTCTTGGCTCATCCGTCTTTGTTTTAGGGGAGGTAGGCTGTGAATACTGTTTACCTGCCTTTGGTGTGACTTTCTAAGGGATCTGAACAATCCTCCTATGGTTGTTCCTCCCGTGATAGTTTTTATCTCCCCTAGTGCACTCTGTGGACGGCGTGGTGGGTGATCTTCATTTCTTTGGGAACCTCTGTGCTGATCCTTCTTACCATACTTGTTGAAATCTCCCCTTTTCACATACTTCTGTAGTTTCCCTTTTTGTATGAGTTCTTTTATTTGCTCCTGCAGATCCTGATAATCCTCTGTGTAATGCCTGTAGTCTTTGTGAAAATGGCAATACTTTTTCTTGTCGTGCACACTAGGCGATGAGTGGAGTGGCTTGGGCCATTTAAGAGATGATTCGTCTCTTATTTCTATTAAGATCTGGTCAACAGGCATTACTAAAGGCGTGAACTTCATTAGTCGACGATTTTTGTCATCTCTTCGTCTACTTCCTTCGTCATTCCGTCGGTCAGCTCGATCTCTTTTTTGTCCTCTTTGATCGTCTTCTATTTCCTTCTTCTTTTCCTTTGGTTTTTTTGCTCCATCTATGGTTGCTTGAGCGTCTTTAGCATTGATATATTTTTGTGCTTTCAATAGCGCCTCTGCCATCGTTTTGGGTGGATTTTTTGCCAAGGAAACCACAAAATCTCTAGACTTTAAGCCTGCCTTAAAAGTTGTAAGTTGCACTTTATCGCCCGACTCGTCTACTTCCAGCATTCCTCGTGTAAAGCGTGTTACATAGGATCTCAAAGTTTCTTTTTCACCTTGCTTGATTGTGAGCAAATGATCAGTTGTCCTTTTCGGGCGTTGTCCGCTAACAAAATGACGAACGAACAAGCTGCTTAGCTGTTTAAAGTTATCAATGGATGACGTTGGCAATTTGGTGAACCATTCCCTAGCTGCCCCTTTAAGGGTAGTGGGAAAGGAGCGATACAAAATCTCATCAGGAGATTGCTAAAGACCTAAGGTTATCTTGAATGTGTTTAGATGGTCCAACGGATCTTTCAATCTGTCAAAGGGCTTGAGCTAGGGTAGACGGAACTTGGAGGGTACCGGGCACTCCTAGACTGCTACAGTAAAAGGTGAATCCATCTTTCTAACAATTTTGTCCAAACTTTGATCCGTCTTTCCCTTGATAGCATTTCTCAGCTCGTACATCTCCTTCCTCATTTCCTCAAGGAAATCTGAATTTTCTTCTTCGGGAGTGCTGGTTCATTTCCTCTGACAGTCTTCATCATCGTCCCTGTTGATTCCCATGTGGTTATCTTCTTGCTGTAGCTGCTGCTTCATCTCCTGGTTCTGCTTGGTGAGTTCCTTTACAATGGCTGCTAGTGATTGAATTTGTAGGGCCAATGCCGTAGGATCTGGGTTAGTGCTGGACTCCATCCGAACCTATAGTTTAGAATGGAACTGTGTTCTTTAACTGGTGCTCAAAAGTCGTTCCCACAGACAGCGCCAAACTGATGATGCTCGAATCGTCAGTAGAGATGTTCGTCTAGATAGAGGTCATCTGCAGCTTATCCTGATCCAAAGACAAGTTGAAAAGAAAATACGGTCATCGATGTGGTGCCTGCCACAAGGCCTCCGATGCCAAAATTAGAACAACTTGAGTTTGAAGAAAGTAATATGGATGTATTAGAAAGTTTTTTAGTGTACCTCCTTGTCGAGTTTTATCGATGGACTTATATAGGAGCTTTCTTCCTAGCCGTTGGCTTTGCTTTAATGGTGGAATCATTGCTGAAGTTGTAACGCTCGTGTGTTGTATTAAATGGACAGAATGATCTTCCAACGGTATGGAAGATCATTATTTATCTATGTAACACCTCGTCATAACTGAGGGATGATGGTTGAGTCTTTGTCAAGCAGTTCTTCCTAGGTTGGGTTTATTTCGGCATCGTGCTTGTCTATTGTCATTTTCTGGTGGACGAGTATATTTTTGGAACCATCACTCTTTATCCAAAACCTTTAAAGAACAAAAAATCGATGATGAATTGCGGAAGAAGTCAGAGATATTGTTGAAGGCACTTGCTGCGATGGTCGATAATTTTGAGAAGTGGTACAAAATTGATGATGAGGAGATGCAGGACGAGGGAGGTGCACTTGATGATGAGGAGAAGCAGCATGAGAGAAGTGTGCTTGAAGTGAAGAAGCACGAGAGAATTGTGCTTGAACTGTGGCTCAAGGAGCTTGAAGATGCTGTCTTTAATACGGAGGATTTCGTGATAAGATCCACACTGAAGCTTTGCGACACAAGTTGGATGGACAATTATGTGAAAAGATGGAGGACATCCGTTGCAGTCTAGAATCCTATGTGAAGCAAGGAGATGTACTTGGAATGCCTAGTGAATTTGCAAGGAATGCATTATCCAGATAAAAAATTACTGGATATGAATAATTCGATGTGGTGGGAGTTCTATGATCGAATGGATAGACCAAGGAAACGTCGACCAGATCCATGTCCAACAGACTATATTTATTTTGTAGATGAGTTTGAAGTATTCGGTATGGATTGTGATAAAGAAGAAATTGTTAAGCTCTTGCTGTCAGATGATGCAAGTGATAGACAGTTGTATGTGATTTCCATAGAGGGCAATGGTAGGATAGGCAAGACCACTCTTGCTCAGCTCGTTTACCATGAGCAGAGAGTAAGCCACCATTTTCATCTGAAGGCCTGGGTTCGCGTTCCATTTGATTTCGACGGGGTGACATGGTCAATTTTGAAGTTCCTCACTATGCAGGATAAGGATCTCAAGGATTTGCTGTACGATTATCTCTATAATCTCGACGAACTAAATCCTGATGAACTCCTTAGCTTACAGCAGTGCCTCGTGAGGAAGAGATTTCTACTTGTTCTTGATGGTGCGAAACAGATCCCTAGTTCTAAAGGATGGAAGGCCTTACAATATGCTTTAAAAGATGCCGCAAATGGAAGATGTATTATTGTAACAACACGCAACAAAGATATTGCACCAATGATGAATGCTATCAGCACTTATCGTATGGAGCCATTATCAGAGGCAAAATGTTGGCTGATATTTGCAAAATTTGCTTTTGGAGACCAAAAACCTTCTTCAGATACACAACTAGAAGTTATTGGCAAAGAAATTGTGCAGATGCGTCACGGCTTGCCTTCATCAGTGAGAATACTTGGGTCTCTCTTGCGCTTTAAGCTACAACAGGAGGAGTGGGAAGCAATACTCAAGCGCCTGAAGCCTTCGTCAGATTCAAGGGAAGATTCAAGGGAAAATGTTAACGTTGTCCCTAATTTAAGACTTCCTCAAGATCTAAAGCGATGCCTTGCATATTGTTCCATATTTCCCCCAGATTATGAATTTGAGATGGAGAAGTTAGTCCTCTTATGTATGGCAGAAGGTTTTCTGAAACTGCACCCAATATGGAAAACCGTGAAAGGGGCTAGTAATAGCATTCTTGATCAATTGAAGCCTTTAATTCAGAAATCAATTCGCAATGAATCAAGTTTCCGGATGTGTATGAATAACTTGGCTGATTATGTGTCTACGAGGTATTGTTTCAGATTAGAGGATAATTATCCTTCTCAAATCCCTTTAAATACTCGGTATTTGTCACTCGTTGGCGGCAAATATGAAAATTCAGTGATATTTGAGGCCATTGATAGAGCCAAACTTTTAAGGACCTTTTTGCCACTTGATCATGAATCACGTCATTTATGTGCTACTGAACTGCAGAATTTGTTGTCCAAACTGCAATTTTTACGAGTGCTATCTTTATCTCATTACCATATCACTGAGATACCTGATTCAATTGGCAATTTGGAGCATTTACGGTACATTGATCTCTCTCACACTCCAATTAAGAGATTACCTGAATCGGTCTGTAAACTCTGCAATTTACAATCATTGATATTGTCGAATTGTCATTCTCTTACTGAATTGCCAGAAAACACGTCAAATCTTGAGAATTTGCTTAATCTTGATATTAGTGGAAGCGGTCTAAGTGAGATGCCAATCGGAATGAGTACATTAAAAAATCTCAAATTACTACCTTGCTTTGTTGTGGGCAAAAAAAGTGGCTCTCTTATAGAGTTACAAAATATTAACCGTCTTCAAGGAACACTTCACATTTTGAAGTTGCAGAACGTGACCTCTGAGAACGTTGCACGTGATACCCCCTTGGTGGGAATGAATTTTCTTGAAGAGCTAGTGTTGGAATGGGATGACAATACTGTTGTAAACTCTAAGCACAAAGCAATTCAGAAAAATATCCGAATGAATGTTATTTAATTTAAAATAAGCTGTTGGCTTATATAAGCCTTACAAAGTGATAAAATCGGAAACAAACAACCCACGTTAAAAAACCCACTTGGTAAATGGCTAATAATGTGGTAAATGGTTAAGGAAATGGTCAAACTCTACCCACATGTCCTAAAAAATAGGATTTATTAACTGAATGAACTTTTGACAACTTCAACTATACCTCTAACAACTCCAACAAATACTGCTGATCCAGAAAATGCTACAAAGGTGCTTGCAGGGCTAAGACCATCTGTTATGAGTTTGAGGAAGCTCACCATTAATTTTTACTGTGGTAAAACTTTTCCAAAGTGGTTACGTAGTGGTGAGCAGATATTCGACAAAATGGTTTTCCTATGTCTTAGCAATTGCAAGAATTGCTTAACCTTGCCAGCACTCGGGAAACTACAAAGACTTAGGGTCCATTTGGTATCCCTATTTGAGCAACAATTTTCCCATTTCAAATACACTTACACACATTTTCATATATATTTTTCACTCACACATATTTCAAAAAACTACAAAAAAACTACAAAAATCCCATCTCAAACTACTCTACCAAACACCCCCCTTAAAGTCCTCATTATTGAATGCATGGATGCAGTGGAGGAGGTGGGTCCTGATTTCAGTGCGAAGCCAACTTATTTTTTGAAGATACTAACATTTGAGGGGATGTCGGAATGGACAAAGTGGGTTCCATTTGATGAATTCCCTCGCCTGAAACAGCTTTGTATACGGAGATGCCCCAAGCTGAGGGGTAACTTACCCAAGCTACTTCCTTCTGTAGAAAGAATTGAGATTTCTGAATCTCAGGAGCTTGTGACCGCACTTACAACAGAGGCATCATGGAACATGAACAATTTACATTATCGTGACAAGATTGTGTTCATAGGTGACGATAAAGTGACTTCCTTTACATCTGAAGGTGCCACAGGACCATCATCGCTCATGATTGAAGGTATATTGTTTGTAACAAGTTTTGTTGGTTAATTAATTGGTCATAATTTATTCATCAAATGGCTTTGATTAGTAATAGGTTTTTATTTTTTTGTTTTTAGTAAACAGTAATATTTATTAGAACACAGACAAAAATAGTAATACTAGTGTTTTAAACTGGATTTATAACACATTACATAACCAAAATACAACTACAAAATGACCTAACTTTTGTAGTTGTAAACTAGGGTTATGCAAAATAAGGGTTTGGCTTTCCTTCAATAACTTTTTTTAACTATATTTGATTTAATGTATCTACTAGTTTGTAACTTCATGCATATACATGAAATACATTTGCATATTTATATAACGAAATGCATATATATATAATTGTTTATATTTATGTAAAAATATAAAATATCTACTTAGAAAATAAATATAAGTTTATTTGAAACAAATGAAAAAAAAAAAAATCGTTTAAATTGTTATCTATGAAATTTAAAATTTTTAACTTGTCCAACCATTAATTGTATAAAACTATATTATCAAAAAAAATAATTGTATATAATAATGATTCTATAAGGAAAAAAATATTGATAGCAAATGTTATTAATTTTTGGTTGTGCTAAAATTTAGTTTGCGTTAATCTACCTCTAGAGGATAAAAATATATGTATTGAGTTTAATACTTTGATTTATTTTGTATTTTAGACATTTTAAAATTGTCTATTTTATTTTGGTTTTTTGAGCTTTAATTTTAATAAAATTGGTATATCAATCCCAATTGTGGATATTGTAATCATATAATGAAAATGGACTTAAGGAGAGCAAAATTATTGCAATTGCATAGCCAAAAAGAACATAACTATCGGAACTGCTAAAGAGAATTCATACTACAATATTTTTCTTGAGTCTTTTTTTCAAGGAAAAATAAAATTAAAGATTATTTTTATGTAATAAGCTGAAAAAGTTACAAATTTGAATGATTGGTTTTCTTTTTGAATAGGTTTTTGTTAAATAATTTTTTCACTCGTTGTTGTTTGTTTTTGTTCGGATTATTTTTGTTGTTATTTGGGCTTTTTTGTTGTTGTTATTTAAGTTGTTAAGGATTATGTTTAAGGGCTAGAATTATTGCCCGCATCCCCAGAATATCCATAGATTGAACGCTTCTGCCCAGGTACTAATTCTCATCTTCGTTAATTCCCATCAAGCTACAGTGAAAAGTTTAAATCTTTTTCACCAAAATCATTTTATTTCATCTAACTTTTTAATGCCGAGCTTTAAAGTATCATTTCTTTTTAAATTAATATATAGGTGAATATTTCATTAAAAGCCTGAAAGTCTATTTATAAACACTTAATCATAAGCTCTATAGACCAGATATCATAAACCACAGGTTTAGTTTTAGATTTAATGTGATCTTTAATTGTAAATTACAGAAACACTCCCCAACATACAGAACTATATACATAAAAGGAAGCATTAGATCATGCTACAGTTGAAATATTTGAACTAGGTGATTTTAAACATTTTTATATATGCTCATTTCATTGCCTTTTCTTTTGCAGTGTTACTTTTACTTGTAGATAACAAGTGTCTTACACACCCACTGTCAATTTCACGCCACTGCTAGCTGCTGATCCTTCTGCATTGTGTATGAATTCCTAAATGTCAATTCTCCAAAAAAAAAAAAAAAAAAAAAAAAAAAAACCTCCAAAATATCTGAATAGTTTTCAAGTCACTGTAAAAGCTCATCCTTTACTCTCATTTTTGCTGGAGATGCCCTTGCCTCATTATACATTCACTACATTTCTACTCTGGACTTTTGAAATACAAGACAAAGACTTTTGTGAATGTTTAAGCTAAGGTAATTCTAAATTTCCAGCATATGTATTTGTTCATCAACACATTCATTTAAAAAGTTAAAAGCATTTTTTAACAATCAACGAACCGCAAACTACCAATCAATCTGTTTATTGAATTGAGAAAAAAAAATATAAAAACTTGTTCCTCCCAATTATTTGATTAAAGTTTTCAAGGATAAGATAACAAATAAATAATGTATAGTAGTAAATAAATAAAAAATTTAATTGGTTTAATAATAATTTGTTCAAGGTATGTCATTTATGGTTATAAATGCCTTATCCTATGCTCTACAGACCGTATATCATAATATTGACACCACAACTTTAGTATTAGAAGTTCTAGTTTTTTTATTTTTTTATTTTTTTATTTTTTTATTTATAAATTAATTTATAGAAAAATTTCATGACATCCAGAAAAATGTTCAAATTTATCTATCTATATATATATATTCCAGAACAAAGTAAAGCTTTCTAGTAGTAAAAATATTTTTGGTACACCTATGTAAGAGATGCTATTAGATGTTTTTCAACTAAAGGCTCTGGATCCCAAGATTATGCTACAGTTGACATATATTTTTTGAACTAGGTGATTTTCAACATGCTCATTCATTGCCTTTTGTTTTGCAGGTCACATTTACTTGTAAATAACATGTGCCTCACACATCCGCTGTCAATTTATGCCACTGCTAGTTACTAGTCCTTTTACATTGCATATTGTTAGGTTCTAAAGACTTAGGAACTAATGTATTTAGAACTCTAATGTGTATTGTTGGCAAACCATGATCAAAACAGGTTGTTTAGTCTTGTTTAGACTTACTCAAAGTTATGTTTTTTATGTAAAGTTGGAATCAAGCTGTTGCAGAAGTAGTAGTGCATTCCGGCCTAGCTTGATCGATCAAAGAACAAGCTCGATTGATCAAATCTCGAGCAGAATGTTTTTTCTGTAGATTTCTCCAACTTAGCCCTAGCCTATTAAAACGTGTAGGGTTTTATGTTTTGCCCAATGTATAAAAGGCAAACCCTAGCCATGTTTTTTTGTTGCTCTATTTGCTCTGTGTGTGAATCTCTTGTGAGATCTAGAGGTGGTTGCCTTCACACATGTTTAAGATTATCAAGAAGGAGATTTGATTGAGAGCTTGATGATCATTCAGTTGCTACACTAAAAAGCTTAAAGAAACACAAGCGGGTGTGCTTGTACTTGCTGGAGAATCCAAGAAATAAGGAGTCCGTGGTCTCGGAGCTTGCACATGGTCGTGTCAGTAAGTTTCTACTGGTGGGTAGCAATAAGGTGTTAGTGGTCTAAGTCCTATTGTAAAACTTTAATTCTTTCATAGTGGATTTAGGTTTACCTTGAGGATAGCTAGGTTAAATCCTCCCCAGGTTTTTATCGGTTTGGTTTCCTGGGTCATCATATCATTGTGTTATTTATTTTTCTACTGCTATGCATAATATGATAGTTTGATTGTGATAACCTAAATTTGGAATTTGGACTAAGTAATAACTTGGCTAATTAACTAGGTTAATCCAATTGTGTTTTATGGGGTCTAAAAACGTACATATATAAATTTCTAAATCTCTAATATGTTTTCAAGTCACCGTGAAATCTCATCCTTTTCTTAATTAAAGAATCATTTACTCTCATTCTTGTTGGAGTTGCTCTTGCCTCATTATATTTTCACTGCATTTCTACTGTGCAGTTTTGAAGTGTAAGAAAAATACTTTTGAGGTAATGCAATTTTTCTAGCAAATGTATTTGATTAATAATACATTTGTTTTATAAGTTTAGAGTATTTTAAGAAATATTGGAATTTGACTTGGCCAGTTTGGCATGCTGTTTAATCTCAGGTAAACTATGTGGCAGTTGATAGCTAGTACTGCTTCTTAACCTTTTAACAGCCACTAAATCACACTGATCAAGTGTGGAGAGGGACTTACTCAGGCTTTCTCTTTGAAATTGGTGGTAGATGGGAAGATGTGATGTCCCCTCCAGAGGATAGGTTGCTACATTGGTTCTTTTTTTCTTGCTAACTTGAAAGAGCTCGAAAAGTTCAACCAGCATATAATTGCTCTTGCTATCCTCACCTGCTGGGGCTACCATTACTACCAAGAATTTTAAATGCCCTATTGTGTGACAATGCTATCAGAGGCAAAAGGGGGAAGGCTGGCCCAAAGATCACTGAGATTCTTGTTCCATGACAGATCAAGTCCAGAGATGTTAGGTTTGTTAAACTGAATTGTGTTTGTTGTTATAAACTTTGAGCTTATCATCATAAATGCTTTTAAGTCTTTGTCAACTTTGCAAATTTTTAAGCCTTCGACAAATGCATAAGGGACAATTGCTTCAAATCATCCCATTGATGAATACAATGATTATAAACCTACCAAATTCATTTCTTGCGATCAATATTTTCGAAGAGCTAAATTTACATTCAGTGAGTCGCAAATATGTATGTCCTGCCAGCATGTTCTGTTTTCTTCAAATTTGGACTGCCCTATGTACTGTATTGTAATGAAGAATAATGTAGAGAATGGTGCCTCATAGCTCCAATTCCAGCTCCTAGATTTGAAAGAAAAGATATCCTTTAGGAATTTTATAGGATATCAATTGTGATTTTGAGTTCATGACACCTAGAGAACTTGATTGTCTTCCATGTGAGTTTGTTTGGATGTCTTCTGAGTATTCCTAACTTCATACTTTTTTTGGTACTTTTCCATTGCTCTCTATTATTTAGCTTATCCACTAATTCTTTTCCTTGTCCCTATGTGTGCTCAATTGTATATTTATTGAATTAACTTGTTGTCATTGTACATGTATTTCCTTTGATGATGAAATGATACCAAAAAAAGAAGGGAAAAAAGTGATGCAAGATTGATCACATCTCTTGCATACATATAGATGAGTAAGTCATTTTAGGAGCTAAAATTCCAATTAAACCCAAGCTACTGTTTTACAGTTAGGTGCATTCCATTCAATTTTATATAAATATAAGTTTATTTGTTGATAAATATATCTGAAAAAGTGTTACTACTTGATGAAGGGTTGGCTAAAGAACGGTGTCATTATCTGTTTCTGCCTTGAGATCAAGCACTTTTTAGGTGTTGTCCTTTGTTGAAGGAATGGTTCCATTAAGAGGAAAGGCAAAGAATGGAGCAAGAATGCCCATTTTCTTCAGCATATTAATTGATGATGAAGTGATCATGCGACTAAAAGTGTATAAAGAGTCCTCATTTGCTGTTTTCTTCATTCACTTGGCATCATTTAAATATTAGAGCCAGGTACATAAATGTTCTACTAAAACCATTTAGTTCTCAAATTGATTTAGTACCTTCTATTGTTGGATATAGTTTAACTGATGTTAATTATGATGAATCAGAGCACTTTCCAGCTTCCTTCCTTCCCTATTTTGGATAATCAAATTTAACTGACATGAGTAGGTATGAAAGGCTGAAACAAGAACAAGCCCATACAAAATCAAGAAGTGGTCAGCAATTCTTCTGCTTTATTATGTGTGCTTCTATTAGATAATTCTTCCCTAGGAAAAGTGACTGATATGTTGCATTTATGCAGAAAGTTCATTTATTATAGGTATTATATGTAAAACTTATTTTTCTAAAACTGTCCTTTGCAATGATGATTTTGGTAGATAGATTAAGCTTTTGTGTGAATGAATAATCTTTTTTTTTTTTTTGGGGGTCAATTTTGTCACTTTCTCGGCTTGCTACCAGCATTTTGCTATTAAACTTTTTCCTTTCTTTAATATTTTAATTTATTTTCAAGGCTGCTGCACAATTCTACCTAGTTTTCCATCTGACTTGTATTTCTTTGGTGTTTCCAGCAATAATATGCTATAAATAGCCCTGTGAGATTCAAGCTTGTGATATGAAAACTATGACCTTGCTTTCAAAATCTAGGGTGACTTCAGCCAACCAACTCAAACTTCCTCTGCAACTAACACTTTTGGTAAGCACTCAAACCTCTTTCTTCAAGATTTGTACAAATGGTTTACTACCATTTATTTATTTATTTTTGTTTTCAAGATTTATTCTCAAAGTTTTCTAACCTTCTATTGTTACTAGTGCGTGGAGGTTGGCCCTGAGAGCATTTATTGTTTAGTTTTGATCAAGACAAGACTTCCAAGAGCAATGAAGAAAATAACCACAGATGGTCCGCATTGTCAGCATTGAAATTTGATTAAAAGGAAATCATTTCCTTCAAAACAAAATCAAGTATGAACCAGGATCTTGAAATTTCTTCAACTTTGTAAGGTTGAATTTATTCAACCATCTAATTGGCTTTATTCCGTGCCAAATTTGCTTGTAATTCAGCATTTAGTAACCCTGTATTTAGGTGGGTTAGATGTAAGGGTAGTGAGTGAGATAGAGTGAAGTTTGCTCAAGAGTGTGCAAGAAAACAGAGTGTCGCGGCTGGGACTCGCGGGTGACTCGCAGCTGCAAGCCGCCAGAAGCTGCACACGTGCCAAGCATGCTGGAAGATGAACAGTCATGCTAGTTGGAGCACTACAGGACAAAACAGGACAACTGGCCATACGGTTATCTAGCGACTGGATCTCGCGACTCAGTCAAGCCGCGAGCCACCCCTGTTTTGTAGAAAACCTGACGTTTCACATTCCTCTCCACTCCAGTATAAATACCCCTATTACCCACGATTGAAAGAGAGCTTCCAGAGAGAATTTTGAGAGAGAAACCCTAAAGAAAACCTAGATTGATTCACACACAATCTATACCTTAGAGACTCTTCAAATTCCTCAACTCTCTTCCTCTCCATTGTCAAATCCTTGAGAGGCATTATACCAAACCAGGTTCTCACCCTCATCATCATTGTGAGACTGCTGTTTGGATTTCTGGGAAGCAGTTAGGAAGGAGCCAATCTTCATTGGTTGATGCTACGGTCTAGTAGCGGAATCCGGGAAGCTAGAAAAGACAAAGGTTCGGCGCAACCTCGTTGGAGCAAGAAGCTTGGAGGGCTTAGGTGCACTGGGTAGATTAGGCTTGGAGGGTCTATTGCTGTCCTTGTATCCCAACTATATTTTCTAGTGGATTAATTACCGCTTGGAGGGCGGCGGAGAGGTTTTTCGCCGAGGACTTCGGTTTCCTCTTCGATAACACATCGCGTGTTGTCTTTGTGTTTGCATCTTCTTTCCTCTCTATCTTTGCCTTTATATTTATCTGCTGTGGATTTTATTCTGTTGTGGCTTAGATAGTATTTAATCAATTTCGTATGATAGCATATGTTAAGTTTCCGCACACTAGTTGTTTGACATATTGCTTGAATTGTGTAAGGTTGAATTTATTCAACCATCTAATTGGCTTTATTCCGTGCCAAATTTGCTTGTAATTCAGCATTTAGTAACCCTGTATTTAGGTGGGTTTGATGTAAGGGTAGTGAGTGAGATAGAGTGAAGTTTGCTCAAGAGTGTGCAAGAAAACAGAGTCTCGCGGCTGGGTCTCGCGGGTGACTCGCGGCTTCAAGCCGCCAGAAGCAACCTCACGTGCCAAGCATGCTGGAAGGTGAACAGTCTGCTAGCTGGAGCACTACAGGACAAAACAGGACAACTGGCCATACGGTTATCTCGCGACTGGATCTCGCGACTAAGTCAAGCCGCGAGGTCAAGCCGCGAGCCACCCCTGTTTTGTAGAATTCTGACGTTTCACATTCCACTCCACTCCAGTATAAATACCCCTATTACTCACGATTGAAAGAGAGCTTCCAGAGAGAATTTTGAGAGAGAAACCCTAAAGAAAACCTAGATTGATTCACACACAATCTATACCTTAGAGACTCTTCAAATTCCTCAACTCTCTTCCTCTCCATTGTCAAATCCTTGAGAGGCATTATACCAAACCAGGTTCTCACCCTCATCATCATTGTGAGACTGCTGTTTGGACTTCTGGGAAGCAGTTAGGAAGGAGCCAATCTTCATTGGTTGATGCTACGGTCTAGTAGCGGAATCCGGGAAGCTAGAAAAGACAAAGGTTCGGCGCAACCTCGTTGGAGCAAGAAGCTTGGAGGGCTTAGGTGCACTGGGTAGATTAGGCTTGGAGGGTCTATTGCTGTCCTTGTATCCCAACTATATTTTCTAGTGGATTGATTACCGCTTGGAGGGCGGCGGAGAGGTTTTTCGCCGAGGGCTTCGGTTTCCTCTTCGATAACACATCGCGTGTTGTCTTTGTGTTTGCATCTTCCTTCCTCTCTATCTTTGCCTTTATATTTATCTGCTGTGGATTTTAATATGTTATGGCTTAGATAGTATTTAATCAATTTCGTATGATAGCATATGTTAAGTTTCCGCACACAAGTTGTTTGACATATTGCTTGAATTGATTAAGTTGTTATTTGGGGGTCTAAACGTTCAAAGGTGTTTTACACGTTTTTGAACTTTCAATTGGTATCAGAGCGGGTACACTGATATTGGTTTCATTACCATTGTGTGATCCTTGACTCCCTTTTGAGATGGATAGGTCTCAATCCTTAAATGCACCTCCATATTTTGATGGTAGTAATTATGCTTTTTGGAAGGTTCGAATGAGAGCTTTTGTGTGTTCTATTGATGAATCCGTTTGGGATGCCGTTGAGATTGGTTGGACCAAACCAGAGGCAGCCAAATCCACATGGGGTAAGGCAGCACTTGCTGCATCTAATGCTAACAGTAAAGCACTCAATGCTATTTTCTGTGGTGTGTCTCCAGATGAATTTCACAGGATTTCTCATATTACCGTGGCCAAAGAAGCATGGGAGATTTTGGAAACTACCTATGAAGGCACGAAGAAAGTGAAAGACACCAAGTTACAAATGCTGACCACCAGGTTTGAGGAGCTTAAAATGAGTGAGGATGAGTCTTTCGACTCCTTCTATGGGAAGCTAAATGAAGTGGTTGTCAGTAAGTTCAACTTGGGGGAGAAAACGGAGGACTCGAAGATTGTAAGAAAGATCCTTCGATCATTGCCGGAAGTTTTAGAGCTAAAGTGACAGCAATAGAAGAGAGCAAGGACCTCGATGACATCAAAGTGCAAGAGCTGGTGGGTTCTCTGCAGACGTATGAGATGTCGCTGCCCAATCAACGGAAGAGTAAATCTCTTGCTCTAAAGACCATCAATGAGAAGGTAGAAGATCAAGACTCATCGGGAGAAGATGTGATTGACAAAGATGTAGCATACCTTGTCAAAAATTTCAAAAAGTTTTTGAAATTCAAAAATAATGGAAAATTTGATGATAAAAGAAAATTCCAAAGTTCTGGAAGGGGGAAAAGGGAATTCAAAAGGAAAGATGGAAAAGAATCCCAACCTACACAAGGTGTCACTTGTTTCGAATGTAACGGGCATGGACACTTCAAGAAGGAATGTCTGAATTATTTGAAATCGAAAGGTAAAGTGTATGCCACAACCTTGAGTGACTCGGATTCGTCTGACTCAGAGTCTGAAGAGAGCTGTGATGGAGAGGGGAACTATTCAGCTTTTATGACTATTGCTCATGTTGAGTCGTCAGATGAACTGAATCTGCTTGTGCAAGATCTTGGAGAACATAGTGATGATGAATTACTAGGAATTGTTGAAGAATCGGATGCTGAAGAAGGTAGAATCACAGCGAATCTTCAGGAGAATTATAACTTACTCTTGGAGAAGTCCGGGGAATACACAAGAGTGGCCAAGGCTGTTGTGAGGAAAATGAAGAAGGCTGAGGAGGACTACAAAAGTCTCCTAATCCGATATAGGGAGGCCAAATGTGAGATAGAAACTCTGAATGGAGAGTTGTCCGAAGCTTACACAAAAGTAAGGTTTCTTGAGAGTGAGGTTGTGCAAGCAAATGCTAAAGTAGAAAGGGTTACCACCAAGAAACTAGATGATGTTATCTCATCTCAAAAGAGCTTTTCAGACAAATCCGGATTGGGATATACCGGAGGAGTTAGTTCGTCTGGAAATGTAGCTAAAGAAGTAAAGTTTGTAAAGGCCAAAGATCCAGTTGTAGCTGATCCTACTGGTGAAAAGCTCGAGGTGAAGGAAAAGAAGAATTTGGTGAACCAACGGATGTTAAATCCTCACAATCAGTTTGCAGGCAGGTTTGAATCTCGTGCCAAGTCACGTCCTCGACCACAAAGAGGTCCTAGAGGAACTTATGTGTGCCACTACTGCGGACTTCAAGGGCATACTCGACCAAATTGCCAAAAGCTGAGAGCAAAGAATAGTGCAACCCCTCAAAGGTCAGGAGGACATAGAAATGAGAGAAGAATTTGGGCTGGAGATCAATCTAGAGATCAGAATGGTGATCCCGGAATGATGAACGTGATGAAGATGATTGGTGCATTCACCAACTGCCTGGAAAGCTTCTCACGAAGGTTTGAAAGCCCTAACTCCCGTACCCAATCCTATAAGGAAATCACCCCAAACGCAAGTGACGTGAGGGTGAATAAGGGTACTCATGCATAAGCATTACAACATGTCCATGCATTAATACTTCCTATGCTTTGTGACTTTGTTTGTTTGTTTATTTTGCTAGTTGTTTTTGCTGTTGGTTGTATGTTTGTCTACTTGTGAATATCTTTATTTTTGTCATATCAATCTTTTTGTTTCTTGTGTCAAAAATCCAAAAAGCACATAAAAATAGAAAATCAAAAAGCTTGTTTGACTTTGTTGAGCTTTTGTCTCAAAACTTGTTTTGCCTTGTACCTTTGTGCTAATGGCTTTGTGCATTTTCGAGCATTGCTTGTTCTCATGCACCTATATCACTGTGGGAAAAATCTTGAAATCTTTGTGATTGTTGTAAATAGATCTTCAAACCTGTCATGAATGATTAGTGAATGGTTGTGTTGATCTTGAGACTTGCATAGACTTGTGTCTATATATCTTCCCACTCTTTAATTTTTGTTTTGCTAAAAAGAGCTCACCAAATGTAAATCTCCAAATGAAAAGAGATATTGAGCTTCAAAAGCCTGTCGCACACTCTAGTATTTGACTAGGAAAAAGGGTAAGCGACCTTATATTGAAATGAATGTTTATTCAAAAAGGCCAAAGGCTTATTCATTGTAGTGAAATTTCATACATCACTCTCACAATGAGAGGTGATTGATTCAAAAGATCAATTATGTTTGAAAATGGAGTTAAAAGTAAAGCTCCAAATCAAGTTATCAAGTTTTGTGGGAGGTCATATATACATATTTCTATAATTGAGATGGGTCACATAATCTAGTGCTAATTGTGTATGCCTTGGTTGAATTGATCATTGAAGCTTCACATTAGACGAAGGACTATCTCATTGTTGATATCCACACACAACACACAAGTTTATGTTCAATAAATGCCATATTCATTTGTGTGATTGTACTTGATAAAATGTGTTTTCACATGCTCAATCTTTGTTAATTCAAGCACAAAAAGATTTTTGAGTGTTTTAGGTGCTTTTGGAAAGTATTTTGTTTGAAAAATCTGGAAATTTCAAAAATCCAGTTTTGCCCTGTTCTGGCGGCTCAGTCGCGGGTATGTCAAGTCGCGAGCCTCAGTCGCACCTTCGCTGGTCATTTTTGGCGACTTGTTCGCGAGTGGAAGGTCCAGTCGCGAGATTCACTCAGAGATTTTCGCGGCTCAGCTCGCGACTTACTCGCGGGTAGACCTTCCAGTCGCGAAAAACACTTAGACAAATTTTCAAAATTTTGCTCTTGTGTACTTTGGCGGCTTGATCTGGCGACTGTGTGGCGACTTAATCCAGTCGCGAAAATCGCGTGTTTTGCAGTAATAAGAGCAGTTTTTAAATCTTTTTCAGTTTTTCCCTCGAATTTTTGTGACTATTCATCTTCTCCCTCCCCAAACACTCCGTGCTCCCATTTCCAATCTCCATTGTTGAACACTTGTTGCTCAAAATCTTCAAGTCATAGGTATGGGTTTTCTGTTCTGCACTCTTTTCTACTTGATTTTGTGCTTTTCCCCTTGATCTTTCGCATATATTTGTGTTTTAGAAATGGGTTTGTGTTTTGGAATTTGCTCCTTGTTCACGCTTAGTTTGCGAATGCTGCTGCTAGAATATAATTTGTTCTTAGTTGTTTCTATATTACTCTTCATTCTGTGCTTAGCTATGTGTTTCTTTGATTTTCACTGTACTTTGAGCTGCTGAGTTGTTTAAATTTTTTTTTGGGGTTGTGAGTTTAATGTGCTAAATATGCCTGCTCTGTTGTGTTAATCTTTTGGGAGCATATGTGAGCTTCACAATACCGTTTATGTGTCATATCATCTTCCAGTTTTTGTCTCATTGACATATAACTGCCTTTAAGTTAGCTTCTATATCTGATGCTGTTATGTGTATTTCCTATCTTAGGATTGCTTCTCCATGTGATTGATCTAAGTAGCATGTGTTTAAATGCTTCAAGCTCAGTTGTATGAATGATATCTCTTTGTTAATTACATGAGACTAACTTGTTTCACACATATATTGCTCTGTATTGTTGTGGCCTCTTCTGATTGATCACAGATGGCTCCCTCACCTCCTAAGAAGAAAACTACTGCGAAGAAGACTGACAAAAGGTTGAAAATGGATTCTAAGCTTTTTAGGTCAGTTCATCACTTTGAGAGATACAGGGATAACTTCTTGAGTGCAGGAATTATTCAAGAGAGATTTGTTGATTTGGAGGATTTAAGACAAACCTTTATCCCCAGTTGTTTTGAAGGTAGAGGATGGGAAAAACTTCTGAGTGATTTCCCTGTAGTGTGTGAACCCCTGATTAGGGAATTTTACTCAAATGCTGTGATAAAAGAGAATGAGTTAAGCTGCTGGGTTAGAGGGAAAGAATTCATTTTAGATGCTCATGTCATAGATGAGGCACTAGGACTTGAAGGATTAGATGATGAGGAGTTTATCAACTACAAGGATAGGAGTGTATCCATTGAAACAGTTCAACAAAGGATAGGTGGGCAGAGAGAAGGAAAATGTTTGAATACCACTGCCTTTCCAGTGGACATGAGGTGTCTAACAATCATCATGATGTTTAACCTCTATCCTATTAAGAAGTTGACTACCATTAATTGTGCTAGAGCAATCTTTCTGATGGATCTCAAAGAAAAGAACTTCATAGACATAAGTTCACACATATATGACATCATTGTGGATGAGACAAGAACAACCTCTAGGCCAAAGTTGATCTTTCCCAGTTTGCTAATGAGGATTTTTAGAAGGAAGGGTGTTCCTATCCCACAAGACATCAGTCCCATGTCCACACCTTCTGCAATTAACAGGCTTACCTGCAAAAGGATAAGTGTCAGACTTCCAGGAGAAGAAGATGAAGGTGATGAAGGAGAAGGTGTCCCAATGGAGACAGAAGCAGAGGCAGCAGGGCATCCATCAACTTCAACACCCAAGAGGAGTGGCAAAAGACCCAGAGCATCAACTTCTTCAGATACTCCTCCAGATGCTTTCCAAATCATTCTGGAAAGACTTGATGGGATCAGAGAAGTCCAGACTGAGCATTCTGAGAGGATGAAAGCTATGCAGGATCAGATTGATGTACTGACTGCTAAACTTGACAGCTTCACCACTCAGCCTGAACACTGACCATTTGGCCATTCCTGACAAAAAGGGGGAGATGTTTCTGTTGAGGATGGACTGAGAAGCAGAAGAGCAGCAGAAGAGCAGCCCTTAAGGGGGAGTAATGTGTTGAGGGGGAATCAAGTCAAACTCTTATATATTTATGTTTTAAGTTTTTTTTAGTGGTTTATGGGTTTTGTCACACTATGTTTTTGGTGTTTTGTTTCTAACTCTTATCTTATACTCTTGGTTTAAAGTTTAATATATTTTGATGATGTTATTCAGGATATTTTGTGTTTTGTACCCCTTGTGCTTTTGTAAGCTTTTAGGGTTTATGTTTATGCATAGTTTGTAGGCTTTATGGTATGTACCTTGCCTAGTGCAGCCTTTATGCTATGTTTGAAATCAGTACTTTAATCTAAATGGTATGCATTTTGGTTTTTGTACTGTCACTCTTGTGCCCTTGTAGGATTGTTCCTAGATGCATATGCCTTATTTGATATGCATTGGTTGAGTGTTGTGCATACAAGTGTCTTGCCTTGTGCTTGTTAACTTGTATGTCCTTGTGTTCATTCCAAGTGTGAATGAGCATTGTGATCACTACATTGTGGTGTTCACTTAGTTGATCAAGCCATGGTTTGTTTCATAACTCCATCTTTGCTTGATCACATATTGCCTGTTTCATATGCATTCTATAATTTTCTGCTTACAATGATCATGGTGTATTGTTGTGTTTCAGGAGTATTATGTCCATATGATTCAAGTGCTACACAGCTTCTAGAGTTAGGTGTGAGTGAGTTTTGTTCAACTGTTCCCAACTCACATGTTAAGTCTAGAGTCTGTTTTAGGGTTTTGTCACGGAATAGCCAAAGGGGGAGATTGTAAGGTTGAATTTATTCAACCATCTAATTGGCTTTATTCCGTGCCAAATTTGCTTGTAATTCAGCATTTAGTAACCCTGTATTTAGGTGGGTTTGATGTAAGGGTAGTGAGTGAGATAGAGTGAAGTTTGCTCAAGAGTGTGCAAGAAAACAGAGTCTCGCAGCTGGGTCTCGCGGGTGACTCGCGGCTTCAAGCCGCCAGAAGCAACCTCACGTGCCAAGCATGCTGGAAGGTGAACAGTCTGCTAGCTGGAGCACTACAGGACAAAACAGGACAACTGGCCATACGGTTATCTCGCGACTGGATCTCGCGACTAAGTCAAGCCGCGAGGTCAAGCCGCGAGCCACCCCTGTTTTGTAGAATTCTGACGTTTCACATTCCACTCCACTCCAGTATAAATACCCCTATTACTCACGATTGAAAGAGAGCTTCCAGAGAGAATTTTGAGAGAGAAACCCTAAAGAAAACCTAGATTGATTCACACACAATCTATACCTTAGAGACTCTTCAAATTCCTCAACTCTCTTCCTCTCCATTGTCAAATCCTTGAGAGGCATTATACCAAACCAGGTTCTCACCCTCATCATCATTGTGAGACTGCTGTTTGGACTTCTGGGAAGCAGTTAGGAAGGAGCCAATCTTCATTGGTTGATGCTACGGTCTAGTAGCGGAATCCGGGAAGCTAGAAAAGACAAAGGTTCGGCGCAACCTCGTTGGAGCAAGAAGCTTGGAGGGCTTAGGTGCACTGGGTAGATTAGGCTTGGAGGGTCTATTGCTGTCCTTGTATCCCAACTATATTTTCTAGTGGATTGATTACCGCTTGGAGGGCGGCGGAGAGGTTTTTCGCCGAGGGCTTCGGTTTCCTCTTCGATAACACATCGCGTGTTGTCTTTGTGTTTGCATCTTCCTTCCTCTCTATCTTTGCCTTTATATTTATCTGCTGTGGATTTTAATCTGTTATGGCTTAGATAGTATTTAATCAATTTCGTATGATAGCATATGTTAAGTTTCCGCACACAAGTTGTTTGACATATTGCTTGAATTGATTAAGTTGTTATTTGGGGGTCTAAACGTTCAAAGGTGTTTTACACGTTTTTGAACTTTCAAATTGATTAAGTGGTTATTTGGGGGTCTAAACGTTCAAAGGTGTTTTTACACGTTTTTTGAACTTTCAATTGGTATCAGAGCGGGTACACTGATATTGGTTTCATTACCATTGTGTGATCCTTGACTCCCTTTTGAGATGGATAGGTCTCAATCCTTAAATGCACCTCCATATTTTGATGGTAGTAATTATGCTTTTTGGAAGGTTCGAATGAGAGCCTTTCTGTGTTCTATTGATGAATCCGTTTGGGATGCTGTTGAGATTGGTTGGACCAAACCAGAGGAACCCAAATCCACATGGGATAAGGCAGCACTCGCTGCATCTAACGCTAACAGTAAAGCACTCAATGCTATTTTATGTGGTGTGTCTCCAGATGAATTTCACAGGATTTCTCATATTACCGTGGCCAAAGAAGCATGGGAGATTTTGGAAACTACATATGAAGGCACGAAGAAAGTTGTAAGGTTGAATTTATTCAACCATCTAATTGGCTTTATTCCGTGCCAAATTTGCTTGTAATTCAGCATTTAGTAACCCTGTATTTAGGTGGGTTTGATGTAAGGGTAGTGAGTGAGATAGAGTGAAGTTTGCTCAAGAGTGTGCAAGAAAACAGAGTCTCGCGGCTGGGTCTCGCGGGTGACTCGCGGCTTCAAGCCGCCAGAAGCAACCTCACGTGCCAAGCATGCTGGAAGGTGAACAGTCTGCTAGCTGGAGCACTACAGGACAAAACAGGACAACTGGCCATACGGTTATCTCGCGACTGGATCTCGCGACTCAGTCAAGCCGCGAGGTCAAGCCGCGAGCCACCCCTGTTTTGTAGAATTCTGACGTTTCACATTCCTCTCCACTCCAGTATAAATACCCCTTTTACCCACGATTGAAAGAGAGCTTCCAGAGAGAATTTTGAGAGAGAAACCCTAAAGAAAACCTAGATTGATTCACTCACAATCTATACCTTAGAGACTCTTCAAATTCCTCAACTCTCTTCCTCTCCATTGTCAAATCCTTGAGAGGCATTATACCAAACCAGGTTCTCACTCTCATCATCATTGTGAGACTGCTGTTTGGACTTCTGGGAAGCAGTTAGGAAGGAGCCAATCTTCATTGGTTGATGCTACGGTCTAGTAGCGGAATCCGGGAAGCTAGAAAAGACAAAGGTTCGGCGCAACCTCGTTGGAGCAAGAAGCTTGGAGGGCTTAGGTGCACTGGGTAGATTAGGCTTGGAGGGTCTATTGCTGTCCTTGTATCCCAACTATATTTTCTAGTGGATTGATTACCGCTTGGAGGGCGGCGGAGAGGTTTTTCGCCGAGGGCTTCGGTTTCCTCTTCGATAACACATCGCGTGTTGTCTTTGTGTTTGCATCTTCCTTCCTCTCTATCTTTGCCTTTATATTTATCTACTGTGGATTTTAATCTGTTATGGCTTAGATAGTATTTAATCAATTTCGTATGATAGCATATGTTAAGTTTCCGCACACAAGTTGTTTGACATATTGCTTGAATTGATTAAGTTGTTATTTGGGGGTCTAAACGTTCAAAGGTGTTTTTACACGTTTTTGAACTTTCAAAAGTGAAAGACACCAAGTTACAAATGCTGACCACTCGGTTTGAGGAGCTCAAAATGAGTGAGGATGAGTCTTTCGACTCCTTCTATGGGAAGCTAAATGAAGTGGTTGTCAGCAAGTTCAACTTGGGGGAGAAAACGGAGGACTCGAAGATTGTAAGAAAGATCCTTCGATCATTGCTGGAAAGTTTTGGAGCTAAAGTGACAGCAATAGAAGAGAGCAAGGACCTCGATGACATCAAAGTGCAAGAGCTGGTGGGTTCTCTGCAGACTTATGAGATGTCGCTGCCCAATCAACGGAAGAGTAAATCTCTTGCTCTAAAGACCATCAATGAGAAGGTAGAAGATCAAGACTCATCGGGAGAAGATGTGATTAACAAAGATGTAGCATACCTTGTCAAAAATTTCAAAAAGTTTTTGAAATTCAAAAATAATGGAAAATTTGATGATAAAAGAAAATTCCAAAGTTCTGGAAGGGAGAAAAGGGAATTCAAAAGGAAAGATGGAAAAGAATCCCAACCTACACAAGGTGTCACTTGTTTCGAATGTAACGGGCATGGACACTTCAAGAAGGAATGTCCGAATTATTTGAAATCGAAAGGTAAAGTGTATGCCACAACCTTGAGTGACTCGGATTCGTCTGACTCAGAGTCTGAAGAGAGCTGTGATGGAGAGGGGAACTATTCAGCTTTTATGACTATTGCTCATGTTGAGTCGTCAGATGAACTGAATCTGCTTGTGCAAGACCTTAGAGAACATAGTGATGATGAATCACTAGGAATTGTTGAAGAATCGGATGCTGAAGAAGGTAGAAGCACAACGAATCTTCAGGAGAATTATAACTTCCTCTTGGAGAAGTCCGGGGAATACACAAGAGTGGCCAAGGCTGCTGTGAGGAAAATGAAGAAGGCTGAGGAGGACTACAAAAGTCTCCTAATCCGATATAGGGAGGCCAAATGTGAGATAGAAACTCTGAATGGAGAGTTGTCCGAAACTTACACAAAAGTAAGGTTTCTTGAGAGTGAGGTTGTGCAAGCAAATGCTAAAGTAGAAAGGGTTACCACCAAGAAACTAGATGATGTTATCTCATCTCAAAAGAGCTTTTCAGACAAATCCGGATTGGGATATACCGGAGGAGGTAGTTCGTCTGGAAATATAGCTAAAGAAGTAAAGTTTGTAAAGGCCAAAGATCCAGTTGTAGCTGATCCTACTGGTGAAAAGCTCGAGGTGAAGGAGAAGAAGAATTTGGTGAACCAACGGATGTTAAATCCTCACAATCAGTTTGCAGGCAGGTCTGAATCTCGTGCCAAGTCACGTCCTCGACCACAAAGAGGTCCTAGAGGAACTTATGTGTGCCACTACTGCGGACTTCAAGGGCATACTCGACCAAATTGCCAAAAGCTGAGAGCAAAGAATAGTGCAACCCCTCAAAGGTCAGGAGGACCTAGAAATGAGAGAAGAATTTGGGCTGGAGATCAATCTAGAGATCAGAATGGTGATCCCGGAATGATGAACGTGATGAAGATGATTGGTGCATTCACCAACTGCTTGGAAAGCTTCTCACGAAGGTTTGAAAGCCCTAACTCCCGTACCCAATCCTATAAGGAAATCACCCCAAACGCAAGTGACGTGAGGGTGAATAAGGGTACTCATGCATAAGCATTACAACATGTCCATGCATTAATACTTCCTATGCTTTGTGACTTTGTTTGTTTGTTTATTTTGCTAGTTGTTTTTGCTGTTGGATGTATGTTTGTCTACTTGTGAATATCTTTAATTTTGTCATGTCAATCTTTTTGTTTCTTGTGTCAAAAATCCAAAAAGCACATAAAAATAGAAAATCAAAAAGCTTGTTTGACTTTGTTGAGCTTTTGTCTCAAAACTTGTTTTGCCTTGTACCTTTGTGCTAATGGCTTTGTGCATTTTCGAGCATTGCTTGTTTTCATGCACCTATATCACTGTGGGAAAAATCTTGAAATCTTTGTGATTGTTGTAAATAGATCTTCAAACCTGTCATGAATGATTAGTGAATGGTTGTGTTGATCTTGAGACTTGCATAGACTTGTGTCTATATATCTTTCCACTCTTTATTTTTTTGTTTTGCTAAAAAGAGCTCACCAAATGTAAATCTCCAAATGAAAAGAGATATTGAGCTGCAAAAGCCTGTCGCACACTCTAGTATTTGACTAGGAAAAAGGGTAAGCGACCTTATATTGAAATGAATGCTTATTCAAAAAGGCCAAAGGCTTATTCATTAAAGTGAAATATCATATATCACTCTCACAATGAGAGGTGATTGACTCAAAAGATCATAAAGATCAATTATGTTTGAAAGTGGAGTCAAATGTAAAGCTCCAAATCAAGTTATCAAGTTTTGTGGGAGGTCATATATACATACTTCTATAATTGAGATGGGTCACATAATCTAGTGCTAATTGTGTATGCCTTGGTTGAATTGATCATTGAAGCTTCACATTAGACGAAGGACTATCTCATTGTTGATATCCACACACAACACACAAGTTTATGTTCAATAAATGCCATATTCATTTGTGTGATTGTACTTGATAAAATGTGTTTTCACATGCTCAATCTTTGTTAATTCAAGCACAAAAAGATTTTTGAGTGTTTTAGGTGATTTTGGAAAGTATTTTGATTTAAAAATCTGAAAATTTCAAAAATCCAGTTTTGCCCTGTTTTGGCGGCTCAGTCGCGGGTATGTCTAGTCGCGAGCTCCAGTCGCATCTTCGCTGGTCATGTTTGGCGACTTGTTCGCGAGTGGAAGGTCCAGTCGCGAGGTTCACTCAGAGATTTTCGCGGCTCAGCTCGCAACTTACTCGCGGGTAGACCTTCCAGTCGCGAAAAACACTTAGACAAATTTTCAAAATTTTGTTCTTGTGTGCTTTGGCGGCTTGAGCTGGCGACTGTGTGGCGACTTAATCAAGTCGCGAAAATCGCGTGTTTGGCAGAAATAGGAGTAGTTTTAGAACTTGTTTCAGTTTTCCCTCGAACATTTGTAACTGTTCATCTTCTCTCTAAACTTCCTCCTTTCCAAACACTCTGTGAATCCATTTTCAAACCTCATTGGTGCTTCATTTCTTGTCCAAATCATCAAGAAAAGGTAAGGGTTTTTGCTTTCTCAATCTCATTTTCTCTTTACCTGGATATTCTTGCTGCTATTTGGGTTGATATTTTGTACGAAATACTTCTCTCCTATGAAATGGGTTTGACGGGTCTTGTTTGATATTGTTCCCATTAGTTTTTCATTTTGAGCGGTCAAAATGTGATTTTCATTGGTCTGATATTTGCCTATTATTGTGTCTGAAAATCTGTTGGTAAATGGGTATGGTGTCTATTTGTCTTTCTCATTTCACTTGCTTAAGCATTGATTCTGTTAATGTTATTGGTTATTTTTTTGTGTTTTTATTTCAACCTTGTACTCTTGTATGGTTGATTGGGTTCTTCATGTTGAAATATTTTTCCTTGCTCATATCTCTGGTGGAGTATTTTGTGTTATCTGCTCTAAATGTTCGAATGCTATATCTGTTTGCATATCATGGTCTTGATAACCTGTCTCAGTGACAGTTGTTAGTTGTTTTGTCCATCTATGTCTTTGTGCACTATCACCATATTGCTGCACCTATCATTTTGTGCTCAAATGTCTTGTTGGTAGTTGGGTTAGGACTGCAATATCTCCAATTTGTGTTGAAATATTGAAATTTTGTTTACACTGAATCTTGTTGACATTTACCTTGTGTGGTATTGTTGTTTGGTTCTTTGCTGTGGGCGTGTTCTCTTGCAGATGTCTCGTCGATCTTCCAGGGGTAAAGACATTGTGACTGACGAACCAGCAACACCAGTTGCCAAGAGGACTCGTTTGTCATCTCAGGCTTCCCAAGACCCCAATGAGGAAAGGTTCAGACTTCCTCTTAACTCACATGCCTACTCAAACGTTTTTGACAAATCAACAACTATAGTGGAACGGGTGGTAGAGTTCAACACCTTAGGGACTACTTTCATTCCTCGTATCTTTGAGAATCGAGATTGGGCAAACTTGTTCGGGAACTTTGATGATCCAATGGATGAGCTGGTCAAAGAATGCTTCTCCAATGCAACTGATCTTAGACCTGAACTCGTTTTCTGGGTCAGAGGAACAGAGTTCAGTGTTACCCCAAACTCCATCGCAGACCTTCTCAGCATCACCAGACCTCAGAATGTTAATATTACTCCTTACGATGAACGAAATCCGGAAGTTGGAGAAATTTTGCAAATCCTAGGATACGATCATGAAGTATCCAGTGCAGGAACTTCCATCAGCACCGCAAAGTTTGCACCCGAGCTGACCACACTGAAGTTGATCATGTTCACCAATCTCTACCCATTGTCCAACACTACATTCATCAACCTTGGGAGAGCTCTATTTCTTTGTGACCTTATTACAGGAGCTCCCATTGACATATGTGCTCACATCTACTACCTCTTGAGGAAGACTGCATGTCGATCTGCTGCTCGAGGAGTTATTCCATTTTGCAGTCTCATCATGAAGCTCATTCTTCTTGAAGGCATTACTCCTCCTGCAGATGGAAAAATGTTGACTCGTCAACGTCCCATTTCCTTGTTCACTCTTCAAGCTAGCAGAAGTCACTCCTCTAAATCACCAAGGAGTGCTCACATCTCTCCGGTTACTCCATCTGCCCCTGACTCAGAGACACCAGCACATACCACATCTACATCACGTGCTGTTCCTGAAGCTTCACCAGCTCATATTCCGCAAGCACCTACTGCTTCTCATACTGATAGAGTTGGCAGTGTACTTGAGCATATTCAGAAACGTGTTGATGAGCTTGTGGCACTTCTCTACTCCACAAACAACCATGTTCAAATGCGTCTCGAGACCATGGAGAATCAGCTAGATGATATTCAACGAAAGTTGGACGAGAGCCTTTAGCTATTCATGACAAAAAGGGGGAGAGATAAGCATGATCAAAGGGGGAGTGTCTTTATCTAAGGGGGAGTGTCTTTACATTCTTCTTCTCTTTAAGTTGATATATTGTGTTTTGTAAACTGTTATTCAGGATGTTTTGTGCTTTGTACCCCTTGTGCTTATGTAAGCTTTTAGGGTTTATGTTTATGCATAGTTTGTAGGCTTTATGGTATGTACCTTGCCTAGTGCAGCCTTTATGCTATGTTTGAAATCAGTACTTTAATCTAAATGGTATGCATTTTGGTTTATGTACTGTCACTCTTGTGCCCTTGTAGGATTGTTCCTAGATGCATATGCCTTGTGTGATATGCATTGGTTGAGTGTTGAGCATACAAGTGTCTTGCCTTGTGCTTGATAACTTGTATGTCCTTGTGTTCATTCCAAGTGTGAATGAGCACTGTGATCACTATCTTGTGATGGTCACTTGGTTGATCAAGCCATGGTTTGTTTCATAACTCCATCTATGCTTGATCACATTTTGCCTGTGTCATATGCATTCTATAATTTTCTGCTTACAATGATCATGGTGTATTGTTGTGTTTCAGGAGTATTATGTTCATATGATTCAAGTGCTACACAGCTTCTAGAGTTAGGTGTGAGTGAGTTTTGTTCAACTGTTCCCAACTCACATGTTAAGTCTAGAGTCTGTTTTAGGGTTTTGTCACGGAATAGCCAAAGGGGGAGATTGTAAGGTTGAATTTATTCAACCATCTAATTGGCTTTATTCCGTGCCAAATTTGCTTGTAATTCAGCATTTAGTAACCCTGTATTTAGGTGGGTTTGATGTAAGGGTAGTGAGTGAGATAGAGTGAAGTTTGCTCAAGAGTGTGCAAGAAAACAGAGTGTCGCGGCTGGGACTCACGGGTGACTCGCGGCTGCAAGCCGCCAGAAGCTGCACACGTGCCAAGCATGCTGGAAGATGAACAGTCATGCTAGCTGGAGCACTACAGGACAAAACAGGACAACTGGCCATACAGTTATCTCGCGACTGGATCTCGCGACTCAGTCAAGCTGCGAGCCACCCCTGTTTTGTAGAAAACCTGACGTTTCACATTCCTCTCCACTCCGGTATAAATACCCCTATTACCCACGATTGAAAGAGAGCTTCCAGAGAGAAACCCTAAAGAAAACCTAGATTGATTCACACATAATCTATACCTTAGAGATTCTTCAAATTCCTCAACTCTCTTCCTCTCCATTGTCAGATCCTTGAGAGGCATTATACCAAACCAGGTTCTCACCCTCATCATCATTGTGAGACTGCTGTTTGGATTTCTGGGAAGCAGTTAGGAAGGAGCCAATCTTCATTGGTTGATGCTACGGTCTAGTAGCGGAATCCGGGAAGCTAGAAAAGACAAAGGTTCAGCGCAACCTCGTTGGAGCAAGAAGCTTGGAGGGCTTAGGTGCACTGGGTAGATTAGGCTTGGAGGGTCTATTGCTGTCCTTGTATCCCAACTATATTTTCTAGTGGATTGATTACCGCTTGGAGGGCGGCGGAGAGGTTTTTCGCCGAGGACTTCGGTTTCCTCTTCGATAACACATCGCGTGTTGTCTTTGTGTTTGCATCTTCCTTCCTCTCTATCTTTGCCTTTATATTTATCTGCTGTGGATTTTATTCTGTTGTGGCTTAGATAGTATTTAATCAATTTCGTATGATAGCATATGTTAAGTTTCCGCACACTAGTTGTTTGACATATTGCTTGAATTGATTAAGTGGTTATTTGGGGGTCTAAACGTTCAAAGGTGTTTTTACACGTTTTTTGAACTTTCAATTGGTATCAGAGCGGGTACACTGATATTGGTTTCATTACCATTGTGTGATCCTTGACTCCCTTTTGAGATGGATAGGTCTCAATCCTTAAATGCACCTCCATATTTTGATGGTAGTAATTATGCTTTTTGAAAGGTTCGAATGAGAGCCTTTCTGTGTTCTATTGATGAATCCGTTTGGGATGCTGTTGAGATTGGTTGGACCAAACCAGAGGAACCCAAATCCACATGGGATAAGGCAGCACTCGCTGCATCTAACGCTAACAGTAAAGCACTCAATGCTATTTTCTGTGGTGTGTCTCCAGATGAATTTCACAGGATTTCTCATATTACCGTGGCCAAAGAAGCATGGGAGATTTTGGAAACTACATATGAAGGCACGAAGAAAGTGAAAGACACCAAGTTACAAATGCTGACCACTCGGTTTGAGGAGCTCAAAATGAGTGAGGATGAGTCTTTCGACTCCTTCTATGGGAAGCTAAATGAAGTGGTTGTCAGCAAGTTCAACTTGGGGGAGAAAACGGAGGACTCGAAGATTGTAAGAAAGATCCTTCGATCATTGCCGGATAGTTTTCGAGCTAAAGTGACAGCAATAGAAGAGAGCAAGGACCTCGATGACATCAAAGTGCAAGAGCTGGTGGGTTCTCTGCAGACTTATGAGATGTCGCTGCCCAATCAACGGAAGAGTAAATCTCTTGCTCTAAAGACCATCAATGAGAAGGTAGAAGATCAAGACTCATCGGGAGAAGATGTGATTGACAAAGATGTAGCATACCTTGTCAAAAATTTCAAAAAGTTTTTGAAATTCAAAAATAATGGAAAATTTGATGATAAAAGAAAATTCCAAAGTTCTGGAAGGGAGAAAAGGGAATTCAAAAGGAAAGATGGAAAAGAATCCCAACCTACACAAGGTGTCACTTGTTTCGAATGTAACAGGCATGGACACTTCAAGAAGGAATGTCCGAATTATTTGAAATCGAAAGGTAAAGCAAATGTTTTGAGATAATAATTTTGTTCCTTTTGCACATAATTCTTGAATTCAAATGATATTTTCTAAACCTTGCCATATGTTTGACAAGAGGAGGCTAGGAAATTCAGGAGAAACTTATCACATCATAGAAAGAGTATTGGTAGTGATAGCATTCCAAATCTCACCAGGTACTCCATCCCAATTTCCACTAGACTAACCCTTCATTTATGCATTTCCAAGTTTCAAATCCTTTGAATCTTTTTCCTTTTTTCTTTTTTGTATTTTTTTTTTCAAAAAGATTAAGAAATAACAGGCATCAACTTAACTTTCTGGTAGTACTCACTAAAAATTGTCCTTACCATCACTAGTTCTAATATTTTATTTTGTGCAGCACATGAACAAGGCCAATGTTCTGGCTTTCTCAGCTCACCACCAACAAATGCCCTTATTTGGCTGTGGAGGGTTTGGTATCTCATCAACTGATGAATAAATTTGACCAGGCCTAAGTAACATTGCAAGAGAATTTTAGAGATAGATCTGCTTGTATGCTTCTTCTGATTAGTCCTTGGTAAAAATCCTTTAATTTTCAAATAGAAGCATATACAAGTGCAATTCTGATGTTGAATTTTAAAAAAGTGAAGCAGTAGTTCTAGTGAGAACAATGTGGGCTTGTAAGTCATGGAATGAATAAAATCCATACTAAACAGATCATGAACCAAATATGGGCCAAGCTCATTTGTTTCAAACCATTGCTTTGATTTATCATCTATACAATACTAAAAGCTGAAGCGTAGCATTTAATATTGCTACGCTCACGTTGAGCCATATCAGCAGCCATATCATCTCCATCCTCTTTTCTTTTTCTTTTTTTCCTTACAATTTTAAAATTATCAATTTTAAATTACTCACAAATATAAAATATTTCTCAACCCTATCTCCAACATAAAGCCCACTTTTAATAAATTTAATTCCACCATAAAGCCCAAGCACAAAGCCTTTTCAATCTAAACCCTTTGGAGAGCCCTTTGAGAAACGCGGTTTACTCAAAATTTCAGTTTTCCTTCTGTTGCAAGTTTCAGAATCCTTCCCTTACCCCAACATTCACGATTTCAAACTCTCTATTTTCCGTTTATTTCACAATTTCAGATTTCCTTTTGTTGCACAGTTTCAAATTCCTTCCCCTTCCCCACTTTCTATTCTACGATTTCACCCTTTCTAACGGCAGCCTCTACTTCTTCCTTCCTTCCTAACTTCCTCACCTCATAGTATATAAATATTAATAGCAGCTTGATGATTCAGTCCAGGTATCTCTAATTCCAGTTTATTTCGAGTTCTATTCCTTTGTTTGATGTTTTTTTTCCCCTTTTTACATTTTGTTACTACCTCTTTTGTTTTATGATTCAGTTCATATTTCTGTTTTTTTTTTTTTTTTTTTTTTATGTTGTTTTCCCCCTTTTGTACCATATGTGTAGTGCAAAATAAGGGTGTGTAAATGAAGATTGTTTTTACTATTATTATAAGTAATTGATTTTATTCAATCTGTAAAAGTACAGAGTTTAGGAAAACAAAAATAGAAAGCTGTTAATTCAAAAAAAAAAATCTCTTTAGTATTGCTTTATATACTTGCCCTTTGTTCTATTGTATTGTAAAAGAATTCTGTTACCATTATTTTTTTTTTCTTTCCTTATTTGTTTAATAACAAGCATACATTGATTTTGAAATATTAGAGGATGAGTTTGAAAGAACCCGAGAACTTTATGAAAGAATTTTGGACCAGTTAAAGCACCTAAAGGTATGTATAAGCTATACAAAGTTAGAATATAGTGTTTAAACTTCAGAATTGTTTCATATAGTTTTTATTTTGCTGGGTTTTATGGTTTCTGTTGCTTGCTTGGGTGGTGTTATTTGATTACTATTCTTTGTTGAGAAAAATTTGTTGATGGGCTGATTACAATTTGGTATTTTTGATGCTTTCATTTTGTGTGTGTGTGTGTGTGTGTGTGTGTGTGTGTTAGTATTTGGACCCACAATAAGTATATTAGCTAGGTAGTTGACCAAATGGCCAAATCACTAATACACTAGCACTAGACTGGGTGTAGAGTAGCAACCTGTGAATAGTGCAGCAACATAGCAACAAGGGAAACACATGATCAACTCTATAACACACTAAAAATAGCTTTTATATGAATTTAAAAATATTCCACAAACAACCATTTCAGGATAGTACAACACATAAAATTCTGCTATGGACCTACATTTTATTGCTTTCATGATTTTTTTATGTTACCAAATGTGAGACTTAGAGTCTAAATTTGGTGAATTCTTTGATTAGTTACAATTGTTTTCATATTAGCCTATGGTACTTTTTGCACAAATTCTTCCATTTAAGGATATGCTTATTTACCTATGTTGATTTCAAGAGGAGGGTTTCACTAACAAACTGTTACTTGCTAATTGGAAGAGTTAAGAGCATGATCCTATTTGGTCAGTATTTTTAGTTTTTAGTATGTTTAATCTTTTTAGAATATCTGAAAATGAACCAAATGCTAAAATCTTAAATCTGGGTTACTTAAATCTAGTTTTTTGTTTGTTTGTTTGTTTGTTTTACATTATTCTATTTTCCCCTTCCATTACAATGTTTAAATCAATCTTTTCTTGAATAAATGTCTTGGAGACATTGGTTTGCTGTTGCCCAAATTTCTTATTTGGGGTTTGTTGTTTTTTAGGTAGAAGATGTGATACCCAAAATTGGGCATTATACAAGTCAAAAATTCAATAGTTTTGCAGGTAACTCTGATTAAGCAGGGACATAATATTTGAGCATGAGATTTAATGTTATTTATGTGTTCCATTGACATTCTAGGAAACATAAGATATACTTGAATTCACAAACGATTTTGAGAAGAGTTTCTAATTATGAAACAAACATTGAGCACTAAAGTACATGTTTTATCAAACATAATAAATAAAAGACCTAAATCAAATCACATTGTGATGCTTGCAGATTGGCATCCAATTATGCAAAAGATAAGTAATGATTCTACGATTACCAAAAAAAAAAGTAATGATATTGCATGTATATACAAGTTACAAGCTTAAGTATTATAGCTAAAATTAAGATTTCACACTTGAAAGCCCATGAAAGTGCATTGGTTTATTGAAAACTAGTCACTAACCCATGCGATGCACAGGATAGTTAAATAAAAGGATAATTAACCAACATTATGTTAAAAGAAAGAACTAAAAGAAATCAAAGAGGGACTGATTTTCCCACCAAGAAAAAGTAAAAGAAAAAGGAAGAGAAGAGATTGAGAAAGAAATTTTTTTTTGTAATGTTATGTTAAAAGTTAAAAGAAAAAGCTAAAATAATAAGTGAGAGACTGATTTGCCCACCCAAAAAAAGAAAAACAAAAGTATAATGTTTGAAACTAAAGCAACATTAAAGACAATGGGAAAACTATTTGCAAAGAGGATTGCAACCTTTGTATGTGATATGATTTTGGCATCATTAGTATGTTTACTTGGCTCAAAGCCAAAATTCAAATTCAATTTTGTAAAAAAAAAAAAAAAAAAAAAAAAAAAAAAAAAAAAAAAAAAAAAAAAAACAAACAAACAAACAAACAAACAAACAAACAAACAACAGCCTCTCTACACAAATCCAGTTTTTGCTCTAATTTATTTTGCAAATCAGACATTATCAAGAATTTCAATAAACACTGTTGCCACATCTATCTCTATTTTAGGCATTTAATTTACACATAAGCCAATAGCAATAACTATCACAATTGCTCAATGCTATGACAATCTTGATCCAAGCATTCTCCTTCTAGAATCTTATATCTTTTCTTTAAGCTTGCACGTCAACAACTTTAAGTAAGAAAGTTATCAAAAGTGATTTCAAGTAAAAATCACATTTACACATAATCTAGGCAACCTAACTCACTTTAGGTCTTATAATTAAGCTGATAACATCTTATAATTTCTTCTTAAGCTATAGCATCTTGCTCATTAAAAGGTTGTATTCAACGCACAAAGCTCGTTCTCATTAAAATTCATAATACATGTAGGTTTTGTCTTTCATATTTATGTGCTCTTACCATGTAGAAACCCAAAATAAAAAAAGATCTTAGTCTTTCTTGGATTTTGATATCTTATAATATTGCACATCATCAAACAACATTAACATAAAATGATGTTAATCCAATATAGTGAACAAATCTGAAACAAAATCCATGTGTAAATCTCTAAGCATGCAAAAGAAATAAAAGCTTCAAAAGTGGAATTTAAAGCTTTTTGTCATATAAGGAAAATAAAAAATTCTCTTTTTAAATAGCTTACATTCCATACATTTTATAATAATTGAAATAAGAAAAAGAAGGCTGATTCAGCTGCATGTTAGGGGGATATTCTTTGTAGTAATATAAGGCTTTACAATTCTATCAATATAATTCCCATATATATATATATATATATAACTTACCAATCAAAATCTTTTGAGAGTGACTTTCTTCGAGAAAAGGATGTGATATATAGGGAGAAAACTTTAGAACCCAAATGGCATTGGTTTGAAATAGGGGAAAAAAAATTGTCCCAAAGTCAAAGCTAATCTACAAAATTTGTAAAACCTAATCAAACACATTTGATTCAAGCATCTCTTCTAAAACTTTGAAAGGAATTAAGAAACAAAGGTAAAAAAAACCAAAGTTTATAGTATTGATAAACTAAAGAAAATAATAATTTGCCATTAAAAAAAAGGGGGTTGGGGGAAACAAAGTTCATAGTTAAAGAAAATAATAATCTGCCATTGAAAAAAAAAACAATTTCATAAGAAAACTTAAATATCCACAATTTTCATGAATCAAATATTGTCAAAATCATAAATGGATAACAAACTAAATCCAATTTATCAAATTGTTTAAAGCTATAGGCGATAAGATTGTAGCCCTGTAATCAATAAATTTTGGTGAGAATCAATTCATGGATAGCAAATGTTTTGTCATTTGATGGTAGACTTCAACAAATCCAAACATCCAATAAGTGTTGTATTGTTGTTTGGTATTCACGTCTATTGGACCAACATGTTTGTTCTAGAACAAAGATAATCAAGCGGATTGAGAGCAAGTTCAACAGGTTTCTGGGAAAAGGCACTAATTTCTCGGCTTTTGGTGCTAAGTTTTTTGGAAAGTGTCTAATTAGTTTAATCAATAATTTGACCAAGGTACATAAAAACAGATAATGTATTGACAACATATATTGAAAGAGACAAATATATTGAGGAATGGATTATCGATCTAAATGTAGAGAGAGGCATTATCAATAGTAGTACCTTCATCCACCAATCCTCCCACTTGAATCTCCTTAGATTAACTTGAAAGCCCAATCCTTCAAGACTCGAAGTTTCCCATCTTCTGAACCTTGGTTGCTTCAAGAGGATTTTTTTTTTGAAACAGAGCAGTGTGAATGTTATTGACAACTATAATCAAACACATTGTGGGCAGTCTATTAATGAACAATCAAATTGACAACTATAATCAAACACATTGTGGGCAGTCTATTAATGAACAATCAAATTGACAACTATAATCAAACACATTGTAGGCAATCCATTAATAAACAATTGAAACAATGATGTTAGAAGACTACCAGAGGCTTTCTGTGGGTATTTATACTGGGATTTTGGGGCTGTTGAACGTTGTTGGATGACTACCAGAGGTAGTCTGTGGTATTTACATTGGGATTTTGGGGCTGTCAAGTCTCTGATATTTCTTGCATATTTTTTTCTTGGAGCCTAAGCCACTGCGTTGGAATATTCACAATAGACAGATAAACACTATTGAAATAATTTCACCTAAAAAAAAAGAAAAAAATCTTTTCAAATCAATTTTCAATAACCATGGAGACCCATCAACACATCCTCAACTGAAAATTATTTTACAATATCCATTTCATTTTATTTACGATTGAGATTCATAGATACTTGAAGAAGAGATGAAGGAGAGAAAAGAAAGAGGTTGGCATTAGAAAGCTGAAAGTCTGAATTTTTGAAACTGTCTTTGGAAGAGATAGAGGTTGGCGGTAGAAAGCTGAAAGTCAGAAGTTTTGAAACTGTCTTTTGAAGAGATAGAGGTTGGCGTTAGAAAGCTAAAGGGCTGAAGTTTTGAAACTATGAAAGAGAGGTAGAGCAAAAGGAGGGAGATAGAAAGCTGTTGGCGTTAAAGAGTAAATACCATCCGACTTGGGTTGAATGTTAGATACATGTAGGTTTGGGCCTTATAGTGGATAACACTAACATAAGTAACATATAATTAAAGCTATAAAGTTTGGGCTTTATGATGGAGATAGTGCTAGAAATTATTTTCTTTTTAATAGTATTTTAAAATTAAGAGAAAATTTTAGAAAAAAATATTTTGAAATTATAGGAGAAATTTAGGAAATAGAAGAGTAATGACATGGCGGCTGATGTGGCTCAACAGGAACGAAACAACATTAAATTCCACGCTTCAGCTTTTAGTATTATATAGATTTAGGAGAGGCCTCATGACTGTGTACCCAAAGTAAACCCCAATGAGCTCAATAAAACCTACAGCCAAATGCATATCATTTGGGCCAAGAGTGTGAGACCACTCCATAAACACATTCATGCATGATAATTTAATCATTGTAATTGAGAGTACCAAACTGATAAATATCTGATTGTTTCAATCCTATAAATTGCCTAAATTCCAAACATAATGGCTCTAATGTTGAAGTTGGAGGTGATGCTTGCTATTGATACAAGTTTGAATTCTTCTAGAGGCCTTCATTATTCTTCGTCTAAATCAGCCTTCCCCCCCTCTACCCTTCTCTATAGTTCTTGATTTCTTTATGGTTTTTTGTTGGATACAACTCTAGGATATTTAAATTAGTCAAACTACACAAATTTGAATAATGGACAACATTAAATATTGTCCTTTTTGAAAAGAGATATTTTATGAAAAAATTAAGTTGGACAAAAGGGACAATAACATTTAGTTTTGAGCTTGAAAAAATTGTTCTAAAATTTTATTTTTCCTGACTTCATGACTTATATTATATTTGTTTTGACTCAGTTTTATATTCAGATAGATGCCATATTTTCTTATTTTGCTGAAGGTTGAAACTTGAAATCCCCAAACCGATGCAATACAACCAGCACCGTCGAGAGGTAATTTTCAATAGGCTTATATGGAGCACAATTCAAGTGTGGGGAGTCCTTCACAATGTTGCATTGTAATTGCCAAAGCCTTGAATGCCCCAATCTATATATTACTAAAAGCTGAAGTGTAGTGTTTAATACTACTACTCTCACATTGTGCCACATCAGCTGCCACATCAGCCCACTACTTATTTATTTACTTCCACTATCACCCTATAATAAATTTGTATAATTAATCTAGCCCACCTCTTATTTATTCCCACTATCACCCTATAATAAATTTGTATAATTAATTTAGCCCACCTCTTATTTATTTAGAGCCCAACCCAAAGCCTTTTCATTTCAGCTTAAAGGAAAAAGAAATTAAAAATATCAAATGTTCAAGCCGGTTTGGAAGAAAGAAAAAAAAAAGAAAAAAGAGAAAAGGGGAAGCGTTCTGGGTTTTGCGTGACCAAATAGAAATGTGAGCAGAGAGAAAGTTTGAAGATTGTAACGTAGAGGGAAGCTTAAAGGGAAGAGAGGAAAAAAAAAAAAAAAACATTGAAGCCTTCAGGTATTGCGTGAGAAAACAAAGAGTTTGTAAGCTACCCACCTTCCTGCTCTACCGTTTTGCAGTAACAACTGCCTATCTGATTTCCTTCCTCCCTTTATTCCTTACCACATGGTTTATAAATACTGACAGAACCTCCCTCTTTTGGTTGAGTTATCTCTACATCTCAATTCTTTTTTTTTTGGGTGCAAAACTTTTATGCTCTGTTTATATTAATATGAGACCCTTTTTTTTTTCTTTTTTTTTGTGTTTGTGTTTATATGAGACGAGCATCCTTGGCATGCCATTGATGTGTTTGTGAGATTGCTTGAATGTCATTTCAATAGTGCTATAATTTTACAGCCAAAAAAACTATTTTATTTTACCTTGGTTTATTTGGAAATATCTTAGGTCTCATTTTTTTAATGTGTTGTGGCTTATTGGAAGAATGTAAGACTTTGAAGTAGTGAAGTATAAAGTGTTGGTGGCATGTCTCAAATCACCTTCCAATGTATTTCAACATATAAGACTCCGTTTCTTGAATTGATCAGATTGTACTTCTTATTAATGTGTCCATTGTATACTACATCATTTAGATTGATATCCACTTCCAACAATTGATATTAGAATCAAAGTAAATTGATGTCCACTTCCAACACTGCATAATTTTACTACATAATCCTTGGCAGCCAAAAAAACTATTTTATTTTACCAAAAAAACTATTTTCTTACACAACTTGAACAGTGGAAACAGTGTTCTTCAGTTTCTCGATATCATCTTCAACACCTGTTCCCCAAATGGATCTGATCTCTTTGAAAGTAGCAGAGCCCAATAATTCAATGATCTTTCGTGCAATGCCAAAACAGATTGCTTTAGCAATTCCTTCTTGGTTAGTGAAAGAAAACAAAGGAAGATAGATCACAAGGAAGCTGAAAGCAGTAGTTGACCTTTTTTTTTATGGCAAGCAGTAGCTGAACTTGAAATACCAAACGTGGGAGCAAGTATAGTTTGAAGTTGCATTGAAGCAACATTTTGGCCTTTGAATAAGGGATGATTCTGTGTCACAAATAATCTTTTTAATTTTATTATAATATTAACAATAATAAGGTCATGCATTATGCCTGAAATTAATAAAAGTAACGTTCATTGTTCAGTGTTCTATTATCTTTTTATAATTTTCAGATGAAAGCTAAATTTTAATTCTTTTATCAGTTATGGAGTAAATTTCATCCTATCTTAAATGATGCTAAAGTCCCACTTGATGTAATTTACTTTGCTGCAAAAGAAGGCATTGAGAATCCCAGAGCCTGTAGTAGAAAAATGTATAGAGACCACAATCAGTTTCTCTCTGTTCTTAAAGAAAAAAAAAAAAAAAAAAAAAAAAAAAAAAAAAAAAAAAAAAAAAAAAAAAAAACCCAAAAGCAAGGACAAGTAGGAAAAAGGTTCAGAATTTTAACAGTACCTTATATATCAGTGCTTGCCTTAAAGTATTTGGTAAATGTACCTCTGCCCTGAAAATGAAAGTTTTGAAAGAATATGATGTCTTAACATAACATGGACCATGACCAAGGTAAAGAAAAATAAAAAATTAGAGATGGTAAACTTGCTACATTTACATACAGGTAAATAGAAAATTTCCCTTAATTTTAAGGAGGTTGGACATAATATCTTATAACATGTGATATAGCCATGGTAGCATCATCAACTGTGACACAAAAATTGTAAACAAGTTGCCTATTGCTCCTCATAATTACAAAATCTCTAAGTGTGTCCAAGTTCCAACTAACCTTCATTTCACTATCAAACAAAGTTAACATCCTACACAACTTGATTTAACATTATGTTATTAGATACATCCACTAGATTATTTACTTAAAGTTGATGGCTAGCAGGGCAAAAGCCACCTGATAATTTGAAAAGCCCCAAAGAGAATGGAAAATGAAAAAAAATAAAATATGCCAAAAAAAAAAAAAACCGAATACTGAACAGTCAAACATAATTTACAGGATTTAAGATTTATAGAGAAGGTATATGAAAGGCTTCTATTCAAAAAAAAAAAAAAAAAAAACCCAAAAAAAAAATTAAAAATAATTGCAAATAAATTCAACAATCACTCATCCGTACAACAATCAAAACACTATAAATTACATAACAAAACAACAAAAAAATACACACCGAAAATAGCATAAAAATACACTCTCCACAATCACAAAAATGAGCATGCAACATGAATTACCGATAGATTTATTGCTGGAAATATTTTCCAATGTTGGAAGACAATCACCAAAATTTTTAGGCAACATCAAAATTAGGTACACAACTTTAATTCAATCTCATGTTTGTTACTTTCACATAAACTCACCACTTTTCCCCTATTAATCACAATCAACCACATCCAAAATTGTGGCATAAAATATTGAAATCTTAAATTTTCTCCTTTTATTAACATTTTACTATGACATAGTGTGCAATTCTATAGTCATTGTTATAATTCTAAAAAAAAAAATATTTATAGTTTCATCAATCAAATATTGTAATTAAAAAAAAAAAAATTATACACTCCCTAAGGGCCGAACAAATGTAGAGTTTTTCTTTATGGCTACGACCCTTCACATTAAAGTTTCCTGCATTAGGCAGATGGTGTATTCCAAAGTCATGACATGAATGATGTTACATAGTTAGTGTGATGCAGAGATATATATATATATATATATATATATATATATATTTTCCCATTACAATGTTGATCCTTATATCCCAAGTTTCAATTTTCTCTTTTTATTAACTTTTTACTATGAAGTAGTGTGCAATTCTATAGTCATCGTTATATTTCTAAAACAAAAAATATTTATAGCTTCATCAATCAAATATTGCAATTAAAAAAAAAAAATTACACTCCCTAGGGGTTGAACAGATGCAGAGTTTTTCTTTATGGCTATGGCCCTTCACATTAAAGTTTCCTACGTTACACAGATGGTGTATTCCAAAGTCATGACATGAATCATGTTACATAATTAGCGTGATGTGGATATCTATATCTATATCTATATATATATATATATATATATTTTTTTTTTTCTTTCTTTCTCATTACAATGTTGATCCATATATCCCAACTTTTAATTTGCTCTTTTTATTAACTTTTTACTGTGAAGTAGTGCACAATTCTATAGTCATTGTTATATTTCTAAAAGAAAAAATATTTATGACTTCATCAATCAAATATTGCAATTGTGATGATAATAATGTTCATGTATAATTCTTAGTATATGATTATTGTCATGTTTTGTCACCAGTTCATTTTTTCTAATGCATTAGTTTCTTAATATTTCTTTTCATTTTTTAAAAACAGCTGCAAGCAATTCAATCGGCTAACCAAAAGGAAAAAAAAGTTCTTCACCACATCAATTTAACTGGACTACTCCAAAATCCATTATTCCTTCGAAATGATGAAGAAAAACTCATTCATCATTTGGGGCTGCAAACAAACAAGCACTATTTTGGGTTGGAGCTCACAGATATTTTGTACAAGATCAAACTAAAGTGGGAAAACAAATCCTTCTTCAAGCAACCATAAAAGGAGACAAAAATACAAAGTATGGACTGGCAATGGCGTTGTTATGTGAATCAAATGATGAAAGAATACAATTACTATTGTCAATTCTAAACCAACCCGTTGGAAAACAATTGTTGCAAAACTATCGACAAATCCTTCGACATACAGTTTTTGGAACAAACACATTTCCCATCCCAAAAAACCAAGCATGCAAGAAAATGGAGTGGGTCATTGGGATCATGAATGCCCTTACTCATATGGAAATGAAGAATTACATTTAACATGTAAAATGTGCTCAATTGACTTGGAAATGTATAAATTAGCCAACCAAGTTTGGTAGAAATTATGTTTCCAAAAAGCATAATACAATAAAATTTCCTCATCCTATTTATAACACTAATCTCCATATTTAAAGGAATAGACCTTTTTTATTATTAATATTTATTTAAAAACACTAGCAACAACTTAATTATAGTCCTTTAAAGTTTTCACCTAGCATGACGCTAACTTCAAATTTATAAAATCCTTTCTATCTAATTTTAAGTTAATTAAATTTTACTAACTTGGGAAGATGGATGATCAGCTTTGGACTGACTACAAGGCCAACTATATTTTCTTAAAGCATTTTTATATTAGAGGAAGCTTTCAACAAACATTCTTAATTCTTCTACCATTTTGCTCTATTGATGCACCATAATTTAATTTTGTTAAACTATCCCATGCATCGTACGGGCTAACGACTAGTTATTTTAAAAATAGAAAAGCATTTCTGAACAAATCCTTCATTTGTTAAAGAATTTTTTCTTCAATTCTACAAACCAATCTTTGGCAAATTTTGGTGCTTAATAATGCTGAGTTGTATCCCATCAGAAACTTGCAACACAGGTTAAAAAATTGTTGATTTCAAAAGCATTTGAATGTAAATATCCATGATCCAAAGTGAATTTATCAATGTATTTCTGAAAATGAAAATAGTGCATTATTATTTATCTTATTTTACTAAAGTGGGGGTAAGGGAATGAAATATTGTATATTTTCTTATTTTCAACTTAGGAATGATATATTTTATATTTCAAATGCCCAGTTTAATCCAAATAACATCATCAAATGCGACAAACACACTGCCTGTGGATGGATTTGGGCTCATAAGACTCTCTTCAAGATTTCGGTATTGATGGTGGACATGAAGATTTTAAGTCCTAGCCAGAGGAAATGTTGCTACTTTTGTTTTTCCTCTTCCAAACTACAAACAGCTCATAGGCTCAACAAGTCACTCCTCTTACCATGGTTGCTTTGTACTAGTAGGAACTGTCCAACTCATTTTTTCACATCAAGAATTTTATGTTGTCTTATGTTGAGACAATGGCGCTTGAAAAAGACAGGGAAAGCTGGTTGTTGATCCAAGATTGCTCAACTCTTGTTCCTTGAAAAATCAATGCCATTCTTTGAGGCTCTTATCTTATGTTAGTAACAGTAATTACTAATATGTTTTCTCCAACCGGAAGGTGATCTGTGATTGTTAGGTTCATTCAATTGATTTATTTCTTTATAGACAATCAAAGATTTATGTCTCACGGTGTAAGCTTTGGACCTCTATCAAACATCTTTGCAAACTCTTTTCTGTGTATAATTACAAAAGTTCAAATAGTGTAAAAACACCCTTGAACGTTTAGACCCCAAATTTACAAATTACCAATTTAAGCTTTATATCAAACAATTATTGTGTGGAACATGAACAAAAGCTTAATACAAAATTGGTAAACAATCTAAGCCAATTAAAATCACATTCATAGCAGAAAATAAAAGGCAAAGATAAAGGGAAGAGAGATGCAAACACAAGGACAACACACGATGTGTTATTGAAGAGGAAACCGAAGCCCTCAGCGTAAAACCTCTCCACCGCCCTCCAAGCGGTAAACAATCCACTAGAAAATGTAGTTGGGATACATAAATAGCAATAGACCCTCTAAGCCTAATCTACGCAGTATACCTAAGCCCTCCAAGCTTCTTGCTTCAACGAGTTTGCGCCGAACCTATTTCTTTTCTAGCTTCCCAGATTCCGCTACTTAACCATAGCATCAACCAATGTAAATTGGTTCCTTCCTAACTGCTTCCTAAAACACCAAACAGCCCTCCCACAGTAATGGATATGGTGAGAAAAGGATTTGGTAAAATGCCACTCAAGGATTTAACAATGGAGAGAGAGAGAGTTGAGGAATTTGAAGAGTCTCTTATGTAAAGATTGTAAGGTTGAATTTGATCAACCATCTTGTTGGCTTTATTCCATGCCAAATTTGCTTGTATTTCAGCATTTAGGAACCCTGTATTTAGGTGGGTTTCTTGTAAGGGTAATGAGTGAGATAGAGTGATTGAATGCTCAAGAGTGTGCAAGAAAATAGAGTCTCACGGCTTGATCTTACGGGTGACTCACGGCTGCAGGCCGCTAGAAGTAGCACACGTGCCAAGCATGCCAGAAGTTGAAGCATCATGCTAGCTGAAGCACTACAGGACAAAATAGGACAACTAGCCATTCTGTTATCGCGTGGCTGGAACTCGCGACTCAGTCAAGCCGCGAGTCCAAGCCGCGAGCCACCCCTGTTTTGTAAAACCTGATGTTTCACATTCTTTTCTCACCCCAGTATAAATACCCCTCATACCCACAAATGAAAGAGAGTTTCCAAAGAGAATTTTGAGAGAGAAACCCTAGAGTAAAACAAGATTGATTCATCTAAAATCTTTACATAAAAGTCTCTTCAAATTCCTCAACTCTCTTCCTCTCCATTGTCAAATCCTTAAGAGGCATTTTACCAAAAATTTTTCTCACCATATCCATTACTGTGAGAGGGCTGTTTAGTGTTTTGGGAAGCAGTTAGGAAGGAACCTGTAAGGTTGAATTTAATCAACCATTTTATTGGCTTTATTCCGTGTCAAATTTGCTTATATTTCAGCATTCAGTAACCCTGTATTTAGGTGGGTTTGTTGTAAGGGTAATGAGTGAGATAGAGTGTTGAATGCTCAAGAGTGTGCAAGAAAACAAAAACTCGCGGCTGGATCTCGTGGGTGACTCACAGCTACAAGCCGCCAGATGCAGCACACGTGCCAAGCATGCCAGAAGATGAACAGTCATGCTAGCTGGAGTACTACAGGACAAATTAGGACAATTGGCCATATGGTTATCTTGTGACTGGATCTCGCGACTCAGTCAAGTCACGAGGCCAAGCCGCGAGCCACCCTTGTTTTGAAAATCCTGACATTTCACATTCTCTTCTCACCCTAGAATAAATACCCTTCTTACCCATAATTGAAAGAGAGCTTCCAGAGAGAATTTTGAGAGAGAAACCCTAGAGAAAACAAGATTGATTCATCTACAATCTTTACATAAGAGTCTCTTCAAATTCCTCAACTCTCTTTCTCTCCATTGTAAAATCCTTGAGAGACATTTTTACCAAAACCTTTTCCTCACCATTTCCATTACTGTGAGAGGGCTGTTTGGTGTTCTGGGAAGCAGTTAGGAAGGAACCAATTTACATTGGTCGATGCTATGGTCAAGTAGCGGAATCCGGGAAGCTAGAAAAGAAATAGGTTCGACGCAATCTCGTTGGAGCAAGAAGCTTGGAGGGCTTAGGTGCACTGGGTAGATTAGGCTTGGAGAGTCTATTGCTGTCCATGTATCCCAACTACATTTTCTAGTGGATTGTTTACCACTTGGAGGGTGGCAGAGAGGGTTTATGGCTAGGGTTTCGGTTTCCTCTTGAAAGTTCAAAAACGTGTAAAACACCTTTGAACGTTTAGACCCCCAAATAACAACTTAATCAATTCAAGCAATATGTCAAACAACTTGTGTGCGGAAACTTAACATATGCTATCATACGAAATTGATTAAATACTATCTAAGCCATAACAGATTAAAATCCACAGCAGATAAATATAAAGGCAAAGATAGAGAGGAAGGAAGATGCAAACACAAAGACAACACGCGATGTGTTATCGAAGAGGAAACCGAAGCCCTCGACGAAAAACCTCTCCGCCGCCCTCCAAGCGGTAATCAATCCACTAGAAAATATAGTTGGGATACAAGGACAGCAATAGACCCTCCAAGCCTAATCTACCCAGTGCACCTAAGCCCTCCAAGCTTCTTGCTCCAACGAGGTTGCGCCGAACCTTTGTCTTTTCTAGCTTCCCGGATTCCGCTACTAGACCGTAGCATCAACCAATGAAGATTGGCTCCTTCCTAACTGCTTCCCAGAAGTCCAAACAGCAGTCTCACAATGATGATGAGGGTGAGAACCTGGTTTGGTATAATGCCTCTCAAGGATTTGACAATGGAGAGGAAGAGAGTTGAGGAATTTGAAGAGTCTCTAAGGTATAGATTGTGTGTGAATCAATCTAGGTTTTCTTTAGGGTTTCTCTCTCAAAATTCTCTCTGGAAGCTCTCTTTCAATCGTGAGTAATAGGGGTATTTATACTGGAGTGGAGTGGAATGTGAAACGTCAGAATTCTACAAAACAGGGGTGGCTCGCGGCTTGACCTCGCGGCTTGACTTAGTCGCGAGATCCAGTCGCGAGATAACCGTATGGCCAGTTGTCCTGTTTTGTCCTGTAGTGCTCCAGCTAGCAGACTGTTCACCTTCCAGCATGCTTGGCACGTGAGGTTGCTTCTGGCGGCTTGAAGCCGCGAGTCACCCGCGAGACCCAGCCGCGAGACTCTGTTTTCTTGCACACTCTTGAGCAAACTTCACTCTATCTCACTCACTACCCTTACATCAAACCCACCTAAATACAGGGTTACTAAATGCTGAATTACAAGCAAATTTGGCACGGAATAAAGCCAATTAGATGGTTGAATAAATTCAACCTTACACCTCTTCAATAACACATCGCGTGTTGTCTTTGTGTTTGCATCTTTTTTCCCTTTTTATCTTTGCCTTTTATTATCTACTGTGGGTTGTGATTTTAATTTGGCTTAGATTGTTTACCAATTTTGTTTTATAGCTTTTGTTCATTTTCCGCACACTAGTTGTTTGACATAAAGCTTGAATTAGTTAATTTGTAAATTGGGGGTCTAAACGTTCAAGGGTGTTTTTACACTATTTGAACTTTCAATTGGTATCAGAACAGATACACTTCTAGTGGTTTCATTACCATAGTGTAATCCTTAACTCCCTATTGAGATGGATCAGTCTCAATCTCTAAATGCACCTCCATATTTTGATGGTTGTAATTATGCTTTTTGGAAGGTTCGCATGAGAGCATTTCTATGTTCCATTGATGAATCAGTTTGGGATGCTGTTGATATAAGTTGGACCAGGCCTTAGGAAGCCAAATCCACATAGGATAAGGCAGCACTCGCTGCATCTAATGCTAATAGTAAAGCACTCAATGCTATTTTCTGTGGTGTGTCTCCAGATGAATTTCACAGGATCTCTCACATTACTGTTGCCAAAGAAGCATGGGAGATATTGGAGACCACTTACGAAGGCACGAAGAAAGTAAAAGACACCAAGCTACAGATACTAACCACTCAGTTTGAGGAGTTAAAAATGAGTGAGGATGAGTCCTTTGACTCTTTCTATAGCAAGCTAAATGAGGTGATTGTAAGCAAGTTCAATTTGGGGGACAAAACGGAGGATTCTAAAATTGTAAGGAAGATCCTTCGATCATTGCCGAAAAGTTTTTGTGCCAAAGTGACAGGGATTGAAGAGAGCAAAGACCTTGATGACATCAAAGTCCAAGAGCTGATTGGTTCTCTTTAGACTTATGAAATGTCATTGCCCAATCAACGGAAGAGTAAATCTCTTGCTCTTAAGACCATTAATGAGAAGGTGGGAGACCATGACTCATCAGGAGAAGATGTGGTTAACAAAGATATTGTATACCTTGTAAAAAATTTCTGAAAATTCTTGAAATTCAAGAATAATGGCAAATTTGGTGATAAAGGAAAATTCCAAAGTTCAGGATGGGAGAAAAGGGAATTCAAAACGAAAGATGGAAATGAATCCTAATCTACACAAGGTGTCACTTGTTTTGAATGTAACGGGCATGGACACTTTAAGAAAGAATGTTCGAATTATTTAAAATCGAAAGGCAAAGTGTATGCCACGACATTGAGTGACTCAGATTCATCCGACTCAGATTCTGAGGAAAGCTGCGATGGAGAAGGGAATTATTTAGCTTTTATGACTATTGCCCATGTTGAGTTTTCAGATGAGTTGAATCTGCTTGTACAAGAGCTTGGAGTGCATAGTGATGAAGAATCATTTGGAGCTATTGAGGAATCAGATGCAGAAGAAGATGAAAACACAGCCAATCTTCAAGACAATTATAACTCACTCCTAGAGAAGTTAGGTGGGTACACAAGAGTGGCAAAGGCAGTTGTGAGAAAGATGAAGAAGGCAGAGGAGGACTATAAAAGTCTCATAATTTGCTACAAGAAGGCCAAATGTGAGATAGAAATACTGAACGGTGAGCTGTCAGAAGCTTACACAAAAGTTAGATTTCTTGAGCAAGAGATTGTGCAAGCAAATGCTAAAATAGAGAGGGTCACCACCAAGAAGCTAGATGATGTTATTTCATCTCAAAATATCTTTTCAGACAAATCCAGATTGGGATATATCGGAAGAAGTAGCTCATCTAGAAATGTCACTAAAGAAGTGAAGTTTATAAAGGCCAAAGAATTAGCTGATGTTGGCCCTACTGCTGAGAAGCCCAAGATAGAGGAGATGAGGAATGTGGGGAACAAACGGTGGTTGAATTCACATAATCAATCTGTGGGCAGGTTTGAATCCCGAGCCAAGTCTTGTCCACGACCATAAAGAGGTCCTAGATCAAGTTATATGTGTCATCATTGCAGACTTCAAGGGCATACTCGACCAAATTGTCAAAAGCTGAGAGCAATGAATAGTGCAACTCCTCAAAGGTCACGAGGACCTAGAAATGATAGGAGAAATTGGGCTGTTGAACCATCAAGAGATCAAAATGGTGATCCCGGAATGATGAACGTGATGAAGATGATTAATGCATTCACCAACTGCTTGGAAAGCTTCACACGAAGGTTTGAAAGCCCTAACTCTCGTACCCAATCCTATAAGGAAATCACCCCAAACGCAAGTGACGTTTGGGTGAAAAAGGGTATTCATGCATAAGCATTACAACATGTCCATGCATTAATACTTCCTATGCTTTGTGACGGTGTTTGATTGTTTGCTTATTATTTATGTTAATGGTTGTTTGTTTGTCTTTTTGTGCATATTTTTGGTCATGTTTATTTTTGATCAATTTTGTTTCTTTTTATGTGTCAAAAATCCAAAAATCACATAAAAATTAGAAAATCAAAAAGTTTGATTGATATTGTTGAGTTTTGCCTCAAAACTTGTTTTGCCTTGTACCTTTGTGCTAATGGCTCTGTGCATTTTCGAGCATAACTTGTTTCTTTGCACTCTTATCACTGTGGGAGAAATCTTGAAATCTATGTGATTGTTGTAAATAGATCTTCAAACTTGTCATGAATGATTAGTGAATGGTTATGATGATCTTGAGACATGCATAGAATTATGTCTATATATCTTCCTACTATTTATTTTTGGTTTTGCTAAAAAGAGCTCACCAAATGTAAATCTCCAAATAAAAAGAGATATTGAGCTGCAAAAGCCTGTCGCACATACTAGTATTCGACTAGGAAAAAGGAAAGCGACCAAAAATTAAAGTGAATGTTTATTCAAAAAGCCAAAGGCTAGCTCATCAAAGTGAAATATCAAATATCACTCTCACAATGAGAGGTGATTGTCTCAAAAGGATCAAAAAGATCAAATGTTATGATTGAAAGTGGAGTTAAATGTAAAGCTCCAAGTTATGTTATCAAGTTTTGTGGGAGGTCATATATGCATATTTCTATAATTGAGATGGGTCACATGATTTAATGCTAATTATGTATGCCTTGGTTGAATTGATCATTGAAACTTCACATTAGACTAAGGACTATCTTATTGTTGATATCCACACACAACACACAAGTCTATGTTCAATAAATGCCATATTCATTTGTGTAATTGTATTTGATGAAATGTGGTTTCACATGCTCAATCTTTGTTGATTCAAGCACGAAAAGACTTTTGAGTATTTTTGGAAAGTGTTTTGTTCTTAAAAACTGAAAATTTCAAAAATCACTTTTGCCCTGTTTTGGCAACTCAGTCGCGGGTAAGTCCAGTCGCATGCCACAGTCGCGAGTTTGCGGGTCATTTTTGGCGACTTGTTCGCGAGTGGAAAGTCCGGTCGCGAGGGTTACACAGAGATTTTCGTGGCTCCGCTCGCGACTCTCTCGTGAGTAGACCTTCCAATCGCAAAAAACACTTAGAAAATTTTTGAAAATTTTGTCTTTCAGTGTTTTGGCGGCTTGACCCGGCGTCTTGTTGGCGACTCACTTCAGTCGTGAAAAACACGTGTTTTGCAGAGTAAGGGCAGTTTTTAAAATCTTTTTCAGTTTTCCCTCGAACTTTTTGTGACTTTTCATTGTCTTTTCTATCTGAAACTTCTCAAACACACCGTGTTACCCACTTCCAACTCCATTGTTGCTTCATTTCTTCTCAAAATCATCAAGAAAAGGTATGGGTCTTATTTTCCTCATCTCATATTCTTTGTTTAGTGAATGTTTTTCTTGCCATTTGAGTAGATATTATATTTGAAACATTCTTCTTTTTGTTTGTTGGGTATGGTTGGTTGTGTTTGTTGTTACTTCCATCCGTTTTCATATTGTTGGTCACATTGTTCTTTTCTTTGTTCTGTTCTTCGGCTGTTGTTGTTTTTCAAACTCTTTTGGTAAATGGGTTTGGTACTTTTTGTGACTTACTCCATTCATTTGTGTGTGTGTTGAAGTATGCTTGCGGCATTGGATTACTTATCTCATATTACTGTGTTTTTATGTTGAAATAACATGTGTGTGATTGCGTCTTGAAAGTATCTCTTTAAAACACTTCATTTTCTAAATGTTATGCCTCACAGCCATGTGCTCTATTTTGGGTGTTTGTGGTTTCCTCTGGTCTTTCATTTCGATATTTTATGCCTATTCCTATCTTATGTGGTCTTATTTATGCTATCCGTTCTTAATGATCGAATGTTCTCAATCTGTGCATATCATGGTCATGGTAAACTGTCTCATTGATAGTTATTTCTAAATTTGTGTTTCTCTGTGTTCTCTCGCTCTATCACCATTTTGATGCTCCTGCCTCTTTTTGCACTTTAGTATTGATTGTGGTTTTGTTTGGGTCTAACCTGTCTTAAGTTTGTATTTGTGTATAAAATCTCTGGTTTACACTCTTATTTGCATCTAATCATATTGATATTTATCTTGTATGGTGCTGTTTTTGGTTCTTTGTTGTGTGCCTACTCTCTTGCAGATATCTCGTCGATCCTCTAAGGGCAAAGACATTGTTACTGACGATTCAGCAACCCCAGTTGCTAAAAGGACTCAACTCTCATCTCAGTCATCTCAAGACTCCAATTTGGAGAGGTTCAGAACCCCGCTGACGTCACACATCTACTCAAACATCTTTGACAAGGCATCTCCTATAGTGGAACGGGTGGTTGAATTTGACACCTTAGGGACCACATTTATTCCTTGAATCTTTGAGCCACGAGATTGGGCAAACTTATTTGGGAATTTTGTCGATCCAATGGATGAATTGGTTAAGGAATGCTACTCTAATATAAGTGATCTTGGAGTTGAACTAATTTGCTGGGTCAAAGGAAAGGAGTTTGGCATTTCCCCGAACTCTATAACCGATATTCTCTGCATCACTAGACCTCAGAACGTGGATCTAACTCCGTACGATGATCGAACTCCAGAGATTCAAGACATTCTACAAGTTCTAGGATCTGATCATGAAGTATCCAGTACAGGCACATCTATCAGCACCGCAAAGTTTGCACCAGAGCTGACCACACTAAAGTTGATCATGTTCTCTAATCTCTACCTGCTGTCCAACACTACCTTCATAAATCTTGGGAGAGCTCAATTCCTTTGTGATCTTATTACAGGAGCCCCTATTGATATCTGTGCTCACATCTTTCAAACCATGAGGAAGACCGCGGCTTGAACTGCAACTCGAGGATGTATTCCATTTTGCAGTCTCATCATGAAGTTCATTCTTCGTGAAGGCATTGTTCCTCCCTCAGATGGAAAAATGTTGACCCGTCAACGTCCAATTTCCATGTACACTCTTCAAGCCAGCAAAAGTCATTCCTCTAAGACACTAAAGAGTGCACACATCTCTCTAGTTACTCCATCTGCTCCTGGGTTAGAGACACCTGTACATACCACACCTACTTCGCATGTCATCCCTGAAGTCCCACAAACTAACATTCCACAAGCACAATCTGATCCTCAAACTGATAGAGTGGGTAGTTTGCTTGAAAATATTCAGAAATGTATTGACGTGATGGTGAACCTTTTCTACTCCACCAGCAACCATGTTCAAATGCGACTCGAGATCATGGAGAATCAACTAGAAGCTATTCAACAAAAGTTAAATGATAGCCTTTAGCTATTCGTGCCAAAAGGGGGGAGAGTATTCAGTAAAGGGGAGAAAGCTCAAAGGGAAGTGTGCATAGTAATAGGGGGAGTACACACATACTTTTTTTTTAAGACTTATCCTTTAAATTTATAGGTTTATTTTTTAGATATCTTATTGTTATGGGTTTAATACACTGTGGTTTTGGTGTATTTTTGTTTCTATCTCATAACTCATAAACTTGGTTTACTTGATTTACTTTATATATATATATATTGTTGATGTTATTCAGTATATATTCTGTTTCTATACCCATGTTGCTTATTTAAGCTTTTAGGGTTATGTTCTATGCATATCTGTAGGCTTTATGGTAAATACCATGCTTTATGCAGCCTTTTATACTTTGTTTAAATCAGTACTTCTATCTAAATGTCTTGCATTTTCTTTTAAGTACTGTCGCTCTTGTGCCCTTGTAGGATTGTTCCTAGATGCATATACTTGATGTACTATGCATTGGTTGAGTGTTGGGCATACAAGTAACTTGCTTTGTTCTTGTTAACTTGTATGTTCAAGTGTTCATTCCAAGTGTGAATGAGCACTGTGATCACTACCTTGTGGTGATTACTTGTTTGATCAAGCCATGATTTGGTTCTTAACTTCATCTTTGCCTGATCACTTTACGCCTGTTTCATATGCATTTCATATTTTCTGCATACAATGATCATGGTGTATTGTTGTGTTCCAGGAGTTTCATGTTCATATGATTCAAGTACTTCACAGTGTCTAGAATTAGGTGTGAGTGAGTTTTGTTCAACTGTTCCAACTCACATGTTAAGTCTAGAGTTTATTTTAGGGTTTTGTCACGGAATAGCCAAAGGGGGAGATTGTAAGGTTGAATTTAATCAACCATTTTGTTGGCTTTATTTCATGTCAAATTTGTTTGTATTTCAGTATTTAGTAACCCTGTAGTTAGGTAGGTTTGTTGCAAGGGTAGTGAGTGAGATAGAGTGTTGAATGCTCAAGAGTGTGCAAGAAAACAGAGACTCGCGGCTGCAAGCCACCAGATGCAGCACACGTGCCAAGCATGCCAGAAGATGAACAGTCATGCTAGCTGGAGCACTACAGGACAAAATAGGACAACTGGCCATACGGTTATCTCACGACTCAGTCAAGTCGCGAGGCCAAGTTGCGAGCCATCCCTGTTTTGAAAAACCTGACGTTTCACATTCTCTTCTCACCCCAGTATAAACCCTTCGTACCCACAATTGAAAGAAAGCTTCCAGAGATAATTTTGAGAGAGAAACCCTAGAGTAAAACAAGATTGATTCATTTATAATCTTTACATAAGAGTCTCTTCAAATTCTTCAACTCTCTTTCTCTCCGTTGTAAAATCCTTGAGAGGAATTTTTACCAAAACCTTTTCCTCACCATTTCCATTACTGTGAGAGGGCTGTTTGGTGTTCTGGGAAGCACTTAGGAAGGAACCAATTTACATTGGTTGATGCTATGGTCAAGTAGCGGAATCTGGGAAGCTAGAAAAGAAATAGGTTCGGCGCAACCTCGTTGGAACAAGAAGCTTGGAGGGCTTAGTTGCACTGGGTAGATTAGGCTTGGAGGGTCTATTGCTATCCATGTATCCCAACTACATTTTCTAGTGGATTGTTTACCGCTTGAAGGGCGGCGGAGAGGTTTTACGTCGAGGGCTTCGATTTCCTCTTCGATAACACATCGCGTATTGTCTTTATGTTTGCATCTTCCTTCCCTTTTTATCTTTACCTTTTATTATCTGCTGTGGGTTGTGATTTTAATTTTGCTTAGATTGTTTACCAAATTCTATTTTATAGCTTTTGTTCATTTTTCACACACTAGTTGTTTGACGTAAAGCTTGAATTGGTTAATTCGTAAATTGAGGGTCTAAACATTCAAGGGTGTTTTTACACTATTTGAACTTTCAAAACCAATCTACATTGCTTGATGCTATGGTCAAGTAACGGAATCCGGGAAGCTAGAAAAGAAATAGGTTCGACGCAACCTCATTAGAGGAAGAAGCTTGGAGGGCTTAGGTGCACTGGGTAGATTAGGCTTGGAGGGTCCATTACTGTCCATGTATCCCAACTACATTTTCTAGTGGATTGTTTACCGCTTTAAGGGCGGCGGAGAGGTTTTACGTTGAGGGTTTCGGTTTCCTTTTCGATAGCACATCGCGTGTTGTCCTTGTGTTTGCATCTTCCTTCCCTTTTATCTTTGCCTTTTATTATCTGCTATGGGTTGTGATTTTAATTTGGCTTAGATAGTTTTCCAATTCTGTTTTATAGTTTTTGTTCATTTTCCGCACACTAGCTGTTTGACATAAAGCTTGAATTGGTTAATTTATAAATTGGGGGTCTAAACGTTCAAGAGTGTTTTTACACTATTTGAACTTTCAAAGATTGTGGATGAATCAATCTTGTTTTACTCTAGGGTTTCTCTCTCAAAATTCTCTCTGGAAGCTCTCTTTCTTTCGTGGGTATAAGGGGTATTTATACTGGGGTGAGAATTGAATGTGAAATATCAGGTTTTTCAAAACAGGACTGGCTCACGGCTTGACTGAGTCGCGAGATCCAGCTGCGAGATAATAGAACGGCCAGTTGTCCTATTTTGTTCTGTAGTGCTCCAGCTAGCATGATGCTTCAACTTCTGGCATGCTTGGCATGTGTGCTACTTTTGGCGTCTTGTAGTCGTGAGATCCAGCCACGAGACTCTGTTTTTTTGCACACTCTTGAGCATTCAACATTCTATCTTGCTTACTACCCTTACAACAATCCCACCTAAATACAGGGTTACTAATTGCTGAAATACAAGCAAATTTGGTACGGAATAAAGCCAACAAGATGGTTGATTAAATTCAACCTTACAAATTATACAATGAAAAGCAATGGGGAGGACATTATGGAAGTGACTACTTGATAAAAATTGTAAATAAAATGTCATTTTTAAGCTTAAGAACATGATGGAAGTTACAACTTTTATTTGTAAGCTTTTGTATAGCTAAGAAAATTTCAAGAGCACACTTATGTGGGCTTCAACATATAAGTTTGGACATAATTATATAATATTAATAGTTCATTTTTTTGTCATTAGTATATGATGCGGGGACTTTACTTGTGTAAAGTGTAAACCCAACACCTATCTTATTCTAAAACATTGGCACTATTCAAATCAAATGAAGATGTAATATCATAGACGTGTAAGTAATGATGTTGACACAAACACCAGCACCAATGTTGAAATGAATCTAGAAGCAAAATATGAGAACACTAGAACTAAACTACAGTTGCATATTTGATTTAGAGTCCAATAATTTTTCCAAAGTAGCACAAAGATAACTTTATTCACAAAATTCCTCACAAGACTGCAACAAAAATTGAAGTCAGTCATCGAAACAAAGATTTGAGGATCCCAGAAAATGACTTATCACATATATAACCCACAATTTACACTTCACACAGAAAGGTATCAGGATAATGTTTTTCATCCATGTGTGAAACTAAAACATAAATAAAGAGAGATATCTTCCAAACCAGGAGTCTACGTATTTCATTATCAATATGGAGTTGAACAAGTTAGCTCCAACATAGAGCTGGAAGCCTAATTACGCACATGAGGTATGCTAGTCTATGTACCTTCTCCATTGGCTACACTATGAAAGGTATTCAAAATGGTTACGTGCATAATATCATCCAGTGAAAGTAGCATATGTACCATTCACAATATTAAAGACGATTCACAATACTAGCCATCAATGATCACAACTCCCAATATGAAAATCCAATGAGAATCCTTGATATTCCAAAATCTTGCATATGTATCTCTCACTTTCACAAGGTAAAATAAACACAAAAGACAACCAAAATGTCTCTAATCAGTAAAAAAAATATCAGATACCATGTCTAAATCATAAATTGCTTGAACATAAAGATGAATTTCGAGGCTAAAACTCTGGTAGCAGAAACTTTAGTCATACAACCATGATAAACAGATGACCAATTCAGTCAATAAAAAGAGAGAGCAAATTCAACCTAGGAGAAGATTAAAGTCCATTTACTTTCTTACTTCTCATTTCTCTTTCCTGTTAGAAGGGAAAACTCACACAGCTTGGGGATGGATACTTAAGCTAGGTCCCTCTCATAAGCTCTATCATCTGTTAGGGTGGTTCAGTACTGTTTCTTTCCAGTCAAAATGTTCAGGGGGTGAATTGCCCTCTCTTCCCCATCTGATCATCCCTATTTAGATACTACTACTAATCTAATTAGAACAGGACAATAAAGAGCTAACTATGACTTTATTGTCTAACATAATAATCAAGTTTAAACTGAGATACAAGTTGCATAAATTATATAAAGGCCCACTAAATGATCAATTTAGTTAACAAATTTGCCAATTCAAACTTAAATTCATGCAGCCAATGGGATGAGTACAAATTATATAAGGATTACAATAAATTGGCAAAGGACTTTGGATCATCAGAAAGGATTTAACACAAATAAGCATGAAAAATAGCACGGTGCAATTGAAAAAAAAATAGTTGCATAGCACCTATGTAGGTGTAAATCTAACTAAGTTCTGTTTTGGCTAATCTTGGGGATAAGGACCTGGGTCAGGAGGAGTGTATGCCTCAACAATGAGTGTGTCCTCCATATTAACACCATCTACTAAATCAACACCAGATATCTTATTCTCGGTAAATGCATGACTACTGCCTTTCTGCATCTTAGGAAGCCTAATTCGAAAAGGAGGCATCGGCTACAAGTTTTCACTACCATTTGTATTTATAAAACCAACCTAGAAGAAGAGAAGGAAAGGTAGTTTTTAAGTGACATTATTTTTACTCAACGCATGATTATACATAAGACATCAAAAGAAAAGGCAAACAATAGCAAACCTGATAATCTGGAAAACTGTCTTTCAAATGGTCAGCATCAAGAAAAGTATCTTTGAAATCTACCATTTCCAAAAGATCAGGCATGTTAGTCCATTGTGCTATAGAAGGATTCCCATAGCCCAAAAATACATTGTGCAGCCAATCAGGAACAATACAATATTCATTCATAAGATCTCTTATAAACTCTAAAATTGCATTGAAATTTTTTTCTCTTGGCTTCCTTATCAATATATTGAATGTCCCGTAAACATCGTCTACACCTTTCTCTGCAATATTGCTGACATCCATGTGGTATTGTGCTATATCTAAAGGAACAGTTACAGTTCTCAATTCCCCTTTTGGAGGCTTCCACTCATCTCTTTTAATTCTTCCTGTGAAATCATTCATGAGAGTTCCCTCCTCATCATGAACCTCAATAATCTCACATCCCCTCACATACTGAAGTACAAGCTTGTAAGGTTGAATTTAATCAACCATCTTGTTGGCTTTATTCCGTGCCAAATTTTCTTGTATTTCAGCAATTAGTAACCCCGTATTTAGGTAAGATTGTTGTAAGGGTAGTGAGTGAGATAGTGTGATGAAACGCTCAAGAGTGTGCAAGAAACCAGAGACTCGCGACTGGATCTCGCGGGTGACTCACGGCTGCAAGCCACTAGAAGTAGCACATGTGCCAGACATGCCAGAAGTTGAAGTATTATGCTAGCTGGAGAACTACAGGACAAAATAGGACAACTGGCCTTTCAATTATCTCGCGACTGGAACTCACGACTCAGTCAAGCCGCGAGGCCGAGCCGCGAGCCAGCCGTATTTTGAAAAACGTAACTCTTCACATTCCATTCTCACCCCAGTATAAGTACCCCTTATACCCACGAAAGAAAGAGAGCTTTCAGAGAGAATTTTGAGAGAGAAACCCTAGAGAAAAACATGATTGATTCATCCACAATCTTCACATAAACGGCTCTTCAAATTCCTCTACTCTTTTCCTCTCCATTGTTAAATCCTTGAGAGGCTTTTACCAAAACCTTTTCTCACCATATCCATTACTGTGAGAGGGCTGTTTGGTGTTTTGGGAAGCAATTAGGAAGGAACCAATTTCACATTAGTTGATGCTATGGTCAAGTAGCAGAATCCGGGAAGCTAGAAAATAAATAGGTTCGGCGTAACCTCGTTGGAGCAAGAAACTTGGAGGGCGTAGGTACACTGGGTATATTAGGCTTGAAGGTTCTATTGCTGTTCATGTATCCCAACTACATTTTCTAGTGGATTGTTTACCGCTTGGAGGGCGGCGGAGAGGTTTTATGCTGAGGGCTTCGATTTTCTCTTTGATAACACATCGTGTGTTGTCCTTGTATTTGTATCTCTCTTCCCTTTATCTTTGCCATTTAATTTCTGCTGTGGATGTGATATTATTTAGTTTTGATTGTTTATCAATTCTATATTAAGCTTATGTTCATATTTCGCACATTAATTGTTTGATATTAAACTTGAATTGATAATTTGTAAATTAGGGGTCTAAACGTTCAAGGGTGTTTTTACACTATTTGAACTATCAATTGGTATCAAAACGGGTACACTTTTATTGGTTTCATCACCAGAGTGTTATCCTTGACTCCATATTGAGATGGACTGGTCTCAATCCCTAAATGCACCTCCATATTTTGATGGTAGTAATTATGCATTTTGGAAGGTTCGCATGAGAGTATTTTTATGTTCTATGGATGAATCAGTTTGGGATGCTATTGATAGGTTAGACCAGGCCCGAGGCAGCCAAATCCACATGGGATAAGGCAGCCCTCGCCTCATCTAATGCTAATAGTAAAGCAATTAAAGCGATTTTCTGTGGTGTGTCTCCAGATGAGTTTCACAAGATTTCTCACATTACCATTGCCAAAGTAGCATGGGAGATATTGGAGACCACCTATGAAGGCATGAAGAAAGTGAAAGACACCAAGCTGCAGATGCTGACCACTCGGTTTGAGGAGCTAAAAATGAGTGAGGATAAGTCCTTTGACTCTTTCTATAGCAAGCTGAAAGAGGTGGTTGTCAGCAAGTTCAATTTGGGAGAGAAAACAGAGGATTCTAAAATTGTAAGGAAGATCCTTCGGTCATTGCCGGAAAGCTTTTGTGCCAAAGTAACAGCGATTGAAGAGAGGAAGGACTTTGATGAAATCAAAGTCCAAGAGCTAATTGGTTCCCTTCAGACTTATGAAATGTCGCTGCCCACTCAATGGAAGAGCAAATCTCTTGCTCTTAAGACCATTAATGAAAAGTTGGAAGTCCATGATTCATCGAATGAGGATGTGGTTGACAAAGATGTTGCATACCTTGTGAAAAATTTCCGAAAATTCTTGAAATTCGAGAATAATGGTAAATTTGGTGATAAAGGAAAATTCCAAAGTTCAGGAAGGGAGAAAAGGGAATTCAAAAAGAAAGATGGAAAAGAATCCCAATCTACACAAGGTGTCACTTGTTTTGAATGCAACGAGCATGGACACTTTAAGAAAGAATGTCCAAATTATTTGAAATCGAAAGGCAAAGTGTATGCCACGACACTGAGTGACTCGGATTCATCCAACTCTGATTCTGAGGAAAGATGTGACGAAGAGGAGAATTACTTTGCTTTTATGACTATTTTCCATGTTGAGTCTTCAGATGACTTGAATTTACTTGTACGAGAACTTGGAGAATATAGTGATGAAGAATCATTGGGTGTTGTTGAAGAATCAAATCCTGAAGAAGAGGAAAGCACAGCCAATCTTCAAGAGAATTATAACTCACTTTTGGAGAAGTCAGGTGAGTACACAAAGGTGGCCAAGGCAACTGGGAGAAAGATGAAGAAGGTAGATGAGGACTATAAAAGTCTCCTAATTCACTATAAGGAGGCCAAATGTGAGATAGAGACATTGAATGGTGAGCTGTCAAAAGCCTACACAAAAGTAAGATTTCTTGAGCAAGAGGTTGTGCAAGCAAACATCAAGATAGAAAGGGTCTCCACCAAGAAGCTAGATGATGTTATTTTATCTCAAAATCATTTTTCAGACAAATCCGGGTTAGGATATACCGAAGCGAGTAGCTCATCGGGCAATATCACCAAAGAAGTGAAGTTTATAAAGGCCAAAGAGCCATTTGAAGTTGGCCCTACTGTTGAGAAGCCCAAGATGGAGGAGAAGAGGAATGTGGAGAACCAACGGATGTTGAACAACCCCCGTAATCAATCTGTGGGTAGGTCTGAATCCCGAGCCAAGTCTTGTCCATGACAACAAAGAAGTCCCAGATCGAACTATGTGTGTCATCATTGCGGACTTCAAGGGCATACTCGACCAAATTGTCAAAAGTTGAGAGCAATGAATAGTGCAATCGCTACAAGGTTACGAGGACCTAGAAATGACAGGAGAAATTGGGCTAGTGAACCATCAAGAGATCAAAATGATGATCCCGGAATGATGGACATGATGAAGATGATTGGTGCATTCACCAACTGCTTGGAAAGCTTCACATGAAGGTTTGAAAGCCCTAACTCCTGTACCCAATCCTATAAGGAAATCACTCCAAACGCAAGTGATGTGTGGGTGAAAAAGGGTACTCATGCATAAGCATTACAATATGTCCATGCATCAATACTTCCTATGCTTTGTGACTTTGTTTGATTGTTTGCTTATTAATTGTGTGGGTTGAAATTTGTTTGTTTGTTTTTACATTCTCTCATTCAAAATTCTTTTTAATGTTGTTTTTGATCAAACGCTTTTTTTTTTTTGTGTCAAAAATCCAAAAACCACATAAAAAGTAGAAAATCGAAAAGTTTGATCGACATTGTTGAGTTTTGTCTCAAAACTTGTTTTGCCTTGTACCTTTGTGCTAATGGCTTTGTGCATTTACAAGCATAGCTTGTTCCTTTGCACTCTTATCACTGTGGAAGAAATCTTGAAATCTATGTGACTGTTGTAAATAGATCTTCAAACTTATCATGAATGATTAGTGAATGGTTATGTTGATCTTGAGACATGCGTAGACTTGTGCCTATATATCTTCCCACTCTTTATTTTTTTGCTAAAAAGAGCTCACCAAATGTAAATCTCCAAATGTAAAGAGATATTGAGCTACAAAAGTCTGTCACACATACTAGTATTCGACTAGGAAAAAGGGAAAGCGACCAAAAATAAAGTGTATGATTGTTCAAAAAGCCAAAGGCTATCTCATCAAGGTGAAATATCAGATATCACTCTCACAATGAAAGGTGATTGCTTCAAAAGGATCAAAAGGATCAAATGTTATAATTGAAAATGGAGTCAAATGTAAAGCTCCCAATTATGTAATTAAGTCTTGTGGGGGGGTCATATATGCATACTTCTATAATTGAGATGGGTCACATGATCTAGTGCTAATTGTGTATGCCTTGGTTGAATTGATCATTGAAACTTCACATTAGACTAAGGACTATCTCATTGTTGATATCCACACACAACACACAAGTTTATGTTCAATGAATGTCATATTCATTTGTGTGATTGTACTTGATAAAATGTGTTTTCACATGCTCAATCTTTGTTGATTCAAACACAAAAAATTTTTTGAGTGTTTTAGTTGTTTTTGGAAAGTATTTTGTTCTCTCAAAAACTGAGAATTTCAAAAACAGTGTTGCCCTGTTTTGGCGATACAGTTGCGAGTTAGTCAAGTCGCATGCCACAGTTGTGAGCTCAAGGGTCAGTTTTGGCGAATTGTTCGCGAGTGGAAGGTCTAGTCACGAGGGGTACACAGAAATTTTCGTGGCTCAGCTCACGACTCCCTCGCGAGTGAGACTTCTAGTTGTGAAAAACACTTAGCATATTTTTCAAATCTTTTGGCTTGAAGTGTTTTGGCGGGTGATTTTAGCGACTTACTAGTGACTTAACTCAGTCACGAAAAACGCGTGTTTTGCACAATAAGGGCAGTTTTTAAAAATCTTTTTCAGTTTTCCCTCGAACTTTATGTGACTATTCACTTTCTCTCTCAACTTGTACTTAACCAAACACTTCGTGTCACCCTTTTCAAACTCTATTTTTGCTTCATTTCAACTCAAAATCTTTAAGAAAAAGGTATGGGTTCTCATTCTCTCACTCAGTATTTCATGTTTTACAGCTTTTCCCTCTTGATTATATGTGTTGTTTTTTTGATTTGCTTTGGGTTGGTGATTCGGTGTTGTGCTTTGTCCATGTATGGCGGGTTAAGGATCTTGGTTTATATGAACTTGTTTAGGTTGCTAGATTTGTTCATTAATATTTGTCTTCTTTATGCTTAGGGTTTATTGATTGACTTATACCTATTTCGTTTGAACCCACCTTATTTAGTTGATTCAAAATTACTATGTTTTGTTTGTTGGGTTATATTGATTTGATTCTGTGTTAGTATATCTAGTGTGTGCATCTGTCTTGTGTATTTCGTGTCATCTCATACTCATCAAAATATATGTTCATTAACATATGTTTGTCCTTTGGGTGATGTTATACTCTGCAGCATTAGAACTCTTCTGCAAGATGTTGGTTGTTTTTTAGTATCTACCAATGGGTACACTCTTTTGAGTTGTTGGTTTAAGTTTTGAGGCTTTTCCTTTATATCTGTCTTTAAGCCATCTTTGGGCTTGTTGCTCTATACTTATCTCTTTATGACACTAACAGAGTATTGATTTGTTTTACACATGTACTGTACTTTGTTGTTGTGGCCTTTTCTGCTTGTCTACAGATGGCTCCTTCATCCCCAAAGAAGAAAACACTTGCCAAGAAAGCAGATAAGAGAATGAAAATGGACCCTAATCTGTTTAGGTCTGTTTCCTATTTTGAGAGATATAAGAATTTTTTCTTAAAGGCAGGAATCATACAAGAAAGGTATGTGGATTTGGAGGATTTGAGGGACACCTTTATCCCTAGTTGTTTTGAGGGGAAAGGATAGGAAAGGCTACTAAGTGATTTCCTACTTGTGTGTGAACCCCTGATTAGGGAGTTTTACTCCAATGCTGTGATAAGGGAAGATGAGTTGAGCTGTTGGGTTAGAGGAACATAATTCACCTTAGATGCACATGACATTGATGATGTGCTAGTTCTTGAGGAGTTAGAAGATTATGAGTTCATCAATTATAAGGAAAGGATGCTGTCTATAGAAACAGTACAGCAGAGGATTGGCAGACAGAGAGAGGGGAGATGCCTAAATACCACAGCCTTCCCAGTGGACATGAGGTGTCTCACTATTATCATTATGTTTAACCTGTATCCTATAAAGAAGCTGACTACAATTAACAATGCCAGAGCAATTTTTATGATGGAGCTCAAGGAAAAAACATTCATTGATATCAATTCCCACATATTTGATACTATTGTGGATGAGACTAGAACCACTTCTAGGCCTAAATTGATATTCCTTAGTCTACTCATGAGGATTTTCAGAAAGAAGGGTGTTGCAATCCCTCGAGATATCAATCCCATGTCTACACCTTCAGCAATTAACAAGCAAACCTTCAAGAGCATAAGTGTTCATCTTCCAGGTGAAGAAGATGAAGGTGATGAAAAAGAGGGTGTTCCAATAAAGACTGAGGCAGAGGCAGTAGGTTAGGCATTAACTTCAACCCCCAGAAGGAGTGTCAAGGGGACTAGAGCATCAACTTCTTCAGATATACCTCCAGATGCATTTCAGGTCATCCTAGAAAGACTTGATGGACTCAGAAAGGCCCAGACCGAGCAGTTTGAGAGGATGGCAGCCATGCAGGACCATCTTGATGTTCTCTCAGCAAAATTTGATAGCATCACCACACATCATAAGCAGTGACCCTTTGGCCATTTCAGTTAAAAAGGGGGAGAAGTTTTTGAGTTCATGCAGTTCTTGAGGGGGAGTACATTTAAGGGGGAGCTGTCTAAAGCTACCAAAAGTAGTGTTTATCTTGTTTACTTTGTTTATGTTTATAGTTATAGTATTATGTTTTGGATAATTGTTGTTATTATGGGTTTGATACTCTGTGGTTATGGTTTATGTTTGGTTCAAACTCGTAACTCATGGATGGTTTTGAAACTTTGTTATATTGATGATGTTTTTCAGTATACAATGTGATTTGTACCCATGTTGCTTTTGTAAGCTTTTAGGGTTTGTTTTCGTCTGTAGGCTTTATAGTTTGTACCATGCTTTATGCAGCCTTTATGTTTTTGTTAAATCAATACTTTTAACTAAATGTCATGCATTTTCTTGTTAAGTACTGTCACTCTTGTGCCCTCGTAGGATTGTTCCTAGATGCATATACTTAGTGTATTATGCATTGGCTGAGTGTTGGGCATGCAAGTGACTTGCATTGAGCTTGTTAGCTTGTTTGTTCAAGTGTTTATTCCAAGTGTGAATGAGCATTGTGGTCACTACCTTGTAGTGATTGCTTGTTTGATCAAGCCATGGTTTGTTTCTTAACTCCATCTTTGCTTGATCTCATCATGCCTGCTTCATATGCATTTCATGCTTTTCTGCACACAATGATCATGGTGTATGGTTGTGTTTCAGGAGATTCATGTTCATCTGATTCAAGAGCTTCACAGTTTCTAGAGTTAGGTGTGAGTGAGTTTTGTTCAACTGTTCCCAACTCACATGTTAAGTTTAGAGTCTGTTTTAGGGTTTTATCATGGAATAGACAAAGGGAGAGATTGTAAGGTTGAATTTAATCAACCATCTTGTTGGCTTTATTCCGTGCCAAATTTGCTTGTATTTCAGCAATTAGTAACCCTGTATTTAGGTGGGATTGTTGTAAGGGTAGTGAGTGAGATAGTGTGATGAAATGCTCAAGAGTATGCAAGAAAAACCGAGACTCGCAACTGGATCTCGCAGGTGACTCGTGGCTGCAAGCCGCCAGAAGTAGCACACGTGTCAGGTATGCCAGAAGTTGAAGCGTCATGCTAACTGGAGCACTACAGGACAAAATAGGACAACTGGCCGTTCGATTATCTTGCGGCTGGAACTCACGACTTAGTCAAGCTGCGAGCCAGCCCTGTTTTGAAAAACCTGACTCTTCACATTCCATTCTCATCCCTGTATAAATACCTCTTATACCCACGAAAGAAAGAGAGCTTCTAGAGAGAATTTTGAGAGAGAAACCCTAGAGAAAAACAAGATTGATTCATTCACAATCTTCACATAAGTGACTCCTCAAATTCCTCTATACTCTTCCTCTCCATAGTTAAATCCTTAAGAGACTTTTTACCAAAACCTTTTTTCACCATATCCATTACTATGAGAGGACTGTTTGGTGTTTTGGGAAGCAGTTAGGAAGGAACCAATTTCACATTGGTTGATGCTATGGTCGAGTAGCAGAATTCAGGAAGCTAGAAAAGAAATAGGTTTGGCGCAACCTCGTTGGAGCAAGAAGCTTGGAGGGCTTAGGTACACTAAGTAGATTAGGCTTGGAGGGTCTATTGTTGTTCATGTATCCCAACTACATTTTCTAGTGGATTGTTTACCGCTTAGAGGGTGGTGGAGAGGTTTTACATTGAGGACTTCGATTTCCTCTTCAATAACACATCGTGTGTTATCCTTATGTTTGCATCTCTCTTCCCTTTATCTTTGTCATTTAATTTCTGCTGTGGATGTGATATTATTTGGTTTAGATTGTTTATCAATTCTGTATTAAGCTTATGTTCATATTCTGCACATTAATTGTTTGATATTAAGCTTGAATTGGTAATTTGTAAATTGGGGGTCTAAACGTTCAAGGGTGTTTTTACACTATTTGAACTATCAAAGCCTTTGTGGCACACTTGCCTTGGCGGCTTCTTCAGCACTTAGAGGCTTAAATGAAGGGCGAATCAAAAGTAAAAATAGAACATTCTGCTCTTTAAGGGCATTCCACTCTGATCTTATTTGTGCTTTATAACTAGAAATGCTAAAAGTCATGTTGCAGTAACAGAGTGATGACGGCTTGACTTCTCCAATGTTTGGCTGTTTTACCTCGGTGATCTTAAATTCTTTAATTGGCACAGCCATTCTTGACCAACCGCGAAAAGCAATTTCTCCTTCATTATTGATGTAGGCAAGGAGATGTGGTACAACTTCCTGAATATCCTCGCGTATCTCATATGTTGATTCAAGATGGAAGAGATTAAAATTTCACAGAAGATAATCATGAAGCATTAAGAATTGTAAATTAAGTTTTGGAAGAGCTAGACAACCCTCGCTAGAGTAATTTATGCTTGGTACAAGGCTTTCATCCCACATAATTTGCTCGTTTGGGTAAAGTGGGATAGCATTTATGGCTTCTTTTTGAGATTGTTGTTTCTCAAAAAAGGAGACCATGACTTCAATAAGAAAATCAACCCTTTTTGACCAGGGATCTTCCTCTGAGATCAGTTTGAGCTGCAAAAACGGATCATGTCAACTAGTGTCCAAAAATCATACAGTTTTTAAAACAATATCTTTATACGTAAACATAGTCACACACATAAGGAGAAAGCATGAGAGGGGAGAGTACATTAAGAAAGAATATTATAGCCAAATGGTTTTATGACATGATTTTAAACTAGTGCAACACAAGATGAATGGCAGCATCTATATACTAGATTTGCCCCAAACAGAATTACAGAAGAATAACTTTCTTATGAGTCTGCAAGGGACAATATAGGGACTTTCATGTACAAAAAAAATTGTTAAAATATAATTCATTTCTAAAACCCAATGGCAGTTAAAGCTAGAAATTTTTAATATAGTTACAATACTACATGCAGAATCATTAACGTTAAGGCCTTCACAGGGTAAATCCTAGAACTTTTGTTCTAAACAAGTACTTACAATCAACTTACCACTCAGCAGAGACATTAAAGATTATATTATTAATTTGCATCCCCCTTCCCCAACCCACCCCCCAAAAAAATAAAAAGAGAAAAAAAACCTTATCAAATTTCTCATACACTGCTAAAATAAAAAATACATCTAGTTCTTCTCAGTACTGTGTTAACTGATGGTAGAATTTTACGACTTGTGATTTTAGAGGTAAACGAGTGATAATTCTTAGGAGCCAACAGCAACAAAAATGACCTTTGCATAAATAGTTGTGCAAGAGTAGAGGAATCACTAACAAACTCCACATGAAGATCAACAAGAACTCATTCTAGTCCTAGCCATGAGATCAAAAGTGACTATCAACATAAGGCAACGTGTAATCAATCATTCATTTACAAACCTTGTGGCAAACCAAATCCCTCAAATCCATAGCAGAAAGCTTGGGCAACTTCTTAGAGAGATCAGCCTGGTTGTTAATTGCACCAATGTTAGCCAATGCAAGTTCTCGCAAGTACAAGCACCAATGGAAAGAAAGTTGAGACATTTATCAAATTGAATTAAACAATAATCAGAGCAATAATGGTGATAACAATAATAATAATGATAACAACTAATTGTTCCTTAATATTAACATCATAAGCAGTGACATTTTCAATTCAGAACATTTATAAATGCTTGCTGAGACATGGACCTTGGGGATCTTCTTGAATGCAAGCAGTTGAAAAGATTGGAAGCGGTCATAATGAGACTACAGCACCTCATCATCTCAAATTTCTCATAGAACCGCAGCAAGTCAACCAGTTGTGCATGTTAAGATTTAAATGTTTTATTTTATATTTATTGGAAGTTCTAGTCATTGGTAGTTTGTCTGAATCTTTAGATATTTGGTTATTTGATTTCGTGGCTGAGAAAGTGTCTTATGTGTGATCCTCTTTTATAGCAGTTGTGGTTAGTGCTAGGATGAAGTGTTCTGATGTAAAGCCTATTTATAGGCCCTTTTCTTTATCAATGAAATTCAGAGCTTTACCATTCCAACACGTCTCTTTTGTTTTTTAACTTTGTATTAGTGGTATCAGAGCTTGGAGAAAAGCAAGAGAGAAAGAGTTCCCAAATAGCATTGATGGCTTCAAATTCAAATTTTGTGCAAGCAGCGATCCCACATTTTGATGGTCACTATAACCATTGGAGTATGCTAATGGAGAATTTTCTACGGTCCAAAGAATATTGGCTGATTGTTGAATCTGGAATTCAAGCACCAGCACCAAATACAGTCTTGTCAGATGCCCAGAAAACAGAGTTGGAAGGGAGAAAGC